>CM030186.1:13736024-13748524 GCA_017639675.1 Aplochiton taeniatus | reverse complement strand
GAGAGGAGGGGGGTAGGAGAGGAGAGGGGGGGGGGGGGGCGGGGGGGGGGGGGGAGGAGAGGAGAGGAGAGGAGAGGAGAAGAGAGGAGAGGAGAGCTATCCTTTCCAGATGTGAAGTACGTGGAAACGACAGAGTGAAAGACAAGAGAGAGGAAGGAGGACAGAGTCCAAGCTCTTCACTTGTCAAGAACGACAGAAAAGAGAGATTGGATCCAAAAAGGGGTACAGCAGTGCCATAGAAACCGAGAGCCCTAAGTGTGTGCGTGCGTGTGCGAGTGTGTGTGCGAGTGTGTGCGCGAGTATGAAGGACAGTAACCTACTCACACAGTCAGACATCCTTTCCTCCTCCTCACCAGTCAATGGCAAATACTTCCCCGGCTGGTTAGCTCCGTCGCCACGGTGACAGCGCTTACAGCCCCGTCGCCATGGCACCCGAGGGGGGGACGACGCGACGTTCCCTGTAGCGGCGGTTAGAACAGCAGCCCTCCGCTTTCCTCCCCGGTCGTAAATCCCTCGTTTCCCTCTCCTCTGTCGCGTTCCCCCGTGCGCGCCTGTCCTCCCCCTGCCTGCCTCTCTTCCTCCTCGCTCCCTCGCTTTTGATTTCCCCTCACACGCTCCGGAGAGAAAGAGTCCTCCGTGGCAAGGTCCTACCTCGGGTCGTTCACGGCGAGCGCGTGCGTGCGTGTTCCCCCCCCCGCCTCCTCTCTCACTTTATCTCCATCCCTCCGTTCTCTCGCTCTTTCTCTCTCGCTTTCGCTTTCTCTTTCTTTCTTTCTCTCGCTCTCTCTCGCTGTCCCTCGCTCTCTCTGTGTCAGCGGCAGGACTTTTTCTGTCCTCAGCGCTTTCTCTCCTTTTGCCCTCCAGTGATCGTTCTGCCCTCTTTTTCTCGTTCACCTCCGTATTGTTCTGTCCATATCCCTCCCTCTCGCTGCAGTCTGCCGGCGGGAAGCTTTCTTCCACGCCAAGTGGGAGTGCAGCGGCGGGACAAAGAGAAAGAGAGATAGAAAAATAGAGGGAGGGAGGGAGGGAGGGAGGGAGGGAGGGGGGTAGCCAATGGCAGGCGAGCGAGGCAGAAAGAGCGCTAGAGACAAAGGGTGGAAATAGCACAAGACTGGGGGGGACCGAGAGAGAGGACAGGAGACCTGGGGGAAACCACACACACACACACACAGACACACACACACACACACACACACCTTTCCACTCCACCTCTACACGCACACACAAACACACACACACACACACACACACACACACACACACACACCTTTCCACTCCCCGTCCACACACACATACGCATGCAACACCAGAGTGCTCCAGATATAGACCTATGACTTAATCAATTGGGAGCCACGTGTGTAGCAGAGTCGCGCAAGGAAACACACACACCCACACCCACACACACCCGCACCCGCACCCGGCCCACGTGCGCACGTACGCGCACACCCCGAGACTTGCTGAGTGCTCCAGATATAGCCCCATGACTTCATCGACCACCTGACCCCCACACTCGGTGTTCGGGGGCCTCATTCATATTGAATTAGACTTAGAGGGGGGGGGGGGGGGGGGGCTGCAGGGAGTAAAGGGGGGTGGAAGAGAGGGAGGGGGACAGGGTTTAAGTTGGCGGGAGGCAATGAACGTTCAGTCCTAGGATATGTTTTTTAAAAAAGGGGGAGCGCCAGACTGACAGAGACACAGAAAGACCGACACACACACACACACACACACACACACAGCGGCGAGCAGAGGGAGATGCATTGCCAGGTCCAATCCAGTCTTCCTGAGAGGAGTCTAAACTCAGAAACCCACTCTCCATCTCTCCGTCAGGCCAGCCAGCACCCTCTCTCTCTCTCTCTCTCTCTCTCTCTCTCTCTCTCTCTCTCTCTCTCTCTCTCTCTCTCTCCATCCCTCAGGTCCTTTCTACCCCCTCCCCCTCTGTTGTCTTTCATTTCCCCACTCCTTTTTTCTTCTTGTACATCCCTTCCCTACCGTAGGTACCCCCATGTTTCTCGTTACTACCACTTCCCACTTCTGTTGTTTGCTCTTTTCTCCCTTCTTTCCCTCCCTCCCTCCCGCCCTCCTTGGGTTGACACTGAGCAGAGCGGCAGGTATGTGTTGACAGCCCCCCCCCCCCCCCCGCCCGCCCCGCCCTTCTCGCCGGTCCAATTAGCTCACAGCTGGGCTGGCTGCTCTGTTCTGGCCGGTACTCCCCTCCTGACGCACGCAACCACTGCAGCCAGCCACATATTTACTATGAACACGCCAAACATATTGCCGCATTCAAACACATATGCACACATAAAAGCAAAAGCTGGCATACTAATGCACACGGACTCTTGCACACACGCACATACTAATGTGTTTTAGCGCACACACACACACACACACACACACACACACACAATTAAATATGCAAACGCACATAAAGACACGCTCTCTCTCTCACTGTAACACACACACACAGACTGAGTTACCGTAAATGCTTATCCTACCATATGTTCTATAGGGCTGATTCTTCATTACCTGAAAGTGCATGCGGTACTTCACGGCCGTTCATCAACCTGGCTGCCATGGCTCACCCTGGACCTGTCGATCTCCGCTGTGCCCTGGCCAGGGCGGCAGAGCTCCCAGAGGCTAAGCCGGCGTGGGCTGCAGTGCCCTCTGGTGGCGTGTCTAGGTACTGCAGGCCGTAGGGGCACCGCGGTCAGTCTGAAGCAAACAACGCTAGCCGGGCCCCTAGACCCCGGGAGGATGGACGAGGAAGTCAACCATCATGGCTGCGAACGATCACTCAGTACAAACCAGTGGCTGTACAGTGAGTTCACCACACACACACGCAGACCGATCTGCAGCCTGGCATTAGAGCCGGTGACGCCAAGCCAGCCTCTTGGTACAACAGGGTTTCATTTAGGGAGACTGGCGACGCCCCTGCCTCTGACCGGACCGCCCGTATTGGAGAGAGATGTTTCAATGCATCGTTCCTGCCTACAGTAGCCAATAGGTCTGGGGAGGGGGGGGGGGGGGGGGACACGGCAGAGAGAAAGAGGCCCGTGCCACCACCGGAGATGTTCCAAGCGCAACATCAGGATGGAGGCGTCTATACATTATGGATGAGAGACAGAGGAGGAGGGATGGCTGGAGAACACAGAGACCTGGAGGAGACATGAGCCAAGACGCACAGAGAGAAAGGTGAGGAGGGGAGGAGGAGTGAGTGACGAAGACACAGAGCGAGAGAGAGAGTGAGAGGGAGACAGAGCAAGAGAGAGAGAGAGAGAGAGAGAGAGAGAGAGACAGAGCGAGAGAGAGAGAGAGAGAGAGACAGAGCAAGAGAGAGAGAGAGAGAGAGAGAGAGCGAGAGAGAGAGAGAGAGAGAGAGCGACAGAGAAAGAGAGAGAGAGACAGAGAGAGACAGAGAGAGAGAGAGAGAGAGAGAGAGAGAGAGAGAGAGAGAGAGAGCAAGAGAGAGAGAGAGAGAGAGAGAGACAGAGCAAGAGAGAGAGAGAGAGAGAGACAGAGATAAAGAGAGAGAGAGAGAGAGAGAGAGAGAGAGAGAGAGAGAGAGAGAGAGAGAGAGCGAGAGAGAGACGGTGCCCGGGCTGACCTGCGCATGTCTCTCCTCCGCTACACGCTTTTCCCATTACCACAGAGAGAGAGGGAACTGAAAGTTTCATAACCCTCGTAGAGACGGATGAGGAAGACAGGAACGTGGAGGAGGTAGAGAGGGAAGCAGGGGAGTGGGGGGTGGTGAGCCGTTATTGGAGGAAACAGGGGAACAGGGGGATTAATGGTGAGAGTCGGAGAGAAATGGAGCTAGAGAATGAAGGGATGAGGGTGTGACCAGGGAGGAAGAATAAGAGAGTCACAAGATAACAAGTCCTCTGGCAACTGTACACATGCTGAAGACAGGTGGAGAGACAGAGAGACGGAGAGACAGAAAAGAGAGAGGGGAGATGAAGGAAAGAAGCCAGAAAGGAAGAGGCCATTATCTACTCATTTTTCCCAACAGCACCTCCTCCAGGAGCAGGTCCCCTCCAAACAGCCACACACCACCTCCAAAGCTAACAACCAGGATGGAAAAGACACGTCCAATTCCAGAGGAACAACAGTTTGACCACCTTTCTTTTCCCCTCTCCACGTGTAGAGTATATTTAACTCAAGCTTTGGAGAGCTTCTTCGAAGCGGTCTGGGCAAACCTCTACAAACGCCACAGGTGTTAACCCCAAGCCCGTCACCAAGCTAATGCTAACGCTAGCGCGAACAAGCTAATGCTAACGCTAGCGCAGCACGAACAGGCCACAGTACCAGAGGGTGGCTGTTCCCTCGACTGTACTATAAGGCAGCACAGGTCAATGACAGCTTAGCGGTGTGCTAGCCTCAGCAGAGAGGTAGGTCACGGTGGACAGGTTAAGACCCTGGGTTAGCACTGGATGACAGAGGGGGCCCAGGGGGCCCCTCATCGGGAAAGACACACACAGCTTTGGATGTAGCTTATGCTAATAGCACAACTACACCTGAATAGGAGAGGACTGATCTTTGCCGCAATTCCTGTTGCCGGGAAGATTACAGCCCCCTTTATGCTACGCATGTATCGTGTTTAAAAATGGATGAGTTTGGAATGTCAAAGGAGTATGGTGTACGGTGTAAGTGTGTCTGTGCTGGTCTATCTGCTGGGGTGTGTGTCCCTCCCCCTCGAGCGACGTCCTTACCTGTCGTGGTCACGGCCCACCCCCCAGACACGGATGCTGCCGATTGGCTGGGAGTGGAGGAGGCTGTGGTCGTCGGGGTCGACGAGGGTCAACATGCGGTCCTGGAGCATCAGAAGCATGCCCTTACCCTGGTGGACGTGGACACACACACACACACACACACACAGACAGACACAGACACAGACACAGACACACACACACACACACACACACACACACACACACACACACACACACACACACACACACACACAGTCCTCGGGCTGTTATGTTCAGCTACTAGTTCACGTCCGTGAAGACAAAAAGAACAAATCGATAAATACCTAGTCATCTAATACAATGAACACCCATCAATAACTCTATACAAGCAAAACCCATCAACAGTAAAGAGTCAAAGAGTCAAAGTACTATACATGAGTATTTCCACTTTGGGACACTTTTCACCTTTACCCCGCTACAATTCTACGACAAATATCGTAGTTTAGCTCACCACATAATGTCTAACACAAGGCTTTCTTTCATTGAAATGAATCTGTGCCTACTGTAATTCCAACGGTGAAAGGATAAAGCACCTTAACAGAGTGCAGCACATTAACAGGGCACGTGAAACTGTAAACTGCTCATCTTCCTGCAGGCATCAGTACATGGTCCTTGATTGTGAGCGAGTGAGAATTCAAATGGATATCTCCACTGCCTTTGTCCACTCCCTGGTCCTTACGAGCCCTTAGATCCACTAACCTCTAGTGCTTTTCCTGTTAAAGCCGTTTCCAATAAACCAAATGCAGTTGTATAACATAAGGAAAAGGTGATCAGGGTTCAACGTTAACGTGTGAGTGACTGCACCCCTCCCCCCCACACACACACACACACACCTCAAAGGGTCAGTGTGTTTGAGGCCATGGCCTGGGAAGCAGGGCTGCTGACTGAGGGAGCTGCAGCACCCCCCTTGGTGGAAACCCAGTACTGCACCCGCACCCTTAATAGCCTATAAAAAACGGCCATCTCTTTTAACTGAACCAATGAGCAGCTGAGAAGGGAGTGGGTGTGGACTGCAGTTGGCCAATGTGAGCGTACCTCTCCCCAGACGCCGGCAGAGTCCCGGATGTCCCTCCGGCTGTAGGAGAGCTGTCTGATGCAGTGGTGGACCGCCACACTGCTGCGGCCCTCACAGAGGTCCCTCTCTGCCATCTCCACCCAGCCCAGGGAGCGCACCGGGAAGGACTGGAGAGACACACACACACACACACACATGAGCGCACGCGCACACACACAAGCGCACACACGTTGCTTGCCTGCTCCTACATGGAAAGAATATATTTCTAACTCACTAGTACATTAAACACAATACACTCTGCCTTTATCGCTTTGTACAGGTCTAAAACACAAACACAGAGGAAGTGACACAATCCGACTGATAGAAACACACGCTGTGATTCACAGACAGTATTTACATACCTTTCACACTCAGACAAACAAAGAAAAGGTCATTACAAACTCTAACAAATACGCTTTCTCCCCCTACGGTTGAAAAAATAACATTAAATATAAAAGTGTGTGTGTGTGTGTGTGTGAGTGTGTTTTTGGGTCTGTGTGTACATGAACTGCTTAGGGCTTCTCGCATTGTGAGCACTGAACGAAGCGTGTAGCCCGCACCATTTATTTATTTTGTTATTTTCGATTTGTTTCTTTTTTGATTTCGTTTTTCCTTTCTTTTTCCCCCACACTTTACTTCCCCTCCCTCCACACCAAAGTGTTTTTATTCCACTGCTCTTCCGACATCTCTCCGGCTCCAACAAAACATCGACCAAGGCGAGTCGTCCACACACGGTGTGTTTGCGCGTGTAGGCACTCTCACAAACACACATGCACCAGCGTGCACATGCATGCAACTGAACCTGCATGCCTGGCTCTTTGTCCTGAAGGTTTGACGAACTCTCTCACACAGGGAGCTGCACCAGCAACAAAACTTTCACACACACAAAAATGTTCTCATTAGGCGGAAAGAATCTTTTTGTCCATCCACGTGTTGGCTTGTTTTTAAACTAGAGATGCTGTGCATAATTAATATTATATAATTCTCTGGTGTGATCTGAGACTATGAAAACCTAGGTCTATTTAATTGCGTTGGCATGCAAAAGGTTACACCATTGGAAACCACTCTAGTGTAATCTGGCTGTAAATTAAAGGTTTAACTTTCTATATACTTGGCCGCAGTGGTCTTGATCAAATTGTCAAGACACCCTTAGGACACCATACCCACCCCCCCCCCCCCCCCCCCCCCCACCCCACCCCCCCATTGTAATGCAATGGGTTTTATTGTTATAAACCTGTGCTTCTACCCTTGTTCCTTCACAAACTCTCCTTCTGCTCACTTGACATTTATTGATCCTCGAATCAGCCTTAATTGAAACCTAGCATTTTTCAGACTGTCTCTGACTTGCATGTGCATGTTCCTGTCTGTACCACTAGAGGACAGTAAACTGACAATTAAAACAGCCAATCTACAAACATTACGACAGTTCCCTTAACGAACCACTAGAGGGCAATGCTTTTAACATATAGTGTCATGGAGGAGGGAAAATAATCACATCACGGTAAACCTGTGATCTGGTTCACATTGTCTGCATCAACCCTTCTGTAGTAATCTGTTTCTTTCTCGGGAAATACAAAATAAAAAAGGAAGCTCTAATCAACCCCGTGGATGGATGGGGGTAGAAACCAGTTTCCCCTTTTGAATAGTTCCTCAAACAAATCCGTTGCCCTCAACTCTACAGCTGTGGTGGAGGCAAAAAATGGCTGTTTGACGGAGGTGTGTTCCAGGTATGTGAACGAGGTCTGTTTGACGAGGTAGGGATGTTGTGTTGACATGGTGTCGGACATACACTGCTACGGCCTCACCTGGATCTCTGGGTCGGTACTGGTGCCGTTGAGGTCCACTGTCTCCAGCTGGGCCGGAGGACTGAGGAGAAACCCAACCAGAATCAGGAGACGACACAACCGCTACTATAGATGTATAGACAACATATGGATATGATGTAAACACTACTGTCATTATGGGATGTACTGTATCAGCATATGGTTATTATATAAAGACTACTGTCGCTATGGGATGTGCTGTATCAACGTATGGATATGAATAATAATAATAACTTGAATTTAACATATGAAAATGATATCAAGACTACTGTCACTATGGGATGTACATACTTTATTTTGTTTACACATTAAATCTTTAGTTATGGATACTGCCATTCAGGGAAGTATTTGGATTCAAGTTGCTTTGTATCATGTGTTTGTATGTGTGTGTGTGTGTGTGTGTGTGTGTGTGTGTTTGTGCCCGTGTGTCTTACTTGAGTCTCAGGGAGGCGTAGCGTAGGGTGGCCCCCTCAAAAGCCTTCAGGCTGGGGTCTGGGTAGACTGGATAATCCTTTAACTCCTTGACAGACAACCAGAGAATTTGAATTATTAGAATTATAACTGTAGGAACCACAGAATAAAACACCCCACCATTGTGGTCGGCATTTACCGCAGATTACTTCAACAGCCTTTTCTCAATCTGTGTCTGGTGGTCTTTTCCATGCGGCAATACAGACAAAGGGTGTCTGTGTGAAGCAGGGTTGTAATGACTCGAGTCAATTGACTCGACTCGACAATGGCACTGACTCGACTCGACTCGAGCTGGCACGTGAAAGACTCGACTCGACTCTCTGTTCCAAATGACTCGACTCGACTCTCTGTTCCAAATGACTCGACTCGAGTCTCTGTTCCAAATGACTCGACTCGACTCGAGTCTCTGTTCCAAATGACTCGACTTGACTCTCTGTTCCAAATGACTCGACTCCCAATGTTTGGTGCCTCGCTACAACTCTGGTGTGAAGTAACTTGCATATCGTTTTGCCACATCAGCGTGGATCGGCTGTTTCAGCGGCGCCACTGTGGAGATTTGGCTCAAGGACTGCAAGCGGACAACAACGGCTATCGAACCCGCAACCTTACAGTCACTGGGTGAATAACTGTACTGTAGATAACCTCAGTGGGGGTTTGGGTTGGGTGTGTGTGTGTGTGTGTGTGTGTGTGTGTGTGTGTGTGGTGGGGGGGGGGGCACTCTTACGTTAGCTGTGTAAGGGGTGATGTCGAAGTCCGGTCCTGGCGGGGTGGCATCAGAGACGACGGAGGAGGGGGAGGAGCAGGTGGGAGAGGGGACGGGCTCCACAGAGCTGTCTGACACCAGGCTGCTGGGACGCTGCAGAGAGAGAGAGAGAGAGAGAGAGAGAGAGAGAGAGAGAGAGAGAGAGAGAGAGAGAGAGAGAGAGAGAGAGAGATAGACAGAGATCAAGACAGATACACAGAGAGAGAGAGACACAGAGAGACAAAGAGAGAGACAAAGAGAGACAAAGAGAGAGAGAGAGACAAAGAGAGACAAATAGAGAAAGAGAGACAGAGCGACAGAGAGACAGACAGAAATACAAAAAGACAGAGACAGAGAGACAGACAGACAAAGAGGAAAGTTACTACAGGCTGTGTGAGCGTTTGTATAGCACACGGCCTGTATACAGTCCCCTCCAAAAGTATTGGAACAGTAATGCCAATTCCTTTATTTTTGCTGTAGACTGAAAGCGTTTGGGTTTGACACCAAAAGATGAATATGAGACAAAAGATCAATATGTCAGCTTTTATTTCCAGGTATTTTCATCTGGATCTAAACAACTTAGAAGATATCATTATTTGTAAAGGAACACCACATTTTTTGTTGAGCAAAAGTATTGGAACATGTGACTAACAGGTGTGTTTTGTTGCCCAGGTGTGTCTTATTACATTTATTATTCAAACAATAAATAACACTGAATGTCTAGGCTCAGTTTCAGATTCTGGTTTTGCCTGTGCAGACTGCAGTTATAGTAATCAACATGAAAAGCAGAGAACTGTCTATGGGTGAAAAGAAAGCAATTGTGAAGCTAAGAGAAGATGGGAAATCAATCAGAGCCATTGCACAGACACTAGCCATAGCCAGTACAACAATTTGGAATATCCTCAGGAAGAAACAAACTACTGGTGTACTAAGTAACAGACATCGAACGGGACGACCAAGGAAAACAACAGCAGTTGACGACAGAAACATTGTCAGAGCTGTGAAGAAAGACCCTAAAACTACTGTTGGTGAGATCAACAACAACCTCCAGAGGGCAAGAGTGAAGGTTTCAGAATCCACTGTTCGCAGAAGACTTCAAGGACAACAGTACAGAGGCTACACCAGAAGATGCAAGCCATTCATTAGCATATAGAATAGGAAGGCCAGGCTGGATTTTGCCAAAAAGTACAGAGACGAGCCTCAAAAATTCTGGGAAAAAGTTTTATGGACTGATGAGACGAAGATTAACTTCTACCAGAGTGATGGAAAGGCTAAGGTTTGGAGAAAAAAAGGATCTGCTCATGACCCCCAAAACACAAGCTCATCTGTGAAACACGGTGGAGGTAATGTGATGGCTTGGGCTTCAATGGCTTCTTCTGGGACGGGCTCATTAATCTTCATTGATGATGTAACACATGATGGCGGCAGCAAAATGAATTCGGAAGTCTACAGAAACGTTTTGTCTGCCAATTTAAAGAAGGATGCAACCAAACTGATTGGGAGATCCTTTGTCATGCAGCAAGGTAATGACCCTAAACCCACTGCAAAAGCAACAAAGGAGTTCATCAGGGGCAAGAAGTGGAAGGTCCTAGACTGGCCAAGTCAATCTCCACACTTAAACCCTATAGAGCATTCTTTTTACCTTCTTAAAAGGAGACTGAAGGGAGAAACCCCCCAAAACAAGCAACAACTGAAAGAGGCTGCAGTGAAAGCCTGGAAAGGCATAACAAAAGAAGAATGCAAAAGTTTGGTGATGTCCATGGGTCGCAGGCTTGATGCAGTTATTGAAAGCAAAGGATTTGCAACAAAATATTGAGTCTTATTCACTTAAATCCATTTCAAGTCTATCTGTTCCAATACTTTTGCTCATCTAAAAATGTGGTCTTTCTTTGCAAATAATGATATCTTCTAAGTAGTTTATCAGATCCAGATGAAAATACCTGGAAATAAAAGCTGACATATTGATCTTTTGTCTCATATTCATCTTTTGGTGTCAAACCCAAACGCTTTCAGTCTACAGCAAAAATAAAGGAATTGGCATTACAGTTCCAATACTTTTGGAGGGGACTGTGTATATATATATATATACATAGACATCCTGCAATACCACATGTACTTTGCCTTGGACAGTCCATTATGCCTTTTGAATTAGAGAGTGTGTGTTCAGACCTCGGCAGGGGGTCTGAGAATGTCCTGGTCACTCTGCTGGGAGTCAGGTTCCGGCTCCGAGTCCAGACCTGGGGGCTGGTTGCCTGGGGCAACTGGGCGGTCGTACTGGGTGGTGCCGGTGGGAACATGCCAGAAGTAGACCTCGGACACATCCTTGACCTCTCTCCAGCCGGGAGGGAGGTCTCCAATTGACCACAAGTCTACCGGCACACACACACACACACACACACACACACACACACACACACACACACACACACACACCATTTTTCAAATATTCGTTTTTACATGTATGTATGCATGTATGAATGTAGTTTACATGTCATTCTGTTTCGTTGCACACATACACACAGACACACACACTTGCCGATAAAGACAGCTATATAAACACAGACCCATGCATCCGAGTCATACACGGATAGTGATGGCCACCCAGGTCAATTTCAGTGACGGTCATCTTTCTCCTAGTTAAGTGCTGTTGTCATAGCAACCCCTGAGCTCGCCCAGAGCAATTGTATCCAAAGGACAGGAGACCCCCCCCTTCACACACACACACACACACACACACACACACACACACACACCTCTCTCTTTTCATTTCCCTCCTTTTCTTCTTGAACCTCTGTCTAATGCTGTTTCATAATGGTGACCTCCTACTCCTCCTCATTAACTCCCCTGTCCTCCATCTCTGTCACGCTGCACCGTCTGGTCAGTGGGGTATGGTGGCCCAGAGCGGTCACAAAGGAGACGATTTGCTGCAATGGCCCTGTTCTGCTGAGGGAAAGGGCTCTGGATCATTTCCAGACGAGACAAAGTGTTCCGTACAGACAGAGGACGTGTACGAGGGTGGGTGGGACGGAGGGAGGCAACATTTTGTATAGGGGCTGTAGCATCATGTAAAAACAGGCCTATAGGCAGATCCTTTAGATTAACAGAGGTAAACAAGGAGACACACACACACACACACACACACACAAAAAACAAAAGCCTTCTCGCCCCCCCACAAACACGGCATTGCACAGTCCTCACCCTCACCAGCATCCAGTGGGGTCAGGGGCGAGGGCGTCTCCTGGGAAAGAGTGGTCCAGCTGGAGTCCTCGTCCTCCGATGGAGTCTCGGGGACCAGGTCCACCCTGAACCCCACCTTCGGTGGCCCTCTGACGGGGTCGGCGGCGGGCTTCGCAGGGGGCGTCTGGAGCTCGGCCCTGCTCTGCTTGGGGGAGGCCGGAGGATACTGCTGGAGGAACTGGTTCTCGTTGTTGGGGTGCAGCTCCACCTTGATCACCCGGGGCTGGGAGCTCCGCGGGGGCTTCAGCGGGGTCTCCACCCCGCGTCGGGGGACCTGCACCTGGGCGTGATGTGTGGGAGGTGGAGGGGGGCTCTGGAGGATATCCTGCAAGGGGGGCCAGGGGGGGCTGCTGCTGGGGGAAGACAGGGGGGTCTCCACCAGCACGGGGAGAAGAGGCTGGGTGGGGGTGGGGGTAGGGGTGGGTTCA
>CM030186.1:13706024-13733524 GCA_017639675.1 Aplochiton taeniatus | reverse complement strand
CAGTGAAAGAGAGGGTGAGATAAAGACAAAGAGAAACAAATATGTTAATAGGGAAAGTGAGAAAGAAGGCAGGGAGATTATGACACAGCAATTTCAGCAGCTAGAGGCCACTGAGTACACAGTAGGCCCTTAGACTTTTTTCTTCAACACTGTGTGTGTGTGTGTGTTTTCATCAGTGGAGGTCCTTCATAAAACCTATCCCATAACACCTTTATCACCGTGTCACAGGAAATGAACCGTGCTAAAAAAGGGTTCTGAAAGAGAGAGAGATTGGAAAGGTACACAGTGTGCCCAGACTGTTTCAGGATGATTTTCCAGGATAAGAACCGTGTTGACAGAGAAAATAGGGTTCTGTCTGCTTAGTGTAATGTTGCTGAAAGGTGCTACATCTTTCTTTACATGTTTGATGCAGGCAATACAAGGCCAAGAATCCACAAACTGTTTAATTGTCCCTCTATTTTCTTATTTAAATGTAAAACAAGATTTGTACAATGGCATGAAACTTGTTTAAAACTCAACTATCACAAAAACAAGCATGAAATCGTCACTGCAACTGGCCTGTGATAAGGCCTACCTAAGTAATCAATGATAAGCTAAACAACAAAAACTAGCGCAATTCCTCCCAATTACAGCCCACAGTGCTCCGTGGCCACGATTAGTAGCTAAACGTTCAACAGATTACCACCAGGAATAGAGCAAATTAACTTGAAAAGTGTCTGTTGAGCCTCTTACAGGGTGGAGTATGTTTGCATCCCCTGTTTCCGCTTGCTGCCTCGAATCTCTTCTCCAATTTACTCTAAAGTCCTATCAATAACTGCAAATCACTCCGTCATCTCCTGTTTTGAATACAGGATAAACAATTTTATAAATAAGCCGGTGGCTGTCGATAGCGAACAGACGCAGTAAATCTTCCCCGTTGCTGGCGTCACCCACCCAAGATCACTACATCACCGCACCGGAGGCGAACGCACCCAACAGAACATGCAGTTACTTACATTAACTCACCGCGTTTGACACCCGTTTTTCTATGTCACCTCTCCGCAGACGACACTGATGCTGGACAATAGCAGTGACAGACGCTTATAAGGCGTCGGTCTACCCGTTGCAACCCGTATAAGATCACATCACATCATCTGATTCCCGCGGTCTCCTCCCGTGCTGGTACCGCTTAACTCTTCTCTCTGCGCCACTGCCTGTCAATACGTTAGCTTTGCTCTGGGGCTCCAACGACCCAATGAGATCGTCGGACGCAGAACGCTGAACCGCCTGGTCTAGGGCCACGCAAGTAGGTGCAAGTTCGGTGCCATATTAAAACCTCAGTCAGTGCTACGTTTCATTACTAAGATAATGAAAATCACACATCATCGGAGGCTTACGTCATGCATTTGTCTGGAAAATGTGGAGGGGGCTACGCATGGAAATGAGATAATCCGACAGGTGGAATGGCGGGCCAGTTTTATAGATTATTATTCTTTTGTTGAAATATTTTATGCAGTTCATATATTCGCAAAATCGAAACACAAGAGTTGTTACTGTTAGACAGAAAACGTCCTGCAAAACCACCTCAAATCCGTTCCTCTACGAACACATTTAACACAAATCCCCCAAACCCGGGTAACAGCTGGCTAAAACATGAATCTCCTTAGATCTTCAATACTTATTCCTTTTGGGTCTACCTTTACAAATGTACGCTGGCTAAACAAATTAACATGAAAAAAATATGGAGTCAATCAGATTTGTATAAAATTATAGCTCGTCAACAATGCTATTTTATTATAAAACGTACATGTTAACACCACATCATATTCACATTAGCAGAAGTAACAGTCTGGAAAAGAAAATGACATCCGTCTTCCATTAGAAAAAGGAAGTCTTAGACTAGAGAATTTTGCCTTTGTTGACAAGCTTGACAAAAACGTTACATTGTCATCACATACACTCTTTTTAATGCCATAAAAAAAATATTCATACTCTGAAGGCGATTAGGCTCGCGCAGTAAGAGCCCAACAACCAAAGACTATTTCCAAGGCACATTGATAAAAATATCCCTAGACTAGCTCGTGTGACATGGTCTCTTTAAAAACCGTTAGAGCTTTTAGCTCCTTGTGTGCACAGCCAGCACCTCAATGATTCCCACACATCACTCTTACATACTCAAACAAACAAACATATTCAAAGTGAACATAAACTGCGTCATCATTACATGCAGGACGGTTCATTCATAATCGCACCAACTGTTACCCTATTAAACACCCTATTTTTTTTTTTTTTTTTAAGTGCGACCCCATTTAATTATCGAGGCATTCTGAGCTTTGGGGTAGAATGAACAGACTAGCATTGGCTAACTTGCTGAACAGAATAGAGAGTAGGTCTGTGAAATAGTAAACTACAGAGCAATTACAGCAAAGCGGCCATGGATGTCACATCTGCTCATTCATCACAGTATTTGATAATAATAAAAGCACTACATAATCACTGAAGCTTTAGAGTCTTTCTACCTTTTACATGTTTGCTTGTGCGTGCAAGTATGTCACTATTTAAGTTGTGCATCTCTTCCTCTCCATGCTAACTTAGCCAGCTAACCCACTCCAATAGTCCATCTGCAGGGGTTGACGTCCACTCCCGGTGTCAGAGAGGAGGGGTGGAGGAGGGTGGAGGAGAGGGAGGACGGGGAGGGGTCCAGGGTGCCCGTGCTCCAGGAGTGAGGTAGAGGGGGCAGGGCCGAGGTGAGCAGGGGCCCAGAGGTGAGGCTGGAGAGCGGCCGGCAGAGACGCTCCGAGACGGGAAAACACGGAGCGGAACGGATGGAGCGCAGGACAGCCTCCTCTGGAGAGAGACCGAGTGAAAAACACTCATCAGTCACCTAGCTTTGGAATTTTTTTGAAAGAGTATTTAGTCATTTTTGAGAGCCATGCTAGGGGTTACCTCGAGCTTACTGCTACGCTAGGCTACTTTTACGACGACCACGTAACTAACTCAATACTGGGCAAATGGACATAACATTGATATCAATCGTCTCGTCTGACTAGGGGTGAGTTGGGGCATATCTTATTTCCCAAAATGTTTAACTATCCCTTTTAGTCATTTAATGTCTTTGGTGCATGCTTGTTCTTACCCTCTCCACCAGATGGGGTGGCCAGTAGTCTCTGGGCCCGCCTGTTCCCTGCCTGGGCGGCCTGCTTGTAGAAGCGAAGTGCTTTGTTGAAGTTCTGTTGCACCCCAAAGCCACTCTCATAACACTGGCCCAGGAACAGTAGTGCATTGCTGTTCTGTAGAGAGATATACACGGAAACACAAACGTTACATTCACAGGGCCTTGATATGAGATCAGGGCAGTAGAGAATATTAAAAAGTCAAAGCGAAAATTGAAACCGAAAGATCCGAAATTATTCTTGTGTTCTTCCAATGCAGAAAAGTGTAGAACAGGCTCACTTTGCTCTCTGCTGCCATCTGTAGGTAGTGGACTGACTTGCGGCCGTCACGGACTGGCTCCTGAGAGAAGACGGTGGCAAGGTACACCTGAGCCTAGGAGACAGGACGAAATATAACATCATGATTAACCTTTGAAAGGTGAACATTTATTTATATATATATATATATATATATATATATATATATATATATATATATATATATATATATATATATATATATATAAAAATATATATATATATATTTCACCTTGGAAAAATACATTTGAACTATTCAAACAAGATCCAAATGACGAGGTTTATGTTTTTTTTTTTTTTTATTGTGACACAAATATGCTGGGTCCATACCTCGGCGAGGCCGGCCTGTGCAGCCCGTTCCAGCAGGCCGATGGCTTCGTCCAGGTCCTGTGTGCTGTGCTGCCCCCTGGTGCCCAGGAGGAGCTTGGCACAGCGATACTGAGCCTGCGTGTGGCCTCCCGCTGCTGCCTGGCTGTAGAAGCGGAGGGCCTGGGAGAGGAGGAGGAGGAGGAGGAGGAGAGTCCTTATTAGAGCCGCGCCACCCCACACAACTGTCATTTCCATTTGGTTTGAGCGCCTGAAAACATGGGTCTTTTCTCTTCGTGTCACTAAACCATAGCCAATCACTATGGCCTTAGTTCGCTGTCGTTCACGGTCTCCTTTTAGCGAACTGAGCCGTGGTCAGCCTGTCTGGCTGCTGGGGGGCTCACCTTGTCCCTGTCCCTGGCCACGCCCCGGCCCCTCTCGTAGCACACCCCCGTGTTGAACTGGGCTTTGGCGTAGCCACGCTGGGCCGAGGCCAGGAAGCAGGAGAAGGCCGCCTGGTGGTCCCCTTCCGCCGCGCTCTCCAGACCTGGCGCGCGCGCACACACACACACACTCTAACCTAACACACACACACAGAGAAACACACACACACACACACACACACACACACACAGCGTTAGCGTCCCACAGCCTGATCTCCGGCTAGCTACCGCCTGCAGAGTGATGACCTCTTCACTTAGACTAAGGGCAATAACATCTAGTCAGAACTTGAAACAATTTAACATTTCATAATCGTGCGAGAACGAGTCTACTCCACTCTGATGGTAGATGACTGATATTGACTGAAGTATTTGTGTGTGTGTGTGTGTGTGTGTGTGTGCGTGTGTGGGGGGGGGGGTTACTTCCTGTATCACGGGGGCTCTGAGCTGACCCTCTCGGAGCTGCTCCTTACCTATGATGTTGAGGACAACGGGCACACTGGAGTGGGCCACGTGCTGGAGGTTCAACGCCGCTCCAGCCAGCCGCTCCTCCTCAGACGGGACCTCCTGGTGAGACCACAGCACTGCTGTGAGCACCCCCTCCCAACAACAGGTTCCCCCTGACACTAAGACTACGTTCACACTGCAGGCAAAAGTGGCCCAAGTCTTTTTTGGCTCATATGGGACTCGGTCTGTTTTTTTCATAACAGTGTGAACAGCCCAACCCAGACGGCATCGGATAGTTTCAATTCGGATTTGGACCGCTTTCATATGGAATCGGATAGGTCTGTTTGCAATGCCACCGCAGTTTGAGCGGTCACTTCGGAATCCGTGGGACTTTTACGTCACTCTAGATCAACATTCCCAATTCTGCGCTGGTTTGGAGTTCGTGAATACATCTAGGCTAGTCTACAAGCATGTTATTTTGCGCATGCGGGTCAGTTCAGGACCGTTGACCAGTTCACACTGGAACGGGATACTGGCCACATTTAAAAACGTCACGTCAACAGCCAGGGAAAAACATCCGAATTGAGCTTTAAGGCCTGTGGCGGGACCGTAGCCATAGCGACTCGGTTTCTGACGCTGCCCTCAAGCGGAGGGCTCTGGTGGGCTGGCACACAAGTCTGGAGGGGGGGAAGCCCGTGGAGCAAGCCGGGGCTCACCTGGTCCTTTTCCCGGGGGGGCTCTCCGCCGTCTCTCTGCGCGGGCTTCTCCTCGGCCACGGAGGGCAACGACTCCTCTGGAGAAAGCACGGACCAACAACGAAAATGAAAGGCAGCACGTAGACAGAAGCAACCGTGTGGCCTGGCATGATGAGGTCACAGAGCAGGCCGTGGGTGAAGAGGTAACCGCCCACCCTTCCCTGTCTGACCTGGAGCCTTCGTATCCTGACTCGCCGCTGCCCCCTGGTGGTCGGAGTAGGAACCGTCGGCGCGGAGAAGATGAGAAAGGTGTCCGGGTTCAATGCTGCTGCTGCTGCTGCTGCCTTGGCTGTCACTGCTACCCCTGCTGCTGCTGCTGCCCTGGGGGAGGATCTTGCCCCGCCGCCCCAAGCCGACCACACTCATGCCTTGGGGCAGAACGTCACATCGGGACACTGGAAAGACCAAGACAGATTACGGTTAGATCCCCCCACCCAAAAAAAGATTGCAACAAAAAGATGACAAGGCTATCATACTGCATCTCTTTGGGGTGTGTGAACAAAATCCTCTGAATGGGAGAAGCTTTTAGCAGGACGTGGACTCACGGGTGTCCAGCAGGACGCGGTAGCCGCACGTGTGCAGGGCGATGGGTACAGCCTCCAGGCCACCGTGCTTTTTGCCGGGGCCCGGCTCGCCAGGCGAGGAGAACTGGGAGTGCAGCCGACGGCACACCTGCATGAAGACAAACGCCGCCGCCCCCTGCCCACGGACGCCACCGTTAGCACCCCGACGGGCCTTTGCACGGAGCCGCACGTGGAAGTACAGTAGATGTGCCTGCACGCGTGTTTGCGTCGTGGCATCGTAAGGGGCACGACAGGAACTGCATTTCAAGATGGCCTCCCAGGAAAAAACACTACAAGACCCAGGGCTGAATGGGCCAGGGTTATTAGGCCCAGCTGTAGCCTATTAGGTCGATTATGAGGCGTGTGTGCGTATGTATGTATGTATGTATGTATGTATGTATGTACAGTGGGGCCAAAAAGTATTTAGTCAGCCACTGATTGTGCAAGTTCTCCTACTTAGAAAGATGAAAGAGGTCTGTCATTTTCATCATAGGTACACTTCAACTATGAGAGACAAAAATTAGAAAAAAAAATCCAGGAAATCACATTGTAGGATTTTTAAAGAATTTATTTGTAAATGATGGTGGAAAATAAGTATTTGGTCAATAACAAAAGTTCAACTCAATACTTTGTAACATAACCTTTGTTGGCAATGACAGAGGTCAAACGTTTCCTGTAAGTCTTCACCAGGTTTGCACACACTGTAGCTGGTATTTTGGCCCATGCCTCCATGCAGATCTCCTCTAGAGCAGTGATGTTTTGGGGCTGTCGCTGGGCAACACGGACTTTCAACTCCCTCCACAAATTTTCTATGGGGTTGAGGTCTGGAGACTGGCTAGGCCACTCCAGGACCTTGAAATGCTTTTTACGGAGCCACTCCTTTGTTGCCCGAGCGGTGTGTTTGGGATCATTGTCATGCTGGAAGACCCAGCCACGCTCCATCTTCAATGCTCTCACTGATGGAAGGAGGTTTTGGCTTAAAATCTCACGATACATGGCCCCGTTCATTCTTCCCTTAACACGGATCAGTCGTCCTTTCCACTTTGCAGTAAAACAGCCCCAAAGCATGATGTTTCCACCCCCATGCTTCACAGTAAGTATGGTGTTCTTGGGATGCAACTCAGCATTCTTCTTCCTCCAAACACGACGAGTTGAGTTTTTACCAAAAAGTTCTATTTTGGTTTCATTTGACCACATGATATTCTCCCAATCCTCTTCTGGATCATCCATATGCTCTCTGGCAAACTTCAGACGGGCCTGGACATGTACTGGCTTAAGCAGGGGGACGCGCCTGGCACTGCAGGATTTGAGTCCCTCTCGGCGTAGTGTGTTACTGATGGTAGCCTTTGTTACTTTGGTCCCACATCTCTGCAGGTCATTCATCAGGTCCCTCCGTGTAGTTCTGGGATTTTTGCTCACCGTTCTCTTGATCATTTTGACCCCACTGGATGAGATCTTGGGTGGGGCCCCAGATCGAGGGAGATTATCAATGGTCTTGTATGTCTTCCATTTTCTTACAATTGCTCCCACAGTTGATCTATTCACACCAACCTGCTTGCCTATTGCAGATTCACTCTTCCCAGCCTGGTGCAGGTCTACAATTTTCTTCCTGGTGTCCTTCGACAGCTCTTTGGTCTTGGCCATGGTTGAATTTGGAGTCTGACTGTTTGAGGCTGTGGACAGGTGTCTTTTATACAGATGACGAGGTCAAACAGGTTCCATTAATACAGGTAACGAGTGGAGGACAGAAGAGCTTCTTAAAGAAGAAGTTACAGGTCTGTGAGAGCCAGAAATCTTGTTTGTGGGTGAGAAAATACTTATTTTCCACCATCATTTACAAATAAATTCTTAAAAAATATATGATTATATTATAATATGATTTCCTGGATTTTTTTTTTCATTTTTGTCTCTCATAGTTGAAGCGTACCTATGATGAAAATGACAGACCTCTCTCATCTTTCTAAGTAAGAGAACTTGCACAATCAGTGGCTGACTAAATACTTTTTGGCCCCACTGTATGTATGTATGTATGTATGTATATATACACACATACACTACACACTACACACTGTTTGTTTTGGGTTGTTGGTGTAGGCTGTGTGATATCTCTGTAGAGAGAAGAATCTTATTTTGAACCTTTTCCAATTAAAAGCCTCTTTTTGACCAATCCTACCTACGCCTCCTGCACCCTCCTTTGCATCCCCCCCACAATGCCACAGTGCGTCTGTGTGTGCAGGACCTACCCAGCCCACGGCATCCAGAGCCGTGTAGCGTGGCAGCCCCGCGTAGCAGAACTGGGAGGTCTTCCTCTTCTGCCTCCGCTCCCCATCCTCCCCTCTCTGAGAGCTGAGGGAGAGAGAGAAAGCATGAAAACAATTGAGCGTTAAACGTGGGGAAATAAAACGACAGACCCACAAAGAAAGAGAAAGGCAGAGGTACATGCATATCACCAGAGCAAAGACAGCTGGCTAGCTGATGATGAACACACGACTCACTCACTTAACAGGAAACCAGTTATCATATTTAAGTCTGACGTATTAAGCCACCACAGTCTGTTGTCGATGAAATGACGACGTCCCAGCTGGGGGTCCTTAATGAGCTCAACGGCCTCTTTCAAATCAGCCTCTGTGGCACAGCACCAAGAGTGATGCAATCGACAGTAACGCCAGAGGCGGCGGCGGGGGGGGGGGACGACGACGACTAGAAACGGCTTGAGATACGTTTGACACTTTCTGTCTCAGGCTTCTCCAGCGGAATCTTGCCTTTGCCCCATCAAGCCTGGAGGACCGAGCATCCCTGAGAGTGGGGACGGTGTGGACGGGCCCAAAGAAGGGAAGGACGGAGGGAGGAGGGTACCTGCTGTCAGGGGAGTGCCTGGAGGTGGAGAGCAGGGTGGAGGAGTTGATGACCTCATCCTCCACGTGGTGGTTCTGGGGCAGGCGCAGGGGGGCGTTGCCATGGCACCTGTTCAGAACTAGGGAGGAAAGGAAAGGAAAGGAAAACCAGTTTGAGCGACTTGGATGTTTTAGCAGATAGCCCCGCCTAGGAATTTCATCTTGCTTGAGACGGTTGAACGGAAAGAACCAGGGGTAACTCGGATTAGCCTGCCTACGCTTCCTGCAATGTTTCAGGCTAATTAGTTATCTTTGGCAGTGCATCTGGTTCAATTAGGTTAGCTGACTGTCTCTGAGTAAGACCTATTCTTCCAACCGTAGTAACTGTTACAGTAGCTCATAAATTCAATTCATCGGCCAGAACGTTTGTATTGCAATATTAGGCTATCATTGTAACAATAACAATTGATAGTTTTGCAAAGGGCAACTAGGGTGCTCTGAAAACAACTTTAAGTGAAATGTTATTCCAACTTGATTCACTGGCTTCAACTTGTCAACAGTGGCTAGTCGCTGCATGCAACCACTGACAGTTGTAAAATTATGCCATCAAACCAGGCAAGCTAGAAGTGCCGTTTAGTCGAAGAGTAGACAGGCGAGAGTCTGTGTCAAGACTTCAGACGCTCACCAGCTCTGACCTTCCTAATGTCCGAACAAGGTTCGAGATCGTCAGACCAAACAAGATTTTGAAAGGAAACACTTATGAAAGCATTACAATACAACCAGCTCACTACAACAAGTGCTTTCGTTCTGAATCCCGCCCCCAGATGAACGCAAACTGGTTGCAACATACTTGCTAACTTAGGTAAAGTCAAATACTTCTTTCAACTGCTCACCTCTCCCGACGAAACCTTGGACTCTCCACATGTTTCCTCAAGTCAAAGAGTTTCAAGATGGATGTTCTGCTAAAATTAAATAAACATATTTAGAAGTGCATAAAGGGGGCCTTCCAGCTCCAAGAGCCGAAGACAGCAGCTTGCCGTAGCTTGATATCTAGCCGCTCGCTGAAAATACAGCAGTCACGAGTTATTTCTGAAACGGCAAACCCGGAAATAGCGAAACTGACGCAAGAAGGTCGCCCACGGTGTTCCACTGTCACCTAGTGGCAAAAATGGGAATTTCAGCGTTTTTGTAGTTGGCAGTAGTATCTTAAGCAATGACATTTGTGAAGTATACCTTCACCATGCAGGGTAATGCATTGGCATAATGCATTGGGGAGGGGGAGGGGGGGTCTTTTGCCCTGTAAACATACAAATCAATTCCACCTTTACAAAATAGTTTGTTTGTACACCTTGGATATGTGATGGCTCCACCTTTACAGCCCTTATGATTTGTGTGCATGTGTCTGCAAGCGGGTCTGTGCTGCATGGTGGGGAGAAAGGAAACGTTTAATACATAGAGCCAGACTGCATGGCCACATTACCCCCTTCCATGAGGGTCAGGCTAATGTGTGTTAAAGAGAGCGTGGAAGAGAGACAGAGGGAGAATTAGGCTTTTGGTCCTGCTGCTCCACACAGGGTCCATCAGGATCACGGCTCCATTGAGACTCAATCCATCGTTTTGTCTGTAGCCTGTCAGCCACTCAACACCTTTATTCTCTGCTGTGTCCATACAGTGAGTGACGCACGAGGTCTTACTGGAATCAAAGTCACACACAAAGAGAGAATGCGAAAGTGTGTGTGTGTGTGTGTGTGTGGAACCTGCCATTGACAAGTTTCCATGGCGACATTGTGCCTCAGAGTTGCCGTTGAACCCCTCTCCCTCGGTCTTGCTTGGGGCTGAACATTTTTTCGTGCGGTAGTTCATGCGGTGGTTTGTTACGATCCCACTGGTTGATTTCCCTAAGGCGGCGTTTGGTACGGGAGGAAACACTGCTGAATCATCCAGTCTTATGAGCCTCACTTCCGTTAGGTCTTGGGGATTCTAAAAGTGGAAAAAGCAGAATTAGATACTCCCGAGTCCTTTTTTCTTTCCTCTCATTCTCTTTCCTTCTTCTGCGCGTCTTAACCCTTGCCCCCGACTTTATGACTTTCTCACCGACCGCTTCTTCGTAAACAAACAGGTTGCCAGGCGGCCACTGCCAGCACTTTACTGGAGCTGGTTGTTAGTCGAAGAGCCTCTTTTATCCCCAGCATTGTTCCATTTCCCTCCACAGTCCCCTTCATACACCCCCTTGCCCCCACCCCGCTCTCTGGAATCTCCGGCCCCTAAACATCCCTTTCAGAGTGGGGTGCAGAGGTTGGTAGGGGGGGTCTGGTGCCATACAGCCAACTGCAGTTGGTTCACCGGATACAATATAGAATGCTGCTTTTGATTGAGAACCGATGTTTATTTTCGGGAGCGACATAGACACAGAGAAAGAGGTAGAAATGAGAGAGAGTTGTCTATGAACTACAGGATCCAAGTGGAAGGGTTAGTCCAGGCCACACAGCAGAAGTGAAGGGCCATAGAGAACCACTCTACTAGAGACAGGAGACCAGAGGAGGGGACATCCACCATGAAGGAGGTAGCTATAGCATGGGTGCTTGTGAGGGCCCTCTTTTCTCAAGCCTGTTCCCTCCACGATGACACTTTACAGTGTGTCCGTGTTTGAATTTGCCATCGTTTGTGTTTTTGTGTGTGTATGGATGTGTGTCCATGTATGTGTGTGTGTGTGTGCGTGTGTCTGGGTGTGTGTTTGTGTTTGTGTTTGTGTGTGACAGCCCTTGTTCAACAAGTTGTGTGTGAGGAGGCGGGGATATAAAGACAGGCCAGAGGGTGCTTTACTCTCTGTCCTCCCCCTCCTCTCTCTCCCTCTCTCTCACACACTCTTCCCAGGCAGCTTGGAGACACACACGCACACACACACACACACGTTCTGACGAGGGCCCAAGTCCTGCTATGGCCAACGCTGCTGAGGAGTGTTCTCCCTTCAGGGTCCAGACAGGACCGGACCAGCCCGATCTAGAACCTAGAACCCAAAGCCCCGGACCCGACTCGGACGCTGGTTTCGAGCCCAGCCAGACCCAGACCCAGGCGCCCTTGCCGGCGCCCTGTGACAAAGAGGAAGAGGAGGAGAGGGAAGAAGAGGTGGACGGGGTGCGTTCTGAAGCAGGCTCCGGATCTACGAGAGGAGGCGAACATTCTGACCCGGAATGGGTGGAGGAGAGGTTCCGGATCGATCGGAAGAAGCTGGAGACCATGCTGTATGGTAAGTGGACCGATGCTAGCCAGTCATAGACTCACTGTACCAGAGCAGAACTGAACACTTAACAAGGCCAAACCCTGTCATTTTGTTCATGCCAGCATGAGTTTTCTACACGAAGCCGATTGAATCGCTAGTCTTTTGGAGTTCAGTAATAGATTAGAATTTATTTCACGTTAACTCCCGAGACCCAGAACCTCTTCACCAAACTGGCCCCCATGTGTCTTGTCAGCTTGACAGCCTGGCTCTTCACCTCTCGTCTTCCTCCCGCACTCGCTGGCTGGAGGATGGATATTATTTATGATCTGTGTTGTTGGGTTATGTATTCCGAGTTTACAGCTCCTCAGCGTTATCACCGGTGTCAAAGGAGCGGAGCCTTCTGTCAGGGTTAGTTATCTATTTTCCTCAGCAGGTCTGAGGCAGTCAAGTGTGTGCGTGTGTGTGTGTGTGTGTGTGTGTGTCTGGGGTGATGCTCTGTGACAGGAGTGCGCCCCTGTTGAGTGGGTGGCATTTGTCTTCCACCGCGGCCCTTGATGTTCTGTCGCGTTCGCGTCATGTCACGTCGTGCCCTGATAACGGATGGCCTTGTTTGCGTGTGTCTGCCTGTGTCGGCGTTTGTCCGTGTTTTTTTTTGAGCGCGCATGTGTCTATTCAAGAGGGATGAGACGGTAAAAGTGTGAGTATGCGCGCCGACCGGAGCTTTACCGCAACGTCCCCGCAGGAGGCTTGAGTCAGATGCAAGTCAAAAAGTCAACAAACCCAAAGCACTTGTCTTTCCCCCGGGAGCTAGTTAGCATGTTAGCACACTGTGAATCTCTGGGAACCCGAGAGATCAGAGTGCTTTCTAAGCTTCAACACAAGACGGTTTTGTAGAAGAGCGGGGGTGTTAAACATGATTTTTTTTTTTACACATTCTTACTTGTGTTTGCTTGTTGTTAAGTAAATTCTGGAAGGATTGGGCGAGGGGGGGGGGGGGGGGGGGGGGGGGGAGGGGGGGGGGAGGGGGGGGCTCTTTGCGTCAGGGAAATACCTTTGACGTGGTTAGCTGTCTCTGGGATAACTTAGGGTGCTCTCCCTCCTCCTCCTCTCACTCGCCAGCCCGTAACGCTCCACACCCATTCCTCGGCGGCAGTTAGCGTAACCCATGGCAATCAGGCTGTGGGGACGGGGGCTTTCTGGGGCTTCCCTTTGCTATGGCTGTACCCAGTAAATGTCATTGTGGAGGGACGGCCTCTGGTAAGTGTGGAGGTTTCACCTTTTGTTCTCCTTGCTCGGCAAATTTCACTTCCGTCACTGTCTAAATGTTGACCCAGATGTTACCAAATTCTGAAAGCACCCACGTTGGGCTGGCTGAGACACAAAACAAACTATTTAAAACAAAAACAGAGAAAGTAAGAGGGCGAGCCTTGTGCGAGGCTGACAGACTCTTGACTTCTGTCAAGCAAACTCATTATTCCCCCAACGTTGCCGGCGTTAAAGACTTTAATGACTAAACAATTACAAATCCACTTCTATGCTCACTCGGCATAACGACTTTCTTCTCTGTTTCAGCCCCAAAGAATGGAGATGGTGTCACAGGCGAGGAGTTCTTTGAGAGAGTGAGTGTCGCGGCCTTTGTGTGTTGAGTGTTTCCAGCAAAGAGTCACAGATGTGGAGCTGACGGAGTGCGGGTGGGTCGGGCCTCAAACGGAAGCGCGGAGCTCTCGTTTTCAGAGGGCTCCCTCATAATAAGGGAGAAACGAGTTCACAGGTGTTTTTCAATAGAGGCATCGCCGACTGAAGTTTATATCACCCCCCCCCCCCTCACACACACACACACACACAAGCACACTTTGTTTCTCAGCCGTTTGTTGTTGTTAGGGCAGTGATGATTGAGTTCCTTTGAAATGCAAACAACCCATTGTGCTGTCTATCTCAGGCGACGTGTTTCTTTGTGTTCACCTGTGAGTGTGTGATGATTGGGCTCTGGTGCCGTGTGTGTGTGTGTGTGTGTGTGTGTGTGTGTGTGTGTGTGTGTGTGTGTGGCACCAGGCACGGCTCTCGTAGGTCACCGTCCCCCATCGTTTCCCCTCCGTCTCTCATGCGGGTCCCACCATTGTCTTCTGTCCCGCAGGTGATGCGCGAGACCGACACGCAAGTCAAATGGCCGTCCAAGCTGAAGATTGGGGCCAAGTCGAAGAAAGGTAATCGACTCGGGGCGGCCGTCAGACAGAGCTGTGATGCGGAGTTGTTCTTGTTTGGTTACTCGTGACTGAAATAAAAGCCTGTTTAAAGACGTTGAGAATTGCAGGGGTGCGACGGTGGTTGCGGCACCATTATTAACACGAATTGTTATTAAGGTCGCCGTGACGCCCAAGATTGCGTGCTAATCATAGTGCCTGTCTCCTCCAAGACCCGCATGTGAAGGTGGAAGGGAAGAGAGCTGATGTTCTACGCGCCAAAAAGAGGATTCTAGAAGTACTGGAGACAAAGGTAGGATTCTAGAAGTACTAGAGACAAAGGTAGGATTCTAGAAGTACTGGAGACAAAGGTAGGATTCTAGAAGTACTGGAGACAAAGGTAAGATTCTTGAAGCACTGGAGACAAAGGTAGGATTCTAGAAGTACTGGAGACAAAGGTAGGATTCTAGATGTACTGGAGACAAAGGTAGGATTCTTGAAGCACTGGAGATAAAGGTAGGATTCTAGAAGTACTGGAGACAAAGGTAGGATTCTTGAAGTATTGGAGACAAAGGTAGGATTCTAGAAGTACTAGAGACAAAGGTAGGATTCTATAAAGTATTGGAGTCAAAGGTAGGATTCTAGAAGTACTGGAGACAAAGGTAAGATTCTATAAAGTATTGGAGTCAAAGGTAGGATTCTAGAAGTACTGGAGACAGGTAGGATTCTAGACGTACTGGAGACAAAGGTAGGATTCTAGAAGTACTGGAGACAAAGGTAGGATTCTAGAAGTACTAGAGACAAAGGTAGGATTCTATAAAGTATTGGAGTCAAAGGTAGGATTCTAGAAGTACTGGAGACAAAGGTAAGATTCTATAAAGTATTGGAGTCAAAGGTAGGATTCTAGAAGTACTGGAGACAGGTAGGATTCTAGACGTACTGGAGACAAAGGTAGGATTCTAGAAGTACTGGAGACAAAGGTAGGATTCTAGAAGTACTGGAGACAAAGGTAGGATTCTAGAAGTACTGGAGACAAAGGTAGGATTCGGTTGCTATGCCAACGCATAAATTACCGCATCAACTCCCTCACAAAGCATTCCCTTTGAGTATAGTACTAACTGAGCAATACGACCTATTCTCGCTGGATAACACTAGAGTTCACATTCATATTTTATGAATGATGATTATTCCTTCCTACTTCAGGGCTCAGGTGAACTCGATTGGGCTTAGACTCGCTAATAACACAGAATCAAATAGCCATTTTGTTTTAATAAACACAATCCCCCCTTTTGGCACCAAAACATCCCATAATGCAACCAGATGTCAAGGATTCCTGCCAGTTCGTTGTTTTTTTTGTGTGTGTGAACCAGAATAGCTTATCTTCCAGAAGTAGGCCCCCGAATGGCCGGCCCAGGGGCGTCGTTGTGATGACTGTGGTGTGTGTGCCTCCGCCGTTACGCCGCAGGTGAACAAGGTGACCCTGAAGATGGACGTGGCCCACACGGAGCACTCCCACGTCATCGGGAAAGGGGGCGGCAACATCAAGAAGGTGATGGAGGCCACTTCCTGTCATGTGCACTTCCCCGACTCCAACCGCCACAGCGCCACCGGGGAGAAGAGCAACCAGGTACGGGCCTCCCGTGGCGACCGCCAGGCACGGCGCCAGGGGTTTGTCCCTCCCGGGGCTCAAGGGGAGCTTGACCAATACGTGGGGTGCTAAGAAAGTGATGTTTCATAAAAGAGCCATGTATAATACCGAAATGCTTGAGGGGGCTGAACTGGGACTGCGCACATTTGTGACGGGGCTATAGCCCCCCCTAGCCCCCCCTAGCCCCGGGGTAGGGCCGTGCCTGACGACCGCTTGCAGCACCTCCGTGGTGGTGGTGGTGGTGGTGGTGGTGGTTGGGTAGTTGTTTCGGTGAGTCCTAACCCCCTGCCTACCCGTGCAGGTGTCCATTGCCGGGCCTATCCAAGGGGTGGAGGAAGCCAGGAGGAGGATAAGAGTAAGCCCCGATCATGTCTTTTGATAACCTGTGACTGTGAGTGTATGTGTGCGGAGTAGGATCCTCTCAGGCAATGTTAATGATTAATGCCATTTTTCATAAATCTTTAAAATGTTTTTACGTTCTGTCCCTATCACTACATGTTTCATTGATTTAACTAAATATTCATAGAGAGTTCAACTATAGGGATGGTTTGAGTGAACAGCTCGTTTTGGAAATGTCTTTTCTGTCAGTCATTCCTTCCGTGGTAATTTTGAGAAACTTTTGAAAAGTTTATTAATGGTCCGCCCCTCCACGCCAGGACCTCCAGCCCCTGGCGCTGACCTTTGACCTGCCAGCGAGCGTGGGGCCTCAGGGCCTAGCGGACGCCGTCTCCCCGGTCATCCAGCAGGTGGCGCAGTCTCTGGGGGTCAGCGTGAGTTTCCGGGCCCAGCCCCCTCTCTACAGCAGCTGCTGTGTGGTGCGGGGTCTCCAGGGCAATGCTGCCGTCGTCAAGGTCAGTGGGCGGGAACGTGTGGGCACAGCCAGGAACACACACGTAGTGTCGAAACATTGATACACACTCGTTGGTGTTTTGGATTCCATTTCCGGGCCCAACCTATCTCCTGAACTCTGCGGCTCTCCTCCCCCTCTCCTCTCTCCCCCCGGGTAGAAGGCGGTGTCCATCCTCACGGAGCTCCTCCTGGGCTCGCCCTCCGTCGGCGGGGGTCCCCGGGGGGTCACCCCCCCGCCCCCGGGGGTCAGCAGCCAGCTGGACGTCACGGCCCAGCAGCACCTCTTCCTCCTGGGGCAGAACGGCGCGCACTTCCTGGGCGTCATGCGGCAGACCCAGACGCAGATCGTCCTCCCCGACCTCAGCGCCCCGCAGAGCCCCCCCTCGCTGCTCATCCAGGGCAGCCCAGACGGCGTGTGTCTGGCCAGGCAGCAGCTCATGGTGAGAGGGGGGTTAGTGGGTTGATTACGGCGGGTGCATGGGAAGTTGAAAGCTCCTTTGCATTATCCAATCGGCCCGAGTGACTCGGAGTCCGGAAAATATTTGCTACGTTACCGTGGAGGGAGTGATAAAAGGCTCCTAAAAGGCTTCTACCAGGAGAGTTCTTGTTGAATAATGGATGTGCCTGTGTGTGTGTGTGTGTGTGTGCGTGTGCGTGTGCGTGTGCGTGTGCGTGTGCGTGTGCGTGTTTGCGTGTTTGCGTGTGCGTGTGCGTGTGCGTGTGTGTGTGTGACACCAAGGACTGTCTGCCGGTGTGCCTGATGTTTGACATGAGGGAGGACAGTGAGGTAGACGCACACACACTGGCTCAGATGATGCAGAGTCTGGGTGTGTTCATCAGTGTCAAGCCCAAAGTCAAACAGACTGCCAAGGTACTACAATACCCACACTCCTCTGCTTCCGTTGGGCAGCTGTTCTTAAATTCATGCCAAATGAATTATAACCCTTGGTGTCTGAAACTTGTTTCCACATTGTGGGCTTTGTAGTCTTTGATGACATTGTATCATGTCTTAACATTGTGTCTTGGACTACTCTTCCCAGTCAGTAGTTGTGAAGGGTCTTGAAAGAAATATTGCGAGTTTGTATGAGGCCCGGCGCCTACTGCTGGGGTTGGAGGCCTGTGAGGTCACCATGGCAGCCAAGATAAACTCTGACCCTGTGTTGGCTGGCAACGAGTTGACTAACTACTGGCTTAACATGCTGCTGCAACAACTACGCCTCTCCGACCAGGGTGAGTAGAGTGTGTGTGTGTGTGTGTGTGTGTTTGTGTGTGTGTGCATCTGTGTGTTTGTGTGTGTGTGTGTGTGTGTGTGTGCGTGTTTGTAAATGTGTGCTACATGACACTGTGCTGTTCTTTCTACAAAGCATCAGCTCCTAGCCCTGAGGTGGTGATTGGCTCTCACTGTCTGGCTAAGCCCCGCCCCACACCACCACCAGGCCTGGCCCCTCCCACTGAGGACAGCAGGATGGGAATGAAGGGGATAGACAGTCGGCCACTGGAGAAGGTGTGTGTGTGCATGTGTGTGTCTATGTGTGTGTGTGTGTGTCTGGGCGTCTGTCTGTCTGTGTCTGTGTGTGTCCGTGTCCGTGTGTGGGTGTGTGTGTGTGTGATGGAGAGAGAGAGAGTGTTTGTATAACAGTAGTGTTGACGTGCCTTATGCATTGCTAGTTTGAATCCAAGCTGAAATGACGCCAAACCCAGCTGAATATGACTCACCCCTCTCTCTCTCTCTCTCTCTCTCTCTCTCTCTCTCTCTCTCTCTCTCTCTCTCTCTCTCTCTGCTGCCCCCCCTCCTGCCTCCCCAGATCCTAGAGTACGAGGACCAGGGCAGTCAGTCTGAGGACGAGGGCCCGGGGCCCCTGCTGTACCCAGAGGGCTACGAGGCCCAGGGCTCCGGCCGGGTGTTGGGGCCCCTCCTGGGGCGTCGGCGGGCCAGTCTCCAGGGGCCGGAGGTGACCCGGCTCCTCTGCCAGGGGAGGCGCCACTCCACGGGGCAGGCCGTCACCTTCAGGTGACGCTCACGCCCCCGCACGCACTGACCCACGGCCATGCCCGTTTGCCCCTGGCACAATGAGCCACAGCACTTCGGGTTTAAAGTGGAGCTAAAGAAGGAGGCCTGTGGGGCCACTTGTAGGGTCTGCCTGGTAGATGGGCACCCGCCTTTTAGTGCAAACGACAAAGGGCTGCGGTTCGACCCGACGTTACTGTTTCATCCGTTTGAACCTGGCGGACTGGAGACTCCAGACATAGCCAGGTTCTCTGCATGTTCAGCCCCTTGGGAACCCCATAACAACCCAGGCAGTGGGGATGAATTTTTTTTCTTTCCGTCTGCCTGCCACCCCCTCCAGCCACTGCTTTGAAGCAGCACGTCGAGCAGTTCAGTGCGGTAAGTTGAGTTCCGCGCCTCCGACCTGACCCCCCCTCTCTCTCCCCCCTGTGGCAGGCTGCTGGGCGGAGACGCAGAGGCGGGGAGAGGGGAGCGACGGAGCAGCCTGAGGATCAGAGAGGGGCCCCCTCGCGCCCACCACCTTCTCCACACGGACGTGTCCATGGCGGAGGTGAGGCAAAGACCAGGCCGCGGGCCGGCGTTCACCAGCCGGCCCGAAGGGCTCCGACACTCCACCAGGTGTTTGAAGGGGCGAGAGCCAGCCCTCAGTCGAATCAAAGAAACCGACCTCGGCTGACTCCCGGCTTCGCGACGAGGAGATGTCTGACTCCCGGGTAACCTTTGTCCCGGCACGACGTGCACGCTGGGAATTGGAGTTGCAAGTTGCTACGCCGTCTCTCTGTGTTGTGACAGAATAGAACCCCAGGCGAACGGCAAGAGAGGGGATGAATCATTCACTGGGAACCCGGAGACAGGGAGGAAACGTACGGGCTTTCCACTTTCATTTTCTTCCTAGAATCCTTCGTTGAAGTTGCGAGGGGTTGCATCTGCGTGCAGTATTAAGACAGTACGGCGCACAAGCACCAAGAGCTTGGGCACTGACCACCGGCAGATTTGGGGGGCAGGAACCCTGCTAGCCATTTGCCTCTTTCACAGCCTCTCCGAGGTCTAATTCCGCACACTTTTCTCCCTGTTCGTGGTTTTTCATTTATTCATGCTTTCACAAAGGTCCTTGCAGCGGCAAATGAGTGTATCTCCACGGTAACAGTAGGAGGTGGCTGATCCAGTAATTCTTCTTTATTATTTTTCACCCCCTCTCCCCCCCAATACAGGCTTTCGCATCGCGACAGAAAAACACCTGATTCTTATTTACCTGCTCAATTTTCTGTGTCTGTGTGTGTGTGTGTGTGTGTGTGTGTGTGTGTTTGTGTTTGTGTGTGTTTGATCCGCAGGATCATGATTACGAGAAGAAGAAGCTGCTGGCAAGCCGAGGTGAGAGCCACTGAATGTTTCATGTGTCTATCTTAGCGTGGGCTCTGACAGACAGCGGAGACCCACACTCACAATCAGAAGAAAGAGCGTCCCACGACTTAAGACTCCATATGAATCCCTGGGTGTCTTACAGCTGAAATATTCACAAAGACACGTTTGCAGAGAGAGAAAGAAGTAGACTCAAACTGACGGTCATAAAATGAGACAGCTTCATAGTAAAGGACGTGTGCTTCACGATATGATTTGAATATTCCGCCCAGACGGTAGGCCAGGCTTCATTCAACCAGATAATTGGTGTGGTTCGCTTCTCTAAAGCCTGCCCATTTTTGGGGGGGAACTAGATGGAGAATTCTCAAAAGGAGTGGGCCCCATTTCAGCGCTGCACCGGCTTAACGGCTGTCTCCAATCAGGTGGAGCGTCCAGCGGCCACCACACCTCGCCAAATGAGTTTTCTGGCCCGAGAGATCACCAGAGAGGTCACTTCCACTGCTACTGGGAAAGCAGACTGCCGCATTTAAAAAAAAAATCTGAATCAATGACGGAAGGAACCCATTAATGTGCTGGCCCATGCCAGCCATTTGATAGAGGGGACCCATTTAGGTGTCGCGCACTGCCAGGGTGATGATGAAGAGGAGCCTCCCTGCGGTTGGGCCTTGCCAAAGTTATAATGGAAGAGCACTGGCACGCCCACCCAGCTCACAGGCCAGCCTCTGCCGGCCACACACACACACACACACACACACACACACACACACACACACAAACATGCACAACATAAAAAAAACGAGTCTACTGAGTCTACCGATTCATACACATGCACACAAACACACACACACACACAGACAGACTCTCAAAAGCGCGCGCGCACACACACACACACATACACACGCCTTATCTCTCTTTCAGAATGAAGGATATTCTGTGGATCGCCAGCCAAATGGTGCTGAGTTCCCTCGGCGTAGCTTTATGGGATTATGAATTAGCCGTTGGAATGAGCCGTCTGCCTCTTGGTAATTAAGACAGCCATATGTTAGACCATCACAGAGAAAGGACACCCCATTTGGTTACAATTACCAAGCTCTCTGCTTATCGAACGCGATCATAGCTTATATTACTAGCTTATATTTCACACGTGGAATCTCGTGGTACACACACACACACGCACACACACACACACACACTCAGTTCTGTCTTGGTGGTGCCTCATTTGGCAACCTACTTCCCCCCTAATTAGAAACCTCTCCTCATTACTCTGTCTCCTTCGTTCAATGCAAGAAACATCACAGAGTCAATCAATGTCTGTCAGGGGGGGGGGGGGGGGGGGGGGGGGGGGGGGGGTCATACCATCAGACCGAAGCCACTATCTATTCTGAGCTAACCGCGTGTCTGATAAGTGTTACGTCTGAGTACCAGAGAGTCCATGGAAGGTACGTGTCTTTTGTTCTGAACCCTGTCTGTGTGTGTCTGTGTGTGTTTTGTTCTGACCCTCTGTGTGTGTGTGTGTGTGTGTGTGTCTTTTGTTCTGACCCTCTATGTGTGTGTGTGTGTGAGTGTGAGTGTTATGTTCTGACCCTCTCTGTGTGTGTGTGAGCGCGTGTGTGTGTGCGTGTGTGCGTGTGTGTTTTGTCCGGATCCTCTGTGTGTGTTTTTGTTCTGACCCTCTGTCTGTGTGTGTGTGTTTTGTCCTGACCCCTGTGTGTGTGTGTGTGTTTTGTCCTGACCCCTGTCTGGGTGTGTGCGGCCCCAGCCATGCAGAGGGAGCCGGTAGTGACCCAGGTCCAGACCCCCACAGACACGTGGAGTGGCCTGGGCTTCTCCAAGTCCATGCCCGCCGAGGCCATCAAGGAGCTCCGCAACATCAGCCGGCGGAGCTACAAGCCCTACCTGGCCAGCAGCAGCAGCCAGCAGGTAGGAGGGGGGAGGGCCGGGGGGGCTGGGTGGGGTTTAGCCCCCCGATCACAGGCAAGACGAGAACACCATCCATGGAACACGTCAACAAAGAATTTCCAGCGCAACACCAGGATCCGAAATGCCACTTTATTCCTTTTACATTAAAAACAAGCGAAGTGAAACCAACAAATTGTCATTTCGTATCCTGGAAATAGTTTTTTGAAGTTTTCTATGATTCATCCAGAAGAGCAGTAGTGCTGTGCACGGGGTATCCGTAATTCTTTAACACTATCCATGGGTTGATGTGCCACCACAGGACTCTAACTAACTGCGTGGAAACAGCCGTTAAATCTATTGACGAAACCGTGCAACAAACCCGTGATGGTTTACCCGGTTCTGAATTGGATTTTTAATGTGGGAATAGAAATCGCTTTAGCTCAGTGGAGAATGCAGTGTCTCTGAATGTGGTGTCTCTGTCTATGCATACCTTTACTTTCAGCAACCCCCAGGTTAATTTGTCCTTTGAAACACTTTTATTTTATGTTTGTGCCTTTCTCCTAGCTCACGACAAGTGGAGTATGCACTTTATTTGCAATTCAACTGCTTAAATTATTGTAGTCACACTCCATTATGCGACGAGAAAGGTGCAAAGGTTTTGAAGAGCTGGGGCGGCAAACACTGTTTCCGTCACTGTGTTGCCACAAGTCGGACCATATTTACCCGTCAAATGCGATGTTGTTTTGGTCAGTTTGGGGTCCTCTAGCCCTGTTTGTATTGATCCTAGCCAACAAAAGAATGGGAATCAAAGCATCTTCGCAATCAGCCTAGGCTTCAAACAAACACACACACACATCTAGAAGGGCGTCTCTCTGCTAGCTCCGGCCTGTGAGAGGGTTAATGGATGGGAGAGGGACTCTGCTGCGGATGGCTTGTGCATTGTTCTGCTAGAGAGGGGAATTAAGAGGGAGAGGACGCATTCCGCCCCAGCGCATGATTGTTTTGCTTCCTCGCGAGGGGGGGGGATTTATTTATTTTGAAACGGGTCTCGCCTGGACAGGGCTAGTTTAGAGAATGTGATTATTTTCACGGTGTTTTGGGGGCTCCATTGCTATTCATGCCCCGGGAAGCCGCGGAGCAGCGAAGGGGGAAATGATGAGCACCAATTACCATTGTGTGTCACCCGCTCAGCCACAGGGAGGAAACAGAGAGGGAGGGAGAGAGAGAGAGGGAGAGAGACCTTGTGCCAGGGAGGAAGAAGAGAGCGAGCAGAAAGTGAACCAGAGTACAAAAAAAAGTTAATACTTTGAAATGAAAAGCTAAATCGCTAAACTGACTGAATATATGTTTATTAATCACACTGTCCCCTACCTCTCCATGCCCCTGCACTAATTCGTTCCCTCTCTCGTTCCCTTTCTCTCTCTACGTCTCTCGTTCCCTCCCTCTCTCCTTCCTTCCTTTCCTCTTTCTCCGTTCATTTTCCTCCCATCTTCCGTGTCTCTCCTCTTCCTCCAACCTTTGCTCTCTCTGTCCCTTCCTCCCTCCCTCCCTTCTTCCCCTCCCCTCCTCCCCTCCCTCCTTTTCTCCCTCCCCCGATCCGTTTCTCCTGCTGGTTACGCTTCTCGTCTTTCTCCTCAGAGCGGGAAGGAGCTCGGGTGCAACGGGAGTAACTCCGACAACTGGCGGGAGCGGCGAGGCTCCTCCTCCTCTTCCTCCCCTGTCTCCCCCTCTCCCTCCTCTTCCTCCTCCTCCTCGCCCTCCAACTTCACCTCCTCCTTCCCAGCCCTCTCCTCTAACCTGACCCGAGGCTGGAACGACAAAACCGGTAAGTGTTGTTCCATTTCGGAGAAAACTGTTGCTCACTGTATTACCGTGGGGCATTCAAAATAAAGACAGCATATTCTAAGAGTTTGGATCCAAAATAGAAATCCAACGTTTGAAAAAAGAGGATGACGAACACAAATTTGGAACTCCATTTTAGAATCCAACCTTTTTGAATATTCCTTCGGTCCCAAAAACCATACAACGTTGAGGAATTGATTTCTTTTCAGTTTTGAGATGTGAGAAGATCAGGGGAAGTTCTTTAAATCCTTTGTATTTACGGCTTCACAGTCTTTTCAAATGAAACGGATGGCGTTTGAAATCAAACCCAGTTGGATCAATTCAATACCTTTTTTTTCTTCTTTTCGGACTCTGACCCTTGACCCCTTTAGCCGAGAGCTTCCTGGGCGGGGCCAGCTACTTTGAGGCCAGGAGGGCGTCGACCTGCAGCCAGCGAAGCTCCTCCCCCCAGCCCATAGACGACCTGCCCGTGCTCCTCAGCCAGCTGGGCCTGGAGAAATACAGTGACGTTTTCCAGGAACAAGAGGTGGGCTTATAAGACTAGCTGGTAGCTGTTTCTCATATGTTTTATGGTTCACATTTTTTAGATACTCTTTATATGTTTCTACATAAATATTTGTATCCATTCTTTTATGTTGCATTGTAGTGGTCATTTTGTTATTTTACGTATGCAAATACACAAGAGAATGACCATTAAACTGATCTAATCTGATCTAATCTAGACAGTGCCCCCTAGGGCACAGGAGGGGTAAAAAACACGAAAAATCCCTCTGCATTGTAAGGAAAGGGACACAAGGGGCAGGGAACCCGTATCCCAGCATGTGCTTGACAGCCAGCTAATCTCTGCTGCCACTATTCTTCTGAAATGCACACTCACACACTCCTATGCCCACCCCTGGTCTTAAATCAGAAGTGAGGTGCATTATGAATGGCGCAGCTTGTTTTAAGAAGTGAGGAAGAGGAGGATGCGATTGACTGATCAGCGGCGGTTGTCCCACTCTGCCTGCAGATCGACTTTCAGACCTTCCTCACTCTCTCGGAGGAAGACCTGAAGGAGGTGGGCATCTCCACCTTTGGAGCCAGACGCAAGATGCTATTGGCTATCACCGGTGAGTGGCAGCCAATACTGGCTTTCCCATTAAAGGAACATAAGACACATTGCCATGGTGACCCGATGGGTCATGGGGTTAAGGTGCGTACCGCAAAGGCTAGTCCTTAACGCCGCGGCCCGGGTTCGATCCCGACACACGCCCCATGCTGCACGTCTTCCACTGTTCTCTCTCCTATCTTTCCTGTCCACCTGCCGTCCTGTCTAAATGAAGTGAAAATGCCTGGAAAAAAAAGAATTCATAGCAACATGCCGAAACATCCACAACATGAAGGAACAGTATTTGTCTTGTACGTAGTAGGATGTATGGAGTTCCTGTGGCCTGGGCAGTGAGGAGTCCTACGTAGAAGATAAACACACGACCGGTTGATCCACTGTGTACCGGCAGGAGCTGTTGATGTGTCCTTGATGAGCTGTCATTGTAATGCGCGGCATCCATAAAGGGCTGAAGCGTGTGACGGTGTGTGTGTGTGTGTGTGTGTGTGTGTGTGTGTGTGTGTGTGTGTGTGTGTGTCTGCCTGCTGCCACGTCCAGCCTCTTCTCGAGCCGAATGAAAAAATGGAATGGTCTTCGTTCGACTTCCCTCTGTTCCTCTGTCACTCCTTCATCCCTTCTTCAATCCGTCTCGCCCCCCCCCCCCCCCCCCCCCCCCATCCAGACCTGAAGAAGAGCACGAGGAGACTGTCGGACACGCCCACGGTGAGGCCGGGGTACCTGGAGGGCGGGGCCAGCGGCCGGCTCCCGCGCATCGCGGACCCCCTCGATGCCGCTCAGAGCAACCGTTGGTGAGCTCATCTGTCAATCAGCGACCCAGGTGACGTCGCTGGAGCTCCACAGCGACACTATCGCCACGACGCGGATGGTGGGTCAGCTTTGGGTTTTGTTTCCCTGGCACTCGGCAGTGAAAGGGCCAGCGTGAAACTGACCTGATATCAGCATCCAAGGCCGTGACACCCAAGGCTTCACACACCCAGAGCCTTCACCCAAAGCCTCAGGAACAGGGAACTGTTGACTCTCGTGGAACCTGGTAGTCAGACACCATGTCGGAAAGTCTGATTCTAGATAAGTCCATAATTAGGATTAGAGTTCAATATTAATCTCTCTCTTCCAGAGTGTCCGACATTTAGATAGAGCCTTTCTTATGCAAGCATTCATTTATTCCGGCGCTGACGTGTGGGTTGAAATGAAAACCACTATGCAGTTTATATTTTATGAGAGGAAATGAATATGTGTTATTATAGAGACGATTATTAAACTCTTTCCAATATGAAAAAAAAAATGGTCGGGCATGTTTGATTTCGCTTGTTCGGTCGCAACACAAGGACCGTTCTCTGGTGAAGAACACATAAAACCACCGCTAGAGGGCACTGACGTCACACAACCCGGGTCTGGTGATCTGAACCATATCTCCGGCTTGTCCTTTGTGTCGCAATGAATGCGTGTCAATTTCAGGAGGACATTAAGCAGCGACGACATTACACACCATTTGATGGACAGGCTGGAGTCGATTTACCGCTATGAACACTCAGAGGAATAAGTAAATAAATGAAATGGGCTAATAAGGATTTATTTGGCGTGGAGGTAATGTGAAACTCAATTCATTGTTTGGCTCCACCTGGCTGCACATCTAAAAGTTCCAATTAAATTTATCAGCCGTAGCCAGGCGAGAGTCATTGGAGCCTTATTTGAGTCTTTTCCCATTTAATTTATTTAGAATACTTATGGTAATTGGGAATGATCATTTGGGATTCTTTTGGGCGCTGTCATATCCAAGCGCATGCCATTAAAAGCCCCACCACAAAGCAATTAAACTGATCGTGTCTAGACGGGAAAATCGGAATATCTCCTCATTTCAGAGAGCACTTTATGGGTTTCATATTACAATAATAGCCAGCCTTATGACGTGGCCTACAACAAAGAGAAATAACTCAAATACAAACCTATTGTATTGTTTATTTCACAGGCCTTGCCGCCAGCCAATACAAAGTACAATGCAACACTATGTCCTCCCCGGTAGACTATCATCCGCCCATTTGCCTCCTCTCCTCTTCTCACGGTGGCCCTGACCTGTCTTGTTTCATCTCTCAGACGCCTCGCGGGGACCGATAATCCACACGCTGGACTGGGAAGTGCCAACCAAGCACGAGCGTTTGGGAGAGGTGGGCTGAAACCGCTTGAGATGATCCTTGCTTATTGCAAAGGGCATGGCAGACCACTTAAGCGTAACACAAGCACGTTGTAGGCCAGTGCATAGCGAAGTTGAACACTTGTAGGCCACTTACTAGAGGAATGCAACAGCCATAAGTCAGAATAGGTAATAGCACTTTATTAAAAAAAATGTAAAATAATACCCTAATAGCACCCACCAAACATATGGCCATCTTAAAAACTGCGTGAATCCAACAAGGTGTCTTAAATTCGGCATGGAAGAGGCCGTCAGAGCAAGGCATACTTACTTATCCAATGGTTAGTCTACTGTGGTCCAGGTCCTTCTGACCCGCTGCTCAATACAGGAGCTGTCCCAGCGGCGTGGTGCTGAAAGGACAGCTCCCGAGATCACGCCCGAGTCGCGAGAAAGAATTGAAGTGACGGG
>CM030186.1:13698524-13701024 GCA_017639675.1 Aplochiton taeniatus | reverse complement strand
GATATCAGATTAAATCAGGTCTAGTAATAGGGAAAAGCGCAAACCAATATACTCTGATTCATCTCCTAATTAGTGTTATGACAGAAAGACTGTGATGCAGACAATAACAGTTCTCTGTACTCTACTCCAGAAAATGAGAGACTCCGTCACGACAGCTGACCCTGCATTCCTGCGACCCTGTTTGTGCGCGCGTGCACACACACACACACACACACACACGCACACACACACACACACACACACACACACACACACACACAGATAAGAATGTAAATAAGAGAACAAGCACACAGATTCTGTTGCAATTGTTTTTGTGTGTGTGTGTGTGTGTGTGTGTGTGTGTGTGTGTGTGTGTGTGTGTGTGTGTGTGTGTGTGTTTGTGTATGTGCGTGTGTATGTGTGTCTGGGTGTGAGAGAGAGAGGTAAGGACAAAATAACAGAGAGAAAAAAATTGAAAAGGAGTATATATGAAAAGTAGAACCTGAAGAGGAGGATATATGTAAAGTAGAACCTGAAGAAGAGGATATATGTACGGTAGAACCTGAAGAGGAGGATATATGTAAAGTAGAACCCGAAGAAGAGGATATATGTAAAGTAGAACCTGAAGATGAAGATATATGTAAAATAGAATCTGAAGAGGAGGATATATGTAAAGTAGAACCTGAATAGGAGGATATATGTAAAGTAGAACCTGAAGAAGAGGATATATGTAACGTAGAACCTGAAGAGGAGGATATATGTAAAGTAGAACCTGAAGAGGAGGATATATGTAAAGTAGAACCTGAAGAAGAGGATATATGTAAAGTAGAACCTGAAGAGGAGGATATATGTAAAGTAGAACCTGAAGAAGAGGATATATGCAAAGTAGAACCTGAAGAAGAGGATATATGCAAAGTAGAACCTGAAGATGAAGATATATGTAAAGTAGAATCTGAAGGGGAGGATATATGTAAAGTGGAACCTGACGAGGAGGATATATGTAAAGCAGAACCTGCAGAGGGAGTGAGAGGGAAACAGAGGGGAGCACTGAAGACGAGAGGCATCAAAACCGATAAAAAAATAAAATAAATGGCAAGACAGAAAGAGGTAGAAAGGAAAAGAAGAAATACAGGACCGACACAAGATGAGATGAAGATGAAGAGAGAAAGAGAGAGAGAGAGAGAGAGAGAGAGAGAGAGAGAGAGAGAGAGAGAGAGACTTCAGAGAGCGAGAGGGAGGGAGGGAGGGAGGGAGGGAGGGAGGGAGGAAGTCGCTGTTGGGTGTTGTCACTGCCTGGGTGAGGTAATAGCAACAGAAGGCCTGTCGTCTCTACTCAAGCAGACCTCTTTGATCCTGAAGGGAAAGTTGTTTTCTGTCCCAGCCCGTTGTTTGTTCCTCCTCGAAGGATATCACTACTTCCACTCCCCCCCCCTCCCTTCCTCCCTCCCTCCCTCTCTCTCTGCCTCCCTCCCTTCCTCCCTCCCTCCCTCTCTCTCTCCCTCCCTCCCTCCATCCCTCCTCCCCTCCCTCTCTCTCTCCAGACCTCCCTCCCTAACCCTCTCTCTCTCCAGTCCTCCCTCCCTCCCTCTCTCTCTCCAGTCCTCCCTCCCTCTCTCTCTCCAGTCCTCCCTCCCTCTCTCTCTCCAGTCCTCCCTTCCTCCCTCTCTCTCTCCTCAGCTCCTCTTTCTCTCGACTGCTGACAGACTGAAGTCTCTTTCCCACTTGTTCTTAACTGTTGTCAGGATTTCCGCTGTGTGCGGGGAGTGTTTATTCTGTGTGTGTGTGTGTGTGTGTGTGTGGGAGTTACACTGTGTGAACTGTGAAGCATGTGTCTGGGGCGAATATTAAGCTCTCGCCAGGCAGTCAGTCTATCGTCAAAGTGGTTGCGCTTGGTTGCGTGTCGTCACAGAGGCGTGTGTGTGTGTGTGTGTGTGTGTGTGTGTGTACCTCTTGGAGAGAGAGAGAGCGTCTGGAGGGGTGTCTTTCGCTCGGAAGAAACGCGCGTGTCTGGCGAAGACAGCGGCCCTTCCCCGCTAAGATGGCCACCAACGAAACAACACCCTCCTCTCCCTCCCCCTCTCCCTCTCTCTCGGGGTGACCCAGAGGTCGCCGTACAGAACGGGCGGCCCCCCCCCCCCCCCCCCAGAGAGCAGAGGGCCCCCCAGCGCTCGCCAAGCCGCCACCCGTCTCAAACGCCTCCCCCGAGACCCACCACCGTTACGTCTGCCTCTCCGACCGCGGAGTTCCACGAAGCGGCTGCCGCAGCTTGGCTTCTGGACACAGCCGGTTATGGAGGGAGACGGAAGGACCGGTATTAATTACGTTTTCACTTCTGCGCTTTTCCTTTTTTTGTTGTTGTTGTTGTCGTCTGGTATTTCAGTGATGCCATTTGGAGTAATTAGCCCACATCGAGCACACCAGTCACAGGCGTTTATCTATGGACAGCTGAGCAGACGGAAAGCTACGAAATAATAAAATAACGGCAGACAAAGAAAATTGAGGATCTTTCTTGAAGAAGGGG
>CM030186.1:13663524-13673524 GCA_017639675.1 Aplochiton taeniatus | reverse complement strand
AGACACACACACACACACACACACACACACACACACACACACACACACACCGGGCACACATTGTGGAACCAGCAGTGACACACCAGTGTGAGCTGCGGACGCGGGTTTTTACAAACAGGTACGTCCGCCCACACACACACACTCAAGCCACACACTGCAGGCTAATTGGTTTAGCATTCGCTGCATGGCTCAAACTCTAATTTATTTACGTGCAGTTTTTAATCTCACGCTTTGCATAATTTACCATCATGCTCATTAACCCACTGCAGAGCAAGAGAAGGAGCTAGAGAGAGAGAGAGAGAGAGAGAGAGAGAGAGAGAGAGAGAGAGAGAGAGAGAGAGAGAGACAGAGACGTAACACATGGAACGTTAGGAGTGATGTAAAGAGAGAATAAAACAATAAACGATATCTGAATGTGAGCATTTTGAACCTTCTCTGTTTTTGAAAACGCTTAGTCGGAGAAAATGGCTGGCTTCAGTGTCTTCCTCCTGTTCCAAAAGGCAAAGGTTATTTTGTAACTCTGGTGTTGTGAGTGTGAGTGTCTGTGTGAGTGAAAATGCAGCATCGCAGCAGCATTCAATCGGGTTCAAGTCTGGGCTCTGGCTGGGCCACTCAAGGACATTCACAGACTTGTCCCGAAGCCACTCCCATTGCCGCATTCATCTTTCCCTTGATCCTGACTAGTCTTCCAGTCCCTGCCGCTGAAAAACACCCCTACAGCATGATGCTGCCACCACCATGCTTCACTGTAGGGATGGTATTGGCCAGGTGATGAGCGGTGCCTGGTTTCCTACATACATGACGCTTGGCATTCAGGCCAAAGGGTTCAATCTTGGTTTCATCAGACCAGAGAATTTTGTTTCTCATGGTCTGAGAGTCCTTTAGGTGCCATGCGGGCTGCTATGTGCCTTTCCGTCTGGCCACTCTACCATAAAGGCCTGATTGGTGGAGTGCTGCAGAGATGGTTGTCCTTCTGGAAGCTTCTCCCATCTCTACAGAGGAACACTGGAGCTCTGTCAGAGTGACCATCGGGTTCTTGGTCACCTCCCTGACCAAGGCCCTTCTCCCCCGATTGCTCAGTTTGGCCGGGCGGCCAGCTCTAGGAAGAGTCCTGGTGGTTCCAAACGTTGGGACCTTCAATGCTGCAGACATTTTTTTGTACCCTTCCCCAGATCTGTGCCTCGATACAATCCTATCTCGGAGGTCTACAGACAATTCCTTGGACTTCATGGCTTGATTTGTGCTCTGACATGCACTGTCAACTGTGGGACCTTATGTAAAAAGGTGTGTGCCTTTCCAAATCATGTCCAATCAATTGAATTTACCACGGGTGGACTCCAATCAAGTTGTAGAAACATCTCAAGGATGATCAGTGGAAACGGGATGCCCCTGAGCTCAATTTTGAGTGTCACAGCAAAGGGTGTGAATACTTACGTAACTTTTTTCACTTTGTCATTATGCGGTATTGTGTGTAGAACGTTGAGATTTTTTTTTGATTGAATCCATTTTGGAATGAAGCTGTGACATAATACAATGTGGTGAAAGTGAAGGGGTATGAATACTTTCCGGATGCACTGTACATCCTTGAGAACACAATGGAAGGGGCTCTGCCTCTCTCTCTCTCACACACACACACACACACACATACACTGAGGTGCGATAGTCAGCGTTGTCGTTGTGTTAGTCTCTGGCAGAGTGTCGCTCTCCCCATCTTGCCATCTCCCCCGTCATTCACGCCGCCCACGGTTGTCACGGCAATACCCCGGCTGTCGCCCAGTCACCACGGCCGCCGCGGGGACGGAAGGGGACGGCCCGCTCTTCGACCCCCCCACGGGGCCCCGGCAGAGGCCGGCCTCGGAAGGAGAGGGGGGCCGTGCCCCTGAGGGCGCAGAGCCCCCCCCCCCCTGTCCGCTCTCATCCGGTGTTCCACAGACGGGAGGCCATGAGACCGCTAACGGAGGGGAGAGGAGAGTGAGGAGGAATGGTGTACGTGAGGAGGGGGGGGGGGGTGTGCTGGAGGGCCTGGTCTGGTTTGACAAGCGGCGGTGAGGAGTCCCCAGGGGAACGGGGGGGGGGGGGGGGGGGGGGGGGGGGTAAACAGGCAGCGATGGGGTAGAGTTGGGGTAGAGTTGGTGGAGCCAGGTACTGGAGTGTGTTTTGTTTGTAGGCAGCGATGGGGCAGTGATGGGGTAGAGTTGGTGGAGCCAGGTACTGGAGCCAGTTAACTGTGATGCTCTGAGCGTGTGTGTGGAGGGGCGGGGGGGGCGGCTTGGCTTGGGTACCGACGTTCTGCTTCTCTGTCTGTGCCTCTGGGCTAACAGAGTGTGTTTTGTTTGTAGGAGCTGAGACGTGCTGTGTTCTAGGTGGATAGAGCTGTGCGTGCACAGCCCTAATGTATGATCTATTCATATTCATATGCCTTCCTTCCCTGCGTCTCTGATGGATATCGGGGTCGCTATGGGGATTTGCCTGTCAAGGGGGATCAAAGTAATATGACAGCACCTCCTTTGACAAAGCTAATGAGCAAGCGTCCGTTTGGGGGTTGTTCCCCCCCGGCTATGATTGGTCATTCCGAGCAGCTCCTCGCCCGCCTCCCGGAGAACAACCGGGAAGAGGAGCACGGCTGTTTCTCCGTAAGAGAGCCCCGCTCCACGCTCCGCGCTGCAGCACCCGGGCACCGCTAATCCTCGGGAACCGGACGGGACACGCAGCCAGGCAGGGCGGTAGTGCGGTCCTTGTTGTTGTTTGGGGGAAAGGAGACACGTTTATTGAAGGAGAAGTGCGCTTGTCAGGAGTAAGGAATGTCATTTCCATGGCGTTTGGTTCACCTTTGCCACTGGTGTGTAAGCGTGTAAGGCGGTGAGACGCTATGTCAGATTAGGCTCTCCACTCTGTTTAGACCCAGCGTGGAAATTGGGGATTTCACCCGGAGAACTTCATACTGATGAAGTGTGTAAAAACAGGGGCTTTTCTGGGGGGAAATGAGGCAGCCCTCCCTACTTAGAGAGCATTCCACTTCCTGTGACATCACACAGTCTGACATCCCACAGCCATTATAGAACCTCCTCTATTACATTATAGAACTTCCTATGACATCACACAGCCATTATATAACTTCCTCTATGACATCACACAGCTATTATATAACTTCCTCTATGACAATTAAGAATGTCCTATGACATCACACAGAGAGCCTGAGATCACACAGCCATTATAGAACTTCCTCTATGACATTATAATACTTTCTCTATGACATCGAACAGACATTACAGAACAGGGGCAAATTAGTTTTCTGTTTCACATCACAGCGACAACAGAATAACAACAGTAACAACACCCAGACACCTGCAAGGCAGCAGATCAGCTGGGACAACACAAGAGAACAGCGTCACACAATAGAGGTGTTTCCATAGCAACCCCCGCATTGGCACCATCCCCCGGCCTACCTCTGTCAGGTCCGCAGGGGGCCCTCTCTCTCTCGGCCAATCAGAGGGAAGAGAAGGCCCAGAGGGAGGGGCCTCGCCCCAGGGGGGCTCATGAGAGAGAGTGAGAGAGAGAGAGAGAGAGAGAGAGAGAGAGAGAGAGAGAGAGAGAGAGAGAGAGAGAGAGAGAGAGAGAGAGAGAGGGAGAGAGACACAGAGACAGTGACACAGAGACAGAGACACAGAGACAGAGACACAGAGACACAGAGACAGAGACAGACTTCTCACACCTTTCCATTCTCTCCATTTTTCTCTCCTTCCTGTTTATTTCCCTAACATCTCCCAGCATCCCTCAGCAGGCATGGCTGCCACCCTCTGACCAATAATGTGTGTGTGTGTGTGTGTATGTGTGTCTGGTTTGTTTTGGTGTGTTTGTGCACCTGCTTGTTTATCTGTGTGTGTGCGTGAGTTGGTTTATCTGTGTGTGTGTGTGGGTGTGGGTGTGAGTTCTGGAGTGTGTGTGTGTGTGTGTGTGTGTGTGCTGAGCTTGCCGATTGCTTCCAGGGCCGTCCAGGGTATCCCCTCCAAGCAGCCCGTGTTGAACGGGGGTTTTATGGGCTAATTACTGCCGCTGCTGCCCTCCCGGCAACTCAGCTCTTTCACCGGCCGTCCGTCAAGGGGATGGGCCATGGGGGAGGGGGGGGGGGGCAGGCGCCTGGACTGAAGACGACTAGCCAGAAAGACGGAGGCTGGGACTGAGGCAGAGAAAAGGAGGTGGGGCCCGGGCCCAGAGGTGAGAGGGGAGGGAGGTGGGGGGGGGGGGGGGGGGGGCACGAGGACGGGCAGCCCCGTCCAGATGAACCCTGCCGGGGCCCGGGGGTCCACCGTCTGCCCCCCCCTCCTCGTGGTGGAGGAGCCTGTTAACAGCCCTGCAGTGGCCCCTGCTAGCCGGCCGTGTGAACGACTAAAGGTGTCTGGCTCTCTCTGGTAGTGTGGTGGGCTTCCCACCTCCTCCCTACACCCCTTTCCTGTTCTTCCCCCCCACCCCCCCCCCCCTCGCTGCCCTCCTCTTTCACTCTGGCTACCCTTGCATACCGCTATCCTCCCCTCCGTTTTCTTTCTGCGTAGCTCCTTCACTTTCCACTCCCTCCTCTCGCTCCCTCTCTTCCTCTCTGCGCCCGTGCCTGAGTAAGCCTTTTAATGTCTCGTGGGACTGTGTGAAATGAGATCACCGCTCACAGCTGCTGTGGGTGGCAGAGCCCTGTGTGTGTGTGTGTGTGTGTGTGTGTGTGTGTGTGTGTGTGTGTGTGTCTATCAGGGATGATACACGGTGTGGTGTGTGCCATGTGCCTCCGCTCTTTAAGAAGTGCCTGTGTGTATATGTGTGTGTGTGTGTGTGTGTGTGTGTGACAGAGAGCCCTCTCACAGGCCGTATCAGATGTTAGGAGCTCCCCAAGCGACCCTCCACTATTCTGTTTCTTCACTTGTGTATGGAGCATGAGTGCATTGTGTGTGTGTGTGTGTCCCTCTGACTTGTTCCCTTCTCTCTCGCTCCGCTCTCTCCCCTTGCCTCCATGTTAATTGGCTTTTGCACTGCATGGCTGTGCAGGTGGCCGACTGCAACTCCTCCCTGTGGAGGGCGAAGTAGAAAGAGAAGAAAAGAGAGCGAGACAGAGAGAGAGAGAGAGAGAGAGAGAGAGAGAGAGAGAGAAGAGAGAGAGAGAGAGAGAGAGAGAGAGAGAGAGAGAGAGAGAGAGAGAGAGAGAGAGAGAGAGAGAGAGAGAGAATGTTGACATTGAAACAGAAGCCAAAGGGTTAAATAGCGAGAGAGAAAAGACAGAAAGGGAGAGAGAGTAAAAGAGAAAGGCAAAGGGAGTGAGGGAGAGCCTTGAGATATGCCTCTGTCCTTTAGTGTAAAGCAGGGCAGGGTAAAATGGCTGGTTTGACCTTCGCACACACGCACGCCCGCGCGTTCGCCCTCTCTCCCAGGGAAATGTATATTAGCTACGGTAAATAGCAGTGAGCTTCTCCGATAGATTTTTCTGTTGACCAATTTGCTCTCCTAACAAAGCGTTTTTTCATTTTTTTTCGCTCATTCTCTCTGCCTTCCTTCTGTTTTGTTCATCAAACTCTTCCTCTTCAGATGAAAGAAAATGTGTGTGTGTGTGTGTGTGTGTGGATGCAGATTAGGTGAGCAAACGGCTCCAGTTCACTCGTGTTCTCTCATTTCTCTTCTGATCTCCAATCACTGTTCAACGTCGCAACACACGTGCGTCCTGTCACCCCGGGCGCGCCATTGGTCACTCAATGCGGCAGAGAGGCAGTCCCGCAGGAAGCTCGGTGTGACGTCACAGGAAGTGGGAGGAAGTTTTTACATCCTGGTCTCTCCTCTCCGGTCTACACAGAGCAGAGATCCTAGCCCGACACACGCACGTTAGATGATCCAATATATATATGTATATATATATATATACATACATATAATATACTGGTTGGCGACATCTCCCAACATATTGTTTCTTATTTAAATGAGGCTCTACATTTGACTGTTGAGGCCCCTGCTGAGTCAGCAAGCAGCATAAGGTACCACTTTGTGAGGTTACTCTGCCGTCTGTGGCATGGTGGCTGTATGTCCCATCTAGTCTGACCTTTAGAATAACCCCATAACCCCAACCCCAGCCAGGCCTGGGGGGAATGCTGTTGCCATAGCAAAACACAGCGGGATATGTTCACGGAGGAAACTTTATTATTATCATGATTATTTCTTTATGCAATGTAACTGACTGAGACTAGGTCTCTTTTCCAGCAGTAGCCTGTTAAAGGCAGGAACTTGGCCATTGTCTGGAGTGCGTCTTCCATCTTCGTTATTTAACGCTCTGTCGCTGACATACACACACATGCACGCACGCACGCACGCACGCACGCACGCACGCACGCACACACACACACACAACACACACACACAGTTAGATATGTCCGCACACAGACACATACCAGTGTCTTCTTCAACACATTACAACGTAGACATACTATTTCAGAAAGTCAAACTTGTTCTCTTCTGCACACAGAATGACACACACGCCTGCGCTAACCCTATCTCTCTCACACACGCACGCACACACACACACACATACACACACACACACACACACACACACACACACACACACACAGTTAGACATGTCCGCTATCTCTCCCCCACATGCACACGCTAAGGAGAGAGAGCCTCTTCCCAGGGGCGAGCCTTGAACTTTCCATCTCTCTGACATTCACTCCCGTCCACCAAGGAGTCAGGGGCCTCTCCCTGCTCTAATGGACGAGAGAGAGAGAGAGAGAGAGAGAGAGAGAGAGAGAGAGAGAGAGAGAGAGAGAGAGAGAGAGAGAGAGGGAGAGAGAGAGAGGGAGAGAGAGAGAGAGGGAGAGAGAGAGGGAGAGAGAGAAAGAGAGAGAGAGAGGGGGGGGTGTTATCGGGAAGAGACAGAGAGAGGGATGGGGAGAGAGAAATAGAAAGTATAGCACAAAGAGACAGAGAGAGGGATGGGGAGAGAGAAATAGAAAGTATAGCACAAAGAGACAGAGAGAGGGATGGGGAGAGAGAAATAGAAAGTATAGCACAAAGAGACAGTTCCTCGAACGGAGCGGGCGAGTGAAAAAAGAGAGGGCGAGATCTGTGAGGAAAAAGTCGAGGAGACGAGAAAAACTATTTAAGCTGGCAAAAGTGAGAGGGCCCGTGGAGAAAGAAAGAGCGAGAGATGGGAGGAAAGTTCGGCCATGGGTCAAGCGTAGAGGAGAAGAAAAGGAGGGATGAGCTCTAACTGTACCGGGAAGAGGGAAGCAGGGGGCGAGGGGGGCGGGGCGAGCGGAGGTGTGCCGCCGGATTGAAAAGGGGGGGTGTTTATCTCTCCGGAGCTGCGGTCTCATTTCCCCCGAGGGAGACGGCGATAAGAGCGCTCGCCGCTGATTGGCTTCACGCTCCGCCTGTCGCAATGGCGGCACTATCGCCACGGGATACGGCAGACGGAAGCCATTGGGCGCAATCAGATCGGGAGTGAAATCTACTGTAGTGCAGTTAGCCGCGGGACAGAAAAAATGTGATATTTTGTCACATTTTTTATTGAAGGAAAGTGGGCTTTCAAAGAACGGGGAAGGTGTCTGAGACACAGGAAGAGACAAAAAGGCTCTCCTCAGACAGTCTCTCGTTATGAAATATCCTTTGCTTTTCTCATTTACATTTGACATTTTTTTCTGAACCAGAAACATATATGTAAACAGAGAGTGCATCAAACCCCAGAAACAAGGCAGACAATGTGACTGATAAGCCAGTCAATTAGACAGTGTTGCTCTGGTGCCTCCCAGCAGACGATGTGCCCCCCCCCCCCCTCCCCCCCTCCCCTCCCTGAGGGCTTCCTCATGCTGGTCAACACAGCCTCAAAGGATGGGCTGTCACTCTGCTTCCTGGCAGGACCATGGCAGCTTTCCGACTCTTTGTAGTCCCCCCCTGTCTCTCTCTCTCTCTCTCTTACTCTCTTGCGTGTTTTCTCTAATTCTCTCTTTCTATTTCTCTCTCTCTCTCTCTCTCTCTCTCTTTCTCTCTCTCTCCTCGTCCTCTGCCCTCCCTCCGGCGGAGCCAGCGTTTATCTGTCCGTCCTCTCGGAGAGGGGGCTTGGCGGTGGTGTGTGTGACGCTTTCATTACCGCCCCCCTGCTCAGCTCATCAATGCAAATGTATGGATTCCATTAGAGCCGTGTTATCAGTCTTCACCAGGCCACATTCTCCCACCACCCCACACAATAATTAACCGACCACTCGCTGTGCTGGTGGGAGAAGAGGGGCGGGGGTGGGGGGGGGGGGGGGGGGGGGGGGGGGGAGGAGGAAACGGAAGAGGAAGAAGAGGAGGAAGAGGTGAAACACGATGGCCGCGTCCTCGGCAACGAGCAGGGCCGCCATTCCGCCATGTTTTCTTTGTCTCTCCCGGCCCAGCAGGGCACCTGGCGGAGGGGAGGCGATGAGGGAGCGGGAGCTCTCTGTCCCTCGAAGGGAGGGGCGAGGAGGGAGGAGAGGGGGGGGGGTTGAAGGGAAAGAGGGGAACGTGACAGAAAAAGAGGACGCACCGAGGTTTCTTCCTCTATGGTGTGCTGCTGTGTTGCTGCCTGAAGCGCTCTGAAGAATGGGATGAGCAGGGTTATTGATATGCCTGCATGCATTGCAAAGAGTGTACAGGCCCCCCACACACACACGCGCACGCACTGACACACACACGCACACAGACACTGACACACACAGACACACTCCGCCAAGAAACAGATGGGCCATTAACAGCTCATAATATAGGCGTATATAGAGATGTAGCTGGCTTCAATGTGGAGGAATTGAAGCAGCAACATCTGCTGGCAGAAGAGGGGAAGAGAGGAAAAAGAGAGAGAGAGAGAGAGAGACGGAGAGATAAACCCACCAAGCGCAACACCCCCTCATCTATTTAGCCCCCAGGATATAGCCAGTTGGTGAGTGTGTGTGTGTGTGTGTGTGCGTGTGTATCCAGGCCCCTGGACGAAGCGGGGTGAGAGGGCCCCCAGGGCGGGGCCACCTACGTGTGGGCGGGGCCGGCTGAAACGTCTCCTTGCCCTGCCCGCCGCCGGCGGAGGAGCGGGCCCTGGTCTGCGTTGGTGGCTGTTAGCGCGTGGCGGAGGGGGGGCCGGGGGACTCGCTGTCGCCTGGTGCCCGTCGTCTGATGATGGGACAGGCTGCTGAGTCGAGGAGGGGAAATGGGCTCCAGAGACAGATGGTCCGATCAGCAAACTCGCATATTTCTGAAAGGAAACTAATGTTGGTGCCTGAGATTAATCCAAACTTTGAGTAAACACACACTCCGCAACAAACAAAACGCCCCTCTAGTAGGACTTTAGTGTTAGCCAGCCAACACGTTAGTTAGCAGGGCCGTTTAGAAGTCTGTTAGCCAGCCAACACGTTAGTTAGCAGAGCCGTTTAGGAGTCTGTTAGCCAGCCAACACGTTAGTTAGCAGAGCCGTTTAGAAGTCTGTTAGCCAGCCAACACGTTAGTTAGCAGGGCCGTTTAGAAGTCTGTTAGCCAGCCAACACGTTAGTTAGCAGGGCCGTTTAGATGTCTGTTAGCCAGCCAACACGTTAGTTAGCAGGGCCATTTAGAAGTCTGTTAGCCAGCCAACACGTTAGTTAGCAGGGCCGTTTAGAAGTCCGTTAGCCAGCCAGCTGCCTGGTAAGCTAGTGAATGAGTCGTTCAATCAGCTATTTAACCCTTTGGCTTCTGTTTCAATGTCTACATTCTCTCTCTCTCTCTCTCTCTCTCTCTCTCTATCTCTCTCTCTCTCTCTCTCTCTCCTCTATTGTCTTTCTCTCTCTTTCTCTCTCTCTTCTCTCTCTCTCTCTCTCTCTCTCTCGTTCTCTCTCTCTCTCTCTTCACTTTCACAGTCAGTCAGTCAGTCAGTCACTTTCTCAGTCAGTCAGTCACTTTCACAGTCAGTCAGTCAGTCAGTGAGTCAGTCAGTCAGTCAGTCAGTCAGTCACTCTCAGTCAGTCAGTCAGTGAGCCAGTCACTCTCACTC
>CM030186.1:13636024-13638524 GCA_017639675.1 Aplochiton taeniatus | reverse complement strand
GATTGACCCAATCAGATGCCGGCATCGAGCGCGACCTGCCAATCAGGCACTGCCAGATCAATCCACGCTCGCCCCTGGAGGCCAATCAGAGCCAAGGATGTAGGCCAAAAGGCCAATTAAGTTCCTCAATGAACGACTGCAGGCCGCTCAGCATGGGGAATAGTCTAACCAATGACATCGAGGGAGACTCGCCTTTGGGCATCTAATATGGCCGACAGCCCCTCGCCAGTTGAGAAAACCTCGGTTTTGCGGATGTTTAAGGGCCTTGAAAGGACAAGCAAGAGACAGAGGGGGCTTTCCCAGCCGCTCTGTTGGGTTCTGTTGGGTTCTGTTGGGTTCTGCTGGGTTCTGTTGGGTTCTGTTGGTCTCACCATGGTCCGTTCGCTCCTGAGGTTCACCTCTGGGACCTCGGGAAACCGGCCGCTCCATTTCCCGAACGAACGGGTCGCCGTGAACGACGCAGAGCCAAGCCCAAACAGAGTGCCTTGTGGGTAGCCTTGACATGAATCAAATCCATAAGGTATTATCAAATATATATATATATCACTGGGCTGTTGTTCAACGAGTATACAGAGGACTTATCCTGGGCATACTTTGGGGGTGGGCCTCTTCCTCCCCCTCCCCCTCATAACCTCCCATCTCCCACGAGCTGTGTGTGCAGCACGGTGTCTGCAGGCGATTTCACTGCACGAATGTACTGCTTTGAGAGGACTGGAAAAGCCTGGGAACAAAAACCAGCCCCACAGGGCCTTTGATGAGGTTTCCCTCAGAAAAACCCCTGACCCGAAGTAGCACCTTCCTTTTGAACCGGATCCGATCTGTAGAATGGTTTTGCGCGAAAGCGAGCGGACACTCTGTAAGGAGACGAATTTTGTGTTTTTACTGTTTTGGAAATGCTAATCTTCGTTTGAGCCATTGAAGGTTCAGCACCGGGCCGGTGGACAGCTCCCTGATGGCGCGTTGCCATGGCCGTGGCACGTGGCACGAGAGCAAGGCACAACAACCTTACGATTGAATAATAGACTAGATGAAATGTTTGGATGTAGATAGAGACGATAATTTGTAAATTAACAAAGAAACAAAGAACTGGAACGATCACTTCATTGTTGACATTAATGAATAACTACAATCTACAACAGTGTGCCTTCAGACCGTTGTAGATGGTGTCCAACGTTTCCGTCAACGAGCACACGATTTGTCTTCCTTGAGTGTTACGTTGCGCGGTGGAATCACTCTATCATATCAGTGCCTTCAGGCTCGGTTGTTGACTTCCATCTCCGCGCGCTGTCTGTTTTCACGGCGCTTCTCCCAGCAGGGCTCGCCGCGCTGTTGTTCGGCGCGGGGGAAAGAAATCGAGGCCAGTCAGACTTGGGAGGGGGCCACTCCTATCCGCGCACGTGTTTTTTTTTTTCATGCAACTGGCCGCGTTTGTTTCTCGGGTCGAGTTGCGCTGCGGCATGCTGCCGAGGCTGATTGGATTTCTGTTTTCACAGTTCGTTGCGGACGCTTCTTTTGTTGCTTTGAATACCGGCGACGGCATAAAACAAGGCTCTTTTCATTATAATACAATATCCACAATGCAGGCAATTTACGAAACCAATAATATCGTTCATGAAAGCATCATGTAACCATTGTTTCCTTTTTTCGCCCCCGTACCTCCCCTTTTTTCCCTCTTTTCTCTTCGTTCAATCGCTCCCCCTCTCCTTCCTTCTCTCGTGATATCACCTTTGCTTTGAAATCCGCTGGATTTCTCCTAATGAATATTAAACAATGACTATCGTGTAGTACTGTCATATACTTTCAAAGGAAAAGCAGCAGTGCACACACACGCACGTGGGCACACACGCACGTGGGCACACACACAAACACACAGACAAAGACACCCGGGAGCATTCACGGGGGTGAGAATTAGCCGATATCATTTGGAGGTGCATAAATATTTGAACAGACTGCTGCGCTTATTCCCGTCCTCCGCGGCCTTAGTGTGGGCTTGTCTCCCCTCTCTTGTTAAACTCATCCGAGAGCGCTCGGCTGGGAATCGCCGAGGGGAAGATTCACCGGCACACTTATCCTCATTATCATTTAGACAGCCCTCCTTTCAATGGTTATGTCTCTCTGAAAGTATCGTGGAGAATCGTTATTCCCGGGTCGTGGGTGCGATAGAGGTATCGCAAAACGTATTAACGGGAAAAAAAAGGGAAAAAAAATTATTGAAACGTATTAAAGCTTTGTTTTGGAAAGTCGTCACTGGCATAGCTTGTCTGATGGGTGACTCACGGTGTCTTTCGGGGCCATGCTACAAGCCATAACTGGGGGCAGTCTTTTTTGGCCTGCGGCAGCTCAGTAGAGGGTCCTTCCGCAGAGAGGTTAGAGGTGAGGGGTGAACCCCTCTTAGCAGAAGATTATTAGAACAGAAAAGAACACGACCAAACACAGGCTGTGTGCCCACGCTGATGTTGACAGTGGCTGTGTTGACCTAGTACATTGTAGACACTTGTGT
>CM030186.1:13628524-13631024 GCA_017639675.1 Aplochiton taeniatus | reverse complement strand
GCCAGGTTGGCGCCGGGTTGCCAGGTTGGCACCATGTTGCCCCGCCACAGAGAAAGCGTCAAAGCGCAGAGGTTTGGTGTGAGTTGAGTTGTGTTGATGGGGTGGACAGCCACCGTGTCCACACCCCTCCACCTGAAACACCGGGCTGCTCCAACGCTACTCTGGACAGCCACCGTGTCCACACCCCTCCACCTGAAACACCGGGCTGCTCCAATGCTAGCCTCTCCTCTGGCTGGCTTACCCAACGGCTGCACCTCTCTATCTCTCTCTCCCTCCATCCCTCCATCCAGCTCTCTCTCCCTCCATCTCTCTTCACCCCTCCCTCCATCTATCTCTTTCTCCGACCATCCCTCCATCTCTCCATCCCTCCCTCTCTCCTCCCTCTGTCCTCCCCTGGATCCCGGGGGGATGGGGGTCGGGGGGGGGGGGGGATTAGGGGGGGTCAGAGTGGACGCTGAACCATGGTGAACGGCCACAGGTCTTTGGGGTTGGCCGCATTAGGCACATCCAGCGGAGCGGCCAGCGAACACTGCGTTTCCTTTGAATCGGGCACTCTCTCCGTGCCATGTCGTCAAACAAACCAGAGATGTGTGTGTGTGTGTGTGTGTGTGTGTGTGTGTGTCTGCGTATCGGTGACAAGGTGCCCCCCTGGCCCGGCTGTTATCTGTGGCCGCTTCAAAGAGGCCCGAGATGGATGACTAACACAAAAATACACTCGCACACACACACACACACATACACATACACACACACACACACACACACACACACACACACACACACACACTGCTAGGGGGAACGACACACACACACACTTAAATTGTACAGTGAGAGGGAGACATTGAACACGAAGGTGGCACATGCTTGGTGCTAACACGCCGCACAAAACAGCCTCGCGCAAATACATTAATCAGCTACGCACAGGTACACACACACACACACACACACACGCACGCACGCACGCACGCACGCACGCACGCACGCACGCGTGTGCGTACATCGTCGTTCAGGGTATTGCTCGTTTAGAGCGCTTCCGGCCCAATCATGTAGGCTAAGTAATCTAATTCTGTTCACCCACAACAGGGGGCGGACATGGAGGGAGGGAGGGAGCGAGGGAGGGAGGGGGGGAGAGGAGAAGAGATAAACTCAGGCGAGGGAAGCCGGAAGGGAAGACTAAAGAGAAAAAGGACAGAGAAAGAGAGAGAGAGAGAGAGGGAGGAGAGGAAATGGACAATGAGAGGCGTGCTGAAAGTCTAGAATAGATTTTTATAACCTTGCACTGTCAATTTGCAGCACAGCAAACTGAGAACAAACATACCAGCCGTAACAGAGCGGGGCGGCCTGGAATCGATAGCCCGACAAATGTGGACTCTGATAGGTGCTGGGGTGGATCAAACAGAGCAGAAAGGCCTCGGCTTGACAAAGAGAGGTAGAAAGAGAGAGAGAGAGAGAGAGAGAGAGAGAGAGAGAGAGAGAGAGAGAGAGAGAGAGAGAGAGAGAGAGAGAGAGACGGAGAGAGAGACGGAGAGCGAGAACACAAGAGAGAACACAAGAGAGAAAGAGAGAGAGGTAAAGGTAGAGAGAGAGAGAGAGGGAGAGGTTGAGAGAGGAAGAGAGAGAGGTAGAAAGAGAGAAAGAGAGGTAAACAGAGAGAGAGAGAGAGAGAGAGAGAGAGAGAGAGAGAGAGAGAGTCTTTGAGTTTGTAGAGAGCTGCCCCCCCACCTGTCCAACAGAGAGCTCTCCAACCTGTGGTATTTTGACATAGACTTAGTGCTGCTGCCTTTGAAATGGCAAAGAGACCAGACAGACAGGCAAACGGAGGAGAGAGAGAGAGAGAGAGAGAGAGAGATGGACTTTATTGGATGACAAGATGGAGGAGAAGAGAGATGGATGAGCGAGCCAGGGCGATGAGAGAGCGGCCGGAGGTGAAGAACACATAGAGGGAGACAGGGACAATGGCCGACTGGGTTTCTAGGAGAGCCCTCTGTGTGTCTTTAACCCTAGGTCTTCACACTCCTCTCCACCCCTCTCCCCCAATCCTCCACCTTCCTTTCCCTCATCTCTCTCTCCACCCCTCTTCGCCAATCCTTCCTTTCTCTCATCTCTCTCTCCACCCCTCCACCCCTCTTCCCCAATCCTTCCTTTCTCTCATCTCTCTCTCCACCCCTCCACCCCTCTTCCCCAATCCTTCCTTTCTCTCATCTCTCTCTCCACCCCTCCACCCCTCTTCCCCAATCCTTCCTTTCTCTCATCTCTCTCTCCACCCCTCCACCCCTCTTCCCCAATCCTTCCTTTCTCTCATCTCTCTCTCCACCCCTCCACCCCTCTTCCCCAATCCTTCCTTTCTCTCATCTCTCTCTCCACCCCTCCACCCCTCTTCCCCAATCCTTCCTTTCTCTCATCTCTCTCTCCACCCCTCCACCCCTCTCCCCCAATCCTTCCTTTCTCTCATCTCTCTCTCCACCCCTCCACCCCTCTCCCCCAATCCTTCCCTTCCCTC
>CM030186.1:13576024-13608524 GCA_017639675.1 Aplochiton taeniatus | reverse complement strand
CCCAAACAACCCGAAAGGCAGCACCGTGAATTGATACAAACCGTAGGGAGTAGAGAAGGCCGTTTTTTCGCGGGCTTTTGTCGACAAGGGAATCTGCCAGTAGCCTTTGGTACAATCCAGCGTGGTATAGAATTTAGCAGTGCCAAGCCGGTCCAGGAGTTCGTCGACCCGCGGCATTGGGTACGCATCAAACTTAGAACCCTCATTCACCCTGCGGTAATCAACACAGAACCGAACAGACCCATCTCGCTTCACCACAAGCACGATGGGGCTGCTCCACGCACTGCATGACTCTTCTATGACCCCCATGTCTAGCATAGCTTGAAGCTCCTGCCTCACAATTTCTCTCTTGTGAGCAGGCAACCTGTAGGGACGCATACTCACCGTTAAACCTGGCGTCGTATCTATGTGGTGTTCTATGAGCTTGGTCCGGCCAGGCAGGGGAGAGAACACATCAGCAAACTGTTTTTGTAACCTGGTGGCGTCCGCTTGCTGACTTGGCGAGAGACCGTCACCCACAGCAACCGGAGTGCTAGCTGTAGAATTTGGGACCTCCGGTCCGAACTCATCTCCCTCAGATATCACCGTAGCCAGCGAGACAGGGACCTCATCGTTCCATTTTTTAAGGAGATTAATGTGGTATATCTGTGTGCTATTCCCCCGGTCTGAGCGAACCACCTCATAGTCCACGTCCCCCACTCGCCGTGTGACCACAAACGGCCCTTGCCACTTGGCGAGTAATTTGGAGCTAGACGTCGGCAGCAATACAAGGACCTTCTCTCCCGGTGCAAACTGTCTGAGTCTAGTTCCCTGGTCATAACGGCGCTTCTGCTGTTCTTGGGCTTACTGCAAATGTTCTCGTGACAGCCTATGCAGTGAGTGAAGCTTTGCACGCAAGTCCATAACGTACTGAATGTCATTCTTCCTGTCACTAGACCCGCCCTCCCAGCTTTCTTTAACCAGGTCTAGGACACCTCGGGGTTGTCGCCCGTATAGTAACTCAAAGGGGGAAAACCCTGTGGAAGCCTGGGGTACTTCTCTCACACCGAACAACAGGGAATCTAGCCATTTATTCCAATTACGACTATCCTCGTGTATAAATTTGCGGATCATGGTTTTCAGAGTTCTGTTAAAGCGCTCGCACAGCCCGTCTGTGGCGGGGTGTTAGACGCTAGTCCGAATTGCCTGAATCCCCAACAACCTGTAAAGCTCCTTCAGTGTACGTGACATGAAGTTTGTGCCCTGGTCAGTAAGAATCGTTTTCGGGATTCCTACTCGGGAGATGACCGTAAACAGCGCCTGCGCAACACTCTTTGCAGATATGCTGCGCAACGGCACCGCTTCAGGGTAGCGGGTTGCGTAATCAATAATGACCAGCACAAATCGATAACCCTGCGTGCTACGGTCTAATGGCCCGATGATATCCATGCCTATCCGCTCGAATGATACTTCCATCAGCGGAAGAGGGCACAATGGTGCTTTTGGAATGGCCGGGGCGTTCACAAGCTGACATTCTGGGCAGGACGCACACCACCGACGTACCTCAGCCTGTATACCCGGCCAATAGAACCGGGCCATTATCCGATCTAGTGTCTTGGAAAATCCTAGGTGGCCTGCCATCGGGTTATAATGAGCCGCCTGAAATATCTCTTTCCGACGGCTTACGGGTACTACCAACTGTAGCAATTCCTCCTGCCTTTGAGTGCCACAACTCACTCGGTATAATCTATCCCTAACCAATGAAAAATATGGGTAAGCCGGCGCTGCCCCTGGCTGTACCAACGTGCCATCAATCTTTATCACTTGGCTAAGGGCGAAGCGTAGGGTGGCTTCGGAAAATCCTTCATGGGAGCGAACATGGGCGAAAGAGCCTCTGACGAGGAACCCCCCCCCTCCCCCCCGGACTCGGCCAAATCGGGAGCCCCCGCATCAGCACAGAACACAGCGGACGTCTCACACTTCCCTGCCTGTCGTGAGCGCACCCCCACATGTCCCCCCACTGCTCTATCAAACCCTGACCAATCGGTGCCTACGATCAGGGGGTGCGAGAGGCGGGAGCTAACCGCGGCCTTCACTCTATGTTTTTTCCCCCCATAACGAATTTCAATTGCGACCACTGGATATTCGTGCACATCCCCATGTATACACCTAATACACACCCGTGCCGCTTCCAACAGTGCCGCGGGTCGAACCAGGCGCTCTTGGATCATGAACTGCATACATCCAGAATCCAGTAGAGCCTGGTGTGTTCCCCCTTGCAACCTTACCGGAATGCGGTACGTCGCCCCCGGACCGGGGGAAGGGGTCGGACCGCCAACAACACGGACGACCTGGCCCACCTCCATCATCGGGCACTCCCTCCGGAAGTGGCCAGGCCGGCCGCACCGCCAGCATCCCTCGCCTGGCGTTGGAGGACCTATCTGTGGGGTGGGGAAAGATGGTGAGGGTGCCTGCTCCCCTCCCTGCCCCTGGGCTTGGTCGAGGCGCCGGCTCCTCGCTGCTGGCACCGGCCGCTCTGCCTGGTGGTCGACCCGGAGTCGGCGGGGCGCTGGAACAGGCGGTGGCTGGGTGGGGACTGCCAGGTGGTCGTCCGCCAGGGCTACCGCCGCGTCGAGGGTGTCAGGCCGATGGCGCCGGACCCAGGCGGATGTTCCGGGCGGCAGTCTCTCGACGAACGCCTCCATCACTACCTGCTCCAGCACCCGCCCTGCCCCCGGCCCCTCGGGCCGCAGCCACCTCCGGGCGCGGTTCAGCAGCTGCTGTGCAAAGGCGTAGGGTCTGGCACCAGCGTGGAAGGCCAGGGACCGAAATGCCCGCCGGTGCTCCTCGGGGGTCAGGCCCAGGCGGTCCCGGATCGCCCTCGCCACCGCTCCGTAGCGGGCCGCCTCCTCCGCTGGCAGACTGTGGGCGGCCAGCTGCGCCTCCCCCGTCAGCAGGGGAAGCAGGCGACAGGCCCAGTCCCCCTCTGGCCACCCGCACATCCGGGCCGTTCGCTCGAACGTCACGAGGAAGGCCTCTGGGTCGTCGGCCTCCCCCATCCGCTGAAGCTGGATGTGCGGGCGACGTGGAGAGCTTCCTGCCTCCTCCCTCTCGAGCAGACGGATCAGCGCCTGCCGATGCTCCGCCTGGGCCTGCTGCAGCTGGCGTGCGGACTCCAGCTGCTCCGCCTGAATGTCCATCACCCGCGTGAGCAGCTGGGCCATTGGTGACTCCAGTGACATCCCTGCCGCTCTCTGTGCCCCACGTTGGGCGCCAATGTGAGGGGTTCTGGGCACAGAGGAGACGGCAGACCAAGGCGTGCAACTGGGGAAACCCTTTTATTGTCCCACACACACCCCCACCCGTACGCCCACGCTGCTGGTCCTGGTGCTGGTCCTGGTGCTGGTGCCGGTGCCGGTGCTTCGCTCTTCGGGGAGTTTGGCATGCGACTCTGCATCTGCTCAGCCTTCCGGCGTGTGTCCGTCCCCTACTGAAACAAACAGACACCCTTATATAGCACTCCCCCAACTGATCACCAGATTGAACTCACCTGTTGCAATCCGGTGACCTGTCAGAGGAGTGCTTCACCACCACAGCCCTTCAGCGCCCTCTACCGGACGGATGTCCGCGGAACCCTCACACACCCAAAGTTGGCAGGCAATAAAAAGACGAAACGAAAGTTTGAAGTGGTAACAAAAACGGAGCGCGACCGCGGTTCGGTGTTTAGTTTGTTGTTTCCTGTTTGTTTTAGGTGTGTGTGCCCAGCGAGACGCCATTATGTGTGACACAGCCCTGCAGAGGGACTCTCAAAACGGGATTCGATCTCCCCCTTCCCTCCTGCTGAGATTCATGTCCCTGTCCGCCGCCTGCCTGCCTCCAGATAGCCTCCACATATCCTGGCTGTCAGACTGGTACTGAGTGAGCCCCCCCCTCCCCTCTGTCTGTGGTGCTCTGGGGTTGTTCTGGGAGGCGCGAGCTGTAGCCAACACCAGCGGGGCACCTCACCCATTACCCTTGACCGCCAGCGTTGGTGTGCTGGCAGGCAGCGGCCCCCTGTTGTGAGGAGGTCGGGGGGTGGGGTGGGGGGGGGGCTGAACACACACTGAATGTACACCTGACACACACACACACACACACACACACACACACACACACACACACAGAGAGGGGAAGGTTTAACGACAGAACACACCATAACACCAGGAGGCCAATCAAAGGTGGAGGCCCACCGCTGGGAGGAAGTGATTGGCTGTTAGGACCATTTTAGGGGCGGAGAAAATGAAGACGGCAGGCGCGGAGGGGAAGAAAAGAGGCGGGGAGCGAGGGAGCGAGGGAGGGCCGGGTGTGATGGTCTCCTCTCTGGCGGCGGTCGCGCTGTGCTCTCAAACCCTGTCATTATTTTGTTCTGTCGGCCTCTCTCTCCGGCGGCGAGGGAAGTCCTTACGGCAGGGTCTCCTGGGGTGGTCTGGGAGCCTCAAGCACTCGGCCAAGCTACACACACACACGCACGCACGCACGCACGCACGCACGCACGCACGCATACACCCACACATCCCAAACACCGCGCCTGGTCACACTCCTACATGTTGTACACTAATCTTTGGGACATCTCTGTGTGTCTGTGTGTGTGGGTGTGTGTGTGGTGGTTGTAGTCAAGCAAGTGCATTCACCCACATAGACACAGATATCCCAGGCAACTAGGGGAAAACACTTCCCGCCACCAGCGTGCACGGCGGACACACTCTTTGCCTTTCCCTGCGCACAACGTGGCTCCAAAGGAGCAAGAAGGAGCGGGGACTAGTCTAAAGAGATGCTCATCAGCGAGCGCTTGATTGGTTCCTCATTCTCCGTCGCCCTCTTTGAAGGCTCCTGGCTCGTCTAATCCGCCCGGCGACAACAATTAAAGCCACGGAGGAAGCAGGGGAGGAGGTTCCGAAGGGAAAACTCTCCCCTCCCTCCTCTCTTTCTCCCTCTCCCTCCTTTTCGTCGGTTATTGAGGCGGGCTGCGTATCCACGGGGCCAATCCCTCTTTCCTCTTCCCTCTTTCTCTTCTGTTTGCCGTGGGTTATTGGTTATTGGTTATTGTTTCCAGCCATTTTGCCTCAGCCAGAGCGCCCGAGCGGAGAAGATTGCGCGGCGATTTTGATCGAATATAATTGCGCTCATTACTGCAAGCGCCCGGCAGAAAGGATAGTGTTTATCTCTCTCTCTCTCTCTCTCTCTCTCTCTCTCTCTCTCTCTCTCTCTCTCTCTCTCTCTCTCTCTCTCTCTCTCTCTCTCTCTCTCTCTCTCTCTCTCTCTCTCTCTCTATTTCACTCTCTCACTCGCTCTGTACTTTCATTGACCCCCAGAGATTGTCAGAACTTCCACACATTGTTCTGAAATGGCCGCCCCTTGACAGCATTGTCCGATAGCGGGGACAGGGCCTTTTCTTCGCTGGCAGCGTTTTCATGAAGAAAGAAAGAAAACCTTTCTCTTCGTGTGGAGTGTTACATTGAAGGATGAAATAGACAGGGATTGATCGCCAGTGTGGGTTTTAGCATTCAACAAATTGGTTTAATTCCCCGCTTTCTCTCTCGACACTTCTTCCCTCTCTCTTAGACAAGATGGCTACCGCTTCAGGACGTGCTCTTCTTCGTTTTCCTTTTTCTCTTTCTCTCTCTCTCTCTCTCTCTCTCTCCCTCTCTCTCTCTCTCTCTCTCTCATATATTGTAACCTCTTGTAACTTTCGATGTTTTCTCCGTTGTGACAGTGTGAAGCCGAGGAAAGGGAGCCTGGCCCACAAACACGGGGCTGCCGCCGGGGCTCATGGGAAGTGTAGGCCCTGTCCCGTGGTCCGCCCCAGCCCGGTGTGTGGCTCCGATGGCCACACCTACACCTCCCAGGTGAGATGTCTCTCTCTCTCTCTCTCTCTCTCCTCTCCTCCTCCCTCTCTCACAGTCCCTCTCTTCCTGCGCCACCCTCTCTTTGTCTTCCTCGGCCCGTCCAAGTCGTTCGTTCGCCATCTTTTTTGTCTCCCTCTCCGTGTTTACAAAGTCCTCCTCCATAGCCGCGGGCTTAATGCAGCAGGTGTGCCGCCGCCGATGGTGGTGCAGGCAGCCCCAGCCCAGGCCTGTTATTTGCCTGCACTCAGCCCGTGACAGAGGACAGGCCCCGCTATCAAATCCAACGCCCCTCCAGCTCGTTCCGTTTGCCAGCTGGAAAAACTCCCCCCGTCCCCGCCCACCCGCCTTCCTCGTCAGCCCACCCCCCCCCACCCCCACCCCCTCGGCCGGCCTCTATCTGCTAGCACTCAGGCCCAGAGATGCGTTTCCCCACGCGCGCACGCACACACGCGCACACACACACACACACACACACACGCACACACGGACGGCTGCGTCAGCCGTGATGGATGATGCCGCGGATGAGGAGCGTCCTCGGACCACGCTATCTGATTTTCTCTGGCTCGCAGACGAGAGGAGGAAGAGGACGGCCCTCTCTCTCTCTCTCTCTCTCTCTCTCTCTCTCTCTCTCTCTCTCTCTCTCTCTCTCCCGTCTCTCTCTCTCTTTCTCCCGCTGGCTGTCTCGTTCACTCTTTCCCCCTCGCTTTCGCGTTCCCAATTATCCCTCCTTCTCCACCCCCCTCCTCCCCCCTCCCTCATCCTTTACACCCCTGTCACCTTTACTGTGATGAAAGGAGCCTGGAATCTCAAGCACTTTAATAGCTAAATACCTCTTCTCATAGGCGTCAGCAGACACACACACACACACACACACACACACATACACACACACACTCAGCCACACACACACACGCACGCGGAAAGCCTATCTAATGGAGGCTGGGGTTTCACTGAGCAGGAATGACTTGAGGGAGAGGAGCCTTAGCCACAATGAGGCACAGTCAGATCAATCAGCCCTCTGCACACACACACACTTACACGCACACACACACACACACACACACTATGCATACTACTCGCTCACACACATACACACTCACACACGCAAAACACTCCCTCGCCCATACACAAACACGCACACACCAAACAAACACACACACACACACACACACCAAACAAAGCCTATCCATTCTAAAGGGAGGGACAGGAGGGAGGATTGGGCTGTCGCTCTAAAACAGAGTGGCCATGAGAGGCCAGGGGAACAGAAGTGGGGAGGGAGGGAGGGATGGATGGAAAGAGAGAGGGAGGGAGGGAGAGAGAGAGGGAGGGAGGGAGGGAGGGAGAGAGAGAGGGAGGGAGAGAGGGAGGGAGGGAGGGAGGGAGGGAGAGAGAGAGGGAGGGAGGGAGGGATGGATGGAAAGAGAGAGGGAGGGAGGGAGAGAGAGAGGGAGGGAGGGAGGTCTTCCCCAGGGTCCCTCTCTGGTGCTGGGGGGAAACCCTGTCTCAGTCTCCTCACCAAATGGACGGCTGTTGTGGAGGGGGCTCCGTGGAGGCTCCCTCACACACACACACAGGCACACACACACGCACACATGCACACACACACACACACACACTCTAAAGATAGGTCACAAGCATGTGAGTTCCTCTCACACACACACACACACACACTCTAAAGAAAGGTTGCAAGCATGTGTGTTCCTCTCTCACACACACACACACACACACACTCTAAAGAAAGGTTGCAAGCATGTGAGTACCTCACACACACAAAACAATATGTGGACCACAGCGAGACATAGAAAGAGGACCAGAGTCCGGAGGGTTCTTTGTATGGTGATGCTGCCTGTCTGCCTGCCTGCAGCAGCACATTGGAGCGGGAGGGAGGGGACATTTTGCGATGGCTCTCCCCTCCTGACAGGTAATTCAATATCCAAGGCGCTGTACTTCTGACAACAAATTTCATTAGGTGACATTAGTGCCGCTATCTAACAATTGTCAGCCAGCGAAGTGATGGATTTGAATTAGAACGTGTGAAATGGAAAGTGTCATTATAGGAGAAGAGAGAGTTGGGGTGTGTGTGTGTGTGTGTGTGTGTGTGTGTGTGTGGGGGGGGGGGTGCGTGTGTTTGAGCGTGTGTGTGAAAGGGAGGTATGTAATGTGTGATGGGGTTTTGCATGTAGGTGTGCGTATGCTCAAGTTGCACGCAAGTGTGTGAGTGTGTGTGTGTGTGTGTGTGTGTGTGTGCGTGTGTGTGTGCGTGAGTGTCTTTCCCCGGGCCGTCACTGACAGAATCTACACTATCCATTTGTGTCTTCATTATGTTCTCGGGACGGCTTTCTTGTGATTGGATTTTCTTTTTCAATTTGACGGGCTGAAAATGTTTTTTTCTTATTCAGAGAGGCGTCCTTTTAATATGCATTCATAAGTGGCTTATTATTCTGAATGTTTGCTGGATTCTGGGACTTTTCTTTGATTTCTCCAGCCAACAATAGCTTTAAATGGCCATTTGTGCCTTTGAATCCCTGCTTACTGGAACCATCTGCACATCCAAGCCAAATGCCCAATGCTCCTAGCAGGTTCTTACGGTGTTAAGCCCTAGAAAAGCTATTACCATAATTCATTTATTACATATGTTTGGCGGCCATAATACTCTGTGCTTGTCTGTACAATCCGTTGGTCTTTCAGAGCTGGATTTTAGTCAAATACCCATAATCCCCTTTGTGTCTTTTGCGTATCTTGCATGTGCTACTACATTTGTCATGATGCCCCTGTGTGTGTCTTGTAGTGCAAACTGGAGTTCCAGGGCTGTTTGTCGGGGAAGAGCGTCTCGGTGAAGTGTGAGGGGCCGTGTCCCTGTCTACCTGGACAGGAGCTGCTCCAACCTCAGCACGCAGACAAGACTGACCAGACGGGTGAGTGACTGCACCTCTCTCTCTCTCTCTCTGTGTCTCTATGTCTCTCTCTCTCTCTCTCTCTCTCTGTCTGTCTCTATGTCTCTCTCTCTCTCTCTCTCTCTCTGTGTCTCTATGTCTCTCTCTCCCTCTCTCTCTGTGTCTATGTCTCTCTCTCTCTCTCTCTCTCTCTCTCTCTCCATGTGTCTATGTCTCTCTGTGTCTACGTCTCTCTCTCTCTCTCTCTCTCTCTCTCTCTCTCTCTCTCTCTCTCTCTCTCTCTCTGTCTATGTCCCTCTCTCTCCCTCTGTCCCTGTGTGTCTCTCTCTCTTTCTCTCCCCCCCGGGCCTCTCTCTCGCCTTCTCCCTCTCTCTCTCCCCTCTCTCTCTACCGGTCTATTTCTGTCAATATGTCGGTGCGAGCAGACGTGTCGGTCGATGACACAATAGATCCGCCCGTCGACCCGGGCGATCCATCAGACTCGACCGTGGCCAATCAGCAGGCCTCGTCGGACCCATCCAGCCACTGAGAGCGAGTGTGTTAGTGTGTGTGTGTGTGTGTGTGTGTGGCGGGAGGGGGGGTCTCTGGACTCCCGCGTACAGCTAGCAGTGCACTTACACAGCATCAGAAGCCCAAGCATAAAAAAAGAAAGTTTTCCAAATAAATCTTGAGCTTTTTAAACCCCCCCCCCCCCCCCTCCAGTGTTGATTTACAGATCCAGAACGGCATGGTGCGTGCGGTAGGGCTGCCGTTGTAGGGAGACAAGGGGAGGCCTCGACTAATGTTGCGGGCTATTGGAGGCGACAGGCTAGGCCGTGGCGCGGTCATTAGAATGGCTGGCGAGGTTTCGCGCGGCGGATTGTTTCATAAGCTGTCGCCGAGCCCGCCTCCCTCCCTCCCAACGCCGGGCCAGGGGACGTCGGCTAATTGGAAAGAGATTGGTCCGCGTGCTGCTCCGTCGGAACGCCGTGCCTGCGGGAGCAGAACCACAGTCACCGGTTGGGCGTGGGGGCTCGGACACACGCCCACGTCCATGGGAGCACACGCACGTTTTATTGGGGGGCCCGCCCCAACGGGTACACGGGCACAATCCACGGCAACACTCCCAAATGCTGTAAAAGTCTCTCGGGATCGGAGTGGTTTCCTTCCCTCCTCTAAACTGTCCTGTTCTCTTCCCATTCTTTCGTCCCTCCCTTCCTCCCTCCCTCCCTCCCTCCCTCCCTCCCTCTCTCCCTTCCTCCCTCACCTCCCTCCCTCCCTCTCTCCCTTCCTCCCACACTGCCGTCCCCCCGTGCCAAAGGGAGCTGCAGGTGGAGAGAAGATGGAGTGAGTGTGTGTGTCTCATTGTTTGTCATGGAAATGGGATTTGTGGAGATGGATGGAGGGATTCTGGCGGAAAAATACAATCTAAAGAAAAACAGCGGAGAGAGGGCTTCTCTTTCTCCCAGATGGCGTGCTGAGGGATGGATGGGGTGTTCTGTACGGGAGTTAGTGTGTGTGTGTGTGTGTGTGTGTGTGTGTGTGTGTGTGTGTGTGTGTGTGTGTGTGTGTGTGTGTGTGTCTGTGTGTCATGGATGGGGAGGTCCCTCGGCATTAAATATATTTAAACAACATTAAATACAGGACTTTGGATCTATCTAGCGGAGAGAGGGAATAGTGTGTGTGTGTGTGTGTGTGTGTGTGTGTGAGAGAGAGAGATTCAATGTCCTGTTTGTGATGATAAGCACACATTATTTCCATCTCCGTAGCTGTGCATACTTGTGTGTGGATTAGCATCTAGTTTGCTCGAAGATTTGTTTGTGTGCGTTCCTCTAATTCCAGCGGAACCAAACTTGACGCACAAGGACCTTTTTGTGGGGGAGGGGAAAGCACTCTGTTTTCCATGCCATGCTTTGTTAGCGTCTTCCTTCCCTTCCTTCCTTTCTCTCTCTCTCTCTGTCTCTCTCTCTCTCTTTTCTCTCTCTCTCTCTCCCTCTTTCCCTCATTCCCCCTCTCCTCCTGAGCGGCTAAGCGCGACTCGGCTGCGATGAGGATGATGAGGCCATGAATATGGATGGCGTCCTCTTGACGGGAGGTTTTCTATCTGCTGGAGACGACCACGCAGCGCTCGCCGTCGCTGACTCATCAACCCACTCCCTCACTCACCCGACCTTCTCTCTCTCTCTCTCTCTCTCTCTCTCTCTCTCTCTCTCTCTCTCTCTCTCTCTCTCTCTCTCTCTCTCTCTCTCTCTCTCTCTCTCTCTCTCTCTCTCTCCTGCTGTAATATTGTCTGTCCAAGGCTTAATCCGCTCTGGTCTATGTTGAGGCAGTGGCTCCATGGCCTCGGTGTAGTGCTCGATGAGGTGGTTTTTATCTTTGATCCAAAATACAATGCAACACAACGTAGGAGAGTTAGCCTGGTCAACTTTTGAATAGGTCAGGCAAAAATGAGCATCTGGCTCACTAGGAGGAACAAGATTAAGCAAGTAGGGTCAGTAGATTTGGAGCCCATGTTCAGGGGGCTGGTGGCGGGCAGGTTAAAAATGTAATTTGCATACTATAAGATGGTTTCGAATCTGGAGTTTGTGTGTGTTTGGGGACTGGGGGAGGTGTTATGTACGGTGTATAAGGGGGCGTTGGTTGTGTGTGTGTAGTTGTGTGTGTTTGATGCATTTCATGTTTTTATGCTATTTATGAAGTTTTGAAGTGCTGTAAAATACTAATGTGATATTAAAGGACTGGTAAAAGGTCTCTCTCTCTCTCTCTCTCTCTCTCTCTCTCTCTCTCTCTCTCTCTCTCTCTCTCTCTCTCTCTCTCTCTCTCTCTCTCTCTGTGCATGCTGGGAGTTCGATGTGTGTGAGAGTATGCTGCTGAGAGGAGTGCTTTTTCGCAGTTTTTTCGTGCTTTAATTTCTGCTACGGTGTTGTGTGCGCTTAGGCTGGTTGAGTCGGCGGTGGTGGGGATGGCGTCCAACAGGGGAACGCCATCCCTGTCCATCCGGCATGGAGTTAGGGTTGTTCCCGATCCTCGTGTCACGGTGGGGGAAGTACTCCTCGCCGCAGGTGAACAGGTTGGCCACGGACATATTTCCCACGCCTCTCGTATGAATAAAGCGGTGGTTGTGTTTTTAAAAGATGAGCGTTTTGTCTCGCAGCTGGTAGAGACAGGCGTCTTTGTCAGTGACGAATTTGTGCACGTTTCAGGAGGTAGCGGACAGCCCGCTGAGCAGAATGACGGCCCTGCCACTGATCCTGCACCACAGGTGGGGGAAGCGCAGGCTGGACCTGACGGAGGGGCAGACAGGTTAGCTGCGTCAATAGAAGTGGAGGAGGCGGTGACCAGCCAGGCTGCTCAGGCTAGCGAGGAGGGGAGGGTATTAGAACAGTATTTTCCCGAGGGAGGGGCTTTTACTGGCGCTGATATGGAGAACGAGTCCGAGTCGGACAGCGTGTCTGTTGTAGATACGTTTTCACAGGCTAGGGATTGATACACGTTAGAGGAGGTAATGACTTAATCGATGAAACGTTTGGAAAATCGGTGAGTGTGGGAGAATTTTTCGCTGACACAGAGAAGTTTATTAGGTCTGTCTGTGCCTTACAGAAGGTGGTTAGTTTTGATCTTCTAAATGAGAAAAAAACGATTTCGGTTGAGGAAGCACTTGACGGCGTTAAGAAAAAGACCCAAGAAGTCTAGGATGGATGAAAGGACGAAAAAGCTAAAACAGTTAAAATAATCGAATTTACTAATGATCATGCTACACAGGGTGTTGTCTTTTTCCTGTTCTTTCCTACTGACTCTATCTCTACTCTCCTATTTAAGCCTCTTTATGAAGGGTTTGAGGATTGGGTCTCTGAATATTAACGGTGGGAGACAGAAGAGGGCTCTAGTAACAGAGGTTTTTCAACAGAAGGGGTTGGATGTACTTTTTCTGCAGGAAACTCATAGTGATGAGGCCAATGAGGTAGACCGGGGTTTATGGTGGGAAGGGCAGCACATCCTCAGTCATGGGACAAACCTTAGTGCTGGGGTAGCTGTGCTTTTCTCTCCCAGCTTGGGTATAGCTGTTTTGTCCACCACTGAGGTGGTAAAGGGGCGGGTGGTGTTAGTGAGGGCGCAGGGAGGGGATTGGAACTGTACTGTGGATTTGACCCTAGATAGGACAGGTGAGGAGCCTCACCTACATTCATCAACATGTCTGTCTCGGATGCTCTCCCAGATAGATTTGGTAGATGCATGGAGGGTTAAAAATCCAGACGCTAGACAGTACACCTGGGTCAGGATGGCAGAGAATAGGATTAGGGGAGCAAGATTAGACAGGCTTTATATGTCAAAGGGTTACAGCTCGAAACTACTGCATAGCTTTATTTATCCTGTTGGTTTTACAGACCATCACCTGGTCACCATGGATCTGTGTTTTTTGCCAGCAGTGAGCCAAAAATCATATTGGCACTTTAATGTCAGGCTGCTGCAAGATGTTTTTTTTTTGTAAGGCTTTTGGGTGTCTTTGGGAGAAATGGAGAGCCAGAAAAAGGGTGTTTGACTCTTTAAGCCAATGGTGGGAGGTGGGCAAAGCGCAGATAAGGGTGTTCTGTCAGCAGTACACCTCTCACTCGACAGCCAGCATCAGAGGGGCAGTTCAGGCTCTGGAACAGGAGATTACAAATATTGAGTGTGGGTTACTTCCTCATGAGAGCACTAGTCTGTTGCGGGATAAGAGGAAGGAGCTGGCTGTATTTTTGCAGGAACGAGTGAAAGGGGCTATGGTTAGAGCTCGGTTTGTTGGGATAAAGGATATGGATGCTCCAAGTTCATTCTTTTTTAACTTGGAAAAATCATTGGCCCAAAAGAAACAGATGGCCTGTCTTTGCCTTCCTGAGGGGAGGGTGACCACGGACCCGGCTGAGATGAGGAAGCATGCCGTGGACTTTTATACTGCCCTCTATGGGGCGGAGGACTGTGACGAGGAGTCTGCCGCAGAGCTTCTTCAGGGGCTGCCTCAGCTGAGGCCTGGGGAGCAGGCTCTTTTGGACGCTGAGCTCACCTTGGAGGAACTCACTGCAGCAGTCAGGCAGCTGCCTTCAGGTCGTGCTCCCGGGATAGATGGGCTGCCTGCTGAATTTTACAAACAGTTCTGGGACTCTCTAGGGGTTGATTTCCTGGAGGTCCTACTGGAGTGTTTTCAGATGGGCTCACTACCAGTGTCCTGCAGTCGAGGAGTTCTCTCCTTGCTGCCTAAGAAGGGGGATTTGGCGGTTTTAAAGAACTGGAGACCGGTTGCTCTTTTGTGCACCGACTACAAAGTACTGTCTAAGGTGTTGGCAAACAGGCTCAAGAACTATTTAGAAATTCTGGTACACAAAGATCAGTCATATTGCATTCCTGATCGATCTATAATGGACAACATTTTTCTCATGAGGGATGTAATGGATGTATGCAATGTGTATGAGCTTGACGTTGGGATACTGTCCCTGGATCAGGAGAAGGCTTTTGATCGTGTGGACCATGGGTTTTTGTTTTCTGTATTGAGGGCTTTTGGTTTTGGGGAGGGGTTTATGTCCTGGGTAGGCCTGTTGTACGGGGGGGCATCGTGTATGGTTAAGGTGGGGGGTGGTTTGAGCCGTCCCATTCCGGTTAGGAGGGGGATTAGGCAGGGCTGCCCCATCTCAGGCCAACTGTACTGCCTGGCAGTGGAACCCTTGCTGTGCAGGCTAAGAGAGAAGCTGGGAAAGGATGACTTTCAGATGCAGAACTGGGAGGGCATAGTGGAAAAGGTGTGTGCTAGGTTGTCTCGCTGGAAATGGTTCTTGCCCCAGCTGTCCTACAGGGGAAGGGTTCTGGTTGCCAATAACTTGGTCGCCTCGACACTATGGCACAGATTAATTGCCCTTCCTCCACCAAGGGGCCTCATTGAGGAGGTGCAGAGGGCAATTGTGGACTTTTTCTGGTCTGGGCAGCACTGGATACGGGTGCCGGCCTTGTATCTGCCTGTGGGAGAAGAGGGTCAAGGTCTCATAGACATTCCATCGCGGGTGATGGCTTTCAGGATCCAGGCAGCACAGAGGCTGCTATACCACTGCGGGCTGAGTTGGCTGGATACAGCAAGGCTGCTGCTGAAGAAGGCTGGCCGTCTTGGCTACGACAAACAGCTGTTTCTGCTGCAGGAGGGAGAGGCTGACCTAACGGGACTATCCCCATACTATAGTTCAGTTTTACAGGCGTGCCAGGTCTTTGAGGCCACCCGCATACCGGCTTCAACACCAGGAATGTGGCTGTTTCAGGAGCCACTGTTTTTCAGCAGCTTCATCCAGTCCAGGACTTTGTCCTCTGCCAGTCTGCGGACTAGACTACGTGAGGTTGGTTGTGTTAAGCTGGGCCATCTAATGCAGCTGACTCACTCATCATCCCAGAGGCTGGAGGACATCAACATCAGGTCCTCCAGAGTGCTCCATCGGGTTGTGGAGGAGGTCTGTGCGTCCCTGCCAGGGCCTTGTAGACTGTATGCCGAGGACAGTACTCTTTCTGACCTATGGGAGGAAGACTGTGAGTACAGTTTCTCGGCCCTGAATGTCACCCCTGCTCTGGGGGAGTGGGAGGAGAGGGTGGGGAGTTTCCTTTCTCTTACAACTCCAGAGCTGGGGGAGTTTGTGACTGTGGGGAAGAAGGCGGCATATTATACTTGTGTAAAGGTGTCGCACGTACGCTCTCTGGCAGGGATGAAGGCGTCGAGGTGGACCGAGTTCTTCGGTCCAGAGGTCTCCCCGAAGGGCTGCTGGCGGTCCCTATATAAGCCACCTATTGATAAATGGGTGGCTGACCTCCAGTGGAGGATTGTTCATGGGGCGATAGCAACCAGCAGACACCTGGTACACCTGGACCCTAGCACAGAGGAGAGCTGCCCTTTCTGTTCTGCATCTGAATCCCTTTCCCATTTATTCATCTGTTGTCCCAGGCTAAATGGGCTATTCAGGCTGCTGAAGGAGTGGTTTGAAGGGCTGGGGGAGGTTTTTTCTTTTGGTTTGTTTATTTTTGGGCCTCGATACACCCTGAGCAGAAAGCATTTTTTAATTTTGATTAACTTGTTGTCAGGCATATCTAAGCTGGCAATCTGGAAAACCCGGAGAAACCAGATCCAGGGGCGGGGCTCAATAGACGTGGTCTTGACAATGAGGGGGCTGCTGGCTGCTTGATTGAGAATAGAGCATGCTTTTTACAAGTTGACATGCAACCTGGAGGGGTTCATGAGCATTTGGGGTGTTAATGGTGTGCTATGCACACTTGAGGAGGAGGACATTTTGTCATGTGGTTTCTAGTTCTTTCTGTATAGTTTGGAAGGTTTTGTTTTTTGGGGTTTGTTTTGTGTTGTTTTGTGGTTGGTGTTTGTTCGTTCTCTGGCCTTGTTTTTTGTTTCTAGTTGCACATAGTTTTTCATATGACGTAGATATGTTCATTTAAAGGAGTTGTAAATAAAGGTGTTTTAAAAAATCTAAAATCTCTCTCTCTCTCTCTCTCGCGCTCTCTGTTTCTCTCGCTCTCTCTCTCCCCCTCCCTCTCTTTTTCCTGGCTTTCTCTCTCTCCCTCTCTTTCTCTCTCGCTCTCTCTCCTTCTCTCTCTCTCTCTCTCTCTCGCGCTCTCTCTCTGTCTCTCTCGCTCTCTCTATCTCTCTCTCCCTCCCTCTCTTTCTCCTGGCTTTCTCTCTCTCCCTCTTTCTCGCTCTCTCTCTCTCTCTCTCTCTCTCTCTCCCTCTCCCTGCCTCTCTCTCCTGCTCCTTTCTCTTCCTCCCTCCACTCTTCTCTAGCAAACACTGCTCTCCCTCCCTCCACTCCTCACCCAGCTCTCCCTCTGCCTCTCGTGCATGTCGGTGTGGATGCTCCACCTCTGTGAACACGGGGCGGTGGAGCCGGGGGGGGGGGGGGGGGGGCGCCCACGCGCGCTGCCCTGCGTTCGAAAGCGTGTCAACAGCACAGATCAATTATCCGGCTCTGCACTCCGAGAGGAAACTTCACCAGTCTCTCTCTCTCTCTCTCACACACACACTGATACAGGAGTCGAGCCCGGTTTACGGCAAGCGCGGGGCGGAAACACATCGCAGACGCCGAGACAGGGCCCCTCCGGATGGCGGCCTTTGCAACAGGCCCGTCTGATTGAGCTACGCTAACCCGCGCTTCACCCGGAAAGACGAACGGGAGACAGTGGGGGAAATGGGCGCTAACACATTAGCGTTCCCCCGCTGTCTCCTCGCTTCTCCCCCGTCATTAGGCGGCAGGCTGACACACAGGGGATGTGCGATACTCGAATGGTTCTCCAGTCACTACGCACACTTAACTGCGGGCCAGCTAATGAATCACATGCGCTTTGTTCAGAGGAACCCCTTCATTGTGGGTTTTGTCTTGCTGAGGGCTTCTGCGGGCGGGCGGGGGGGGGGGGGGGGGGGCAAGCTTATTCATGAACGTTGGCGTAGGCATACACCCGCTTTTTTGTATCTATGTGTTTCCGTGTGTGTGTGTGTATCTATATAAAGCTATTGCAAACACTTGCATGTCTGACTGTTTGAGAGAGACACAGAGAGAGAGAGACAGACAGACAGGGAGAGAGAAGGAAGGAAGAGAGAGAGAAAGAAAAAAAGGAAAACGAAGAAGATCTTGTCCCGGGGCGGTAGCCATCTTGTCAGGGGATTTAAACTGCTTTTTTGTTGGCCTTGGCTGATCCAGCAGAACAGAACCTTTTCAGTCTCTCTCTCTCTCAAATACATATTCAAAGATGCTTCAAATATCTGTCTCAATCCCTCTCTCCCCTATTACTTATTTTCCCTTCCGTTCCTCCGTTGAATATTAACACATTAATTCATTAATTCAGTCTTTGGGTACAAACCGCCCATTATAGATGACCAGCGCAGAACAAGAGTGTGTGTCCTCAGGGACGGCAGGAATTGAGTTATGCAAGGTTGTGTGCGTGCGTGCGTGTGCTTGTGTGTGTGTGTGTGCGTTCGCTCATGCTCCCCTGGCCGGGTGAGTCAGGTCTGTCTCTTCAGGTGGAGGCTGGCCAGTCCAGAGCCTGAAGCCTCATTAGGCAGAGGAGGCGTTTGTTCCGACTTCACTCTCTCTTTGGGGGCGAATTCCAAGCTGCCCGTCTAGCTTTCCCGCCTCTTCCGTCGGTCCCTTTGTCCCTGTGACCTCGTGGCCATGGACAAATACACACCCCCTGTCCTTTTCTGCGTCTCGAAATGTTGCTTTGTTTTCCCCCTCTCTTTTCGGGGGGGGCGATTCCCCGCGGTCTCCTCCCCCTGTTGTTCTCCGTTTCTGAACGATGAGACGATAGCTCTCTCCTCTCTCGGCCCTGTCCATTATGGATGATGGCCAGGTAAATAAGTCTGGCTGGGTAAGTGGCCCGCTCCTCTCTCTCAGCACATCCTGTCAGATTTGATGCACGCCGTGTCTGTCTGCCCGGCGAGCGGCAACAACTCTCATTCTGTCTCTTAAGCGTGTGTGCGTGTTTGTGTGTGTGTGTGTGACGGTGCTGAACGTCTCGACGACTCTGTCACATCTTTCGCAGTCTCCACCAGTCGCGAGGTCTCATCTGTTTGGGCGCTGTCGCCTGTTTTCATAGCCATCCATCATTTCCAACCCCCTCTGTCCAGTTAGGTCTCTACGGCTTATTTGTGTTGCTGCGATGCCATGCTTGAGTTTCTTCCTCCTGTCCGGGCGGCGAACTCGAAGGCTACGTAGGGGCAGAAGTGCACTCTGGGATAGCAGGGTTGCGTTTGAATTCTCCGGGAGATTGGCACACCGGGGTCAAGCTCCGACCCGCAATCTCAAAGATATACAGGATATGGATGTATACCATATATAAGATATAAGAAAGGGGGATACTGGAGCACAAGGAGCATTTGAAATCATTTATTTGAAGTGCAAAGTAACGAACGTTTTGACAACAATGTCTTCTTCAATGTTTTCTTCAATGTCTTCTTTTGCTGGGAAAGTGGTTTGGCACGTGAACTCTCTTTGGATTTGTGTGTAAGATATATTCATATATATTTATCTAGCAGAAAAAAGATCCCATATAGTCTATCTTCATTCAACGGAAAAGAACCATATAATAGTCACACTAACATCTGGAAAAAACGCACCCCAAGGAAGTAATCAGAAGACAACACAAAATCCCCACAAGTAATTACTTTTCCCTTTTGAGTCATGGTAAAACAGCAAGCCTAATGCGATCTGCTTGGTCAAAGTATTTCCCCCCCCCGCTCCTCTTAAAGTAGCATTTAGCGACCAAGCTAAAGAATGCAATTACGTTTGACTGAGCTGAAGAGTCTTTCTCCCGCTCGGCTGTGGAGCCATTAGAGCTCCGAGGAGCCTTTGTCCTGGGGAGGGTGGGGGCTAATGGGAAGTTAATTAGACGCGCTAAGCCCATGTTATCGAAGGTGAAGGGAGGCTCTGTGACCCCTGCCTCTTCATTAGCCTTAGCGCTAGCTGCCGGGACAGGCTCTTTGCAAAAGCCGAGGGAGTTGGCGGCCGGCGGAAACGCTCCTAAATCCCTGGGGCTCAATTCAATTTGTCTTGGCAGTGGCCCCTCGGCGGCGAGCATGCTTTTTTGGTTAAGGCGCCGCTGCTCCGGTTCTCCTTGGCCTCCTAATGACGAGCGTTTGAACCCCGTGTGTGCGTCGTCGCCTCGGTTGCCAGGGCGACCTGTCCTCAGACGTGCACACACCGACGGAATGGAGGGAAAAGGACGAGCACTAAAGGAGATAGGAAAGACGTTCATCAATTTGGGAATTGACGTTTTAAAGAAAATATTTTTATTTCACGAAAGGGGCAAAAGGTTGCACGTTCCAAAAGGTTTATCAAAATATAACGAGGTACAAATTTGTACATGTGTAATTGGGCAAGCATTAAAAAAAAACATCAAAATGTATTGTGGTACACATCCGAAACGCTCTTATAAAGGATATGTACTGAAACACGGAAGCGTTTTAGATTTTTTGCACGGCCAATTACATCATGGGAAACGTCTTTTCGATTCCTTTGTATGTCTCGACATGTGAAGTAATTAACAATAAAGCTACTTTGAATGGAAGGGTGGAGGGGATAGGGGAAAAAAGTAGATGGAATTATTAAAATTAATTAAAAAATTAATTATATCTGGGAAATATAAGTACTTAGTGATGTTTTATAAGTATTTGGGGATGTGCTACCTTTATCCCCCTTTATTTGAATTGGATGGCGTCAGTTCAGCCCTCTTTCTAAGAATACAGTGTCGCAGCGCAACCCTTTTGCCCACACAATCTATTTTTATTTCATCCGTTTCGTTTTTTCTTCCAGTCCCACGATATGTGTATCTTTATTTTCAATCATGCGTGTAAAAAAAATTTGTGGACACTTCGTATTCCCAGTCGGAGCGGCTGCGGGAATTCCCAGTGTCAGGGAACGTGGCTGATTGACTTCCGCCTCAGACACAGTGAGACAATCCCTCAGTGCTACAGCAGCTCTTGCTGTGCGCCCTGCCAGAGAGATGTGCCGCTTCACAGAGACGTCTGTCACAGCGCAAAAAAAGGTTTGTCGTGGCGATGCCGCGGCAGGAGGCGGGGATCGCTGTCAGCGCCCCCCCCCCCCCCTTCCTGTCACCGGGGCCCGGGTGCCGACGCCGATGGTCTCCTGGCACATCGCGGCGGGTAATGATGCGGCCTCTGCGAAGGGGCCCGGGCGTTTACCATCACCTCCCTTATCGCTGGCACGCCGGCCGTCATCCGTGGTGAGGGGACGCACTGGTGGGGCCCCGTTTGCAGGGCGTGTTGGCAAGAGTGTGTGTCTGAAGACGCCTGTGTGTGTGTGTGTGTGTGTGTGTGTGTGTGTGTGTGTGTGTGTGTGTGCCGGTGTCTTGGTCTTTGACTGTCTTCGAGGGCCAATAGAACAGAGAGTTAAAGAGACGTACTGGAAGGAGTGTGTGAGGAGGAGGGTAGTCCTCTGCAACGATAGTCAGAGCAAACAGTGGTACCTCAATCCCTCCAACACCCCCCCCTCCCCCCATCTCCACCCTCCCTCCCTCCGTTTCTGTCTTCCCCCGTCCATGCGCCCCCTCCGGCCCTTTCTTCGAGAACCCCCCTGTCCCCCCCGACCTCTCCTCCCTCGACCCCCCCCCTCCCCCCCGCTCCCTCTCTCCCTGCACCTTTCATGTGGCGTGTGATGAAAGCGGAGGCCCAGCAGTCTCGCGAGACGGGCGGGCGGGCGGGCGGGCGGGCGGGCAGGCAGGCAGGCAGGCAGGCAGGCAGGCAGGCAGAGAAACAGACAGACAAACCCACAGACAGACAGACCCACAGACAGACAGACAGACAGAACACATCAATAGAACGTCTTCCTCTGATCCACCTAACCATCAGCTTTGGGGCTGACCACCCAGTTTTTTTTTTACAGTAATATTAATTATGGATTCACTTTTACAGAACGCCGACGTTACAACTATATTTACTCAGTACAAGTAAATCTGAATCTTATGCTGGCCTGGTATCATACATTGTAGCAACACGTCTTCAAATCAAGTCACGTAGTAATATATCGGATCAAGACAATAATTCCAGAAGATACCTAAGAGCCTTAATAGATGACAGCAAATACGATGTAAAGTAATGAAGAAAGGGGTGGTAACAAATATGTGTGGTTGTGTGTGTGTGGGGGGGGAGTGTTAGGAGCTTGTCGACATATTCTAAACTCCCGGGCGAAAGGGTTAATAAGACAGTCTGTCAACTTGCCAGACAGCCAGCTCTCAGCCAGACAGTCAGAGAGTCATGCTAGTCAATCAGACGGTCATGCTAGTCCATCAGACAGCCAGACGGTCATGCTGGTCAATCAGTCAGCCAGTCAGGCGAGTCACGCGGTCAGCTCATCAGCTGGAGAGTTCCGTTTCCAGTCAGCCAGCCGTCAACCAGTGCTCCAGCCAGGCGGCCCGTCTCCAGGTCTGCCAGTGAGTGGTCCAACGGGTCAGGAGCTGGTCGGTGTGTTCCTCGGCAGTCCTGGGTTATTAATGAGCGGAGGCCTCAGCAGCCCTCTGTTCTGCCCCGGCCCGGATGGCAGGGGAGCGGTCAGCAAAATGGGGTGGGGGGGCTTCAGACAGATCAAAGAGATGGAGGAGTGCACCTCACAGGGTGGAGGATGGAATCGATCTGAATGCAGCAGATGTCTGTCTGTCTGTCTGTCTGTCCCTCCCAGCCTCCCTCCCCCTCTCTCTCTCTCTCTCTCTCATATATATATATATCTCTGTTGTACACAGACGGTTGAGGCACACGAGCTGACAGTCAGACGGAGGAGGGCGAGATGAAAGGAGGATTAAATGAGACAGACTGAAGGCTCTGTTCTCAGGGGCGTCTCCACACACACACACACACACACACACACACACACACACACACACACACACACACACACACACACACACACATGGGGCCCCACTCCCCAGAACCCCCAGAAGTGCGCCGCGCTGCGAGGTGTACTTCACACACACCATTAGCTTTCATATTAGCTTCTCGGAGAGAACCAAGGCTGTTTGGGGTCTATTTCTACCCGGCCCTGCCTAGTAGCTATCGATTGGCAACATGAAAGAAAAGGAGGGAAGGAGTGTGAGAGGCAGACAGAGGAAGGACGAGGGATCCTCTTTTTGATATTTCACCTGCGGCTATAATCCATATTGTCTCGTGTGAGCTTTCTGGAACAACACAGAGCAGCTCTGTCTGTCTACTGTTACGGGCAACTTAACTTTGAGGGACACACACACCATCACACGCACACCATTGTACACAGACACACACATACACACACTCTTTTTCTAATCTGTCCATCCTCCCTCCATCACACTCCCCCTCCTTCCTCCCTCCATCACACTCCCTCTCCATCCTCCCTCCATCACACTCCCTCTCTGTTTCTCTCCATCCTTGCACCCCCTCGCTCAGCTGTGGCCCCTCCTCTCTTTTGCTCTCGTCCACCTCCTCTACCTCCCTCCATCTGTTTACTCTGTGTTTTCTTGTCTTCTCCTCCCCTTCTCTTCTCTTCGTAATCCTCTCCTTCTATCCACGCCTTAGCTTCCTCCTCTCAGTTTGTCCATTTCATTCACCACTCCTCCCTGCCTCATTTTCTCCTCCTTTTTTCTCTTCCCCCTCTCTGTCCCCCCCCCCCCCCTCCTCTCTCCTCTACCTCTCAGCCTTTTACTCAGCCTGTCTTATCCCCCCCCCCCCCCCTCCCCCTCCATATTTCTCTCCTCCCGCTTCCTCTGCATTGCTCCTCTTCTCTCTATCGCTCTCTTGTCCTCCTCTGTGCAGGCTCGTTTCTCTTGTAGCCGGTGACAGTTTCTCTGTAATGGCCGTCCACATTGAGGGCGTGCTGATAACCTGCGCACCCCAACAGCGCTGTTAAATCATTGCTCCCTCGCTCTGATGTGCACAGACACACACACATTCACACACTCAAGCACTCACGCACACACAATCGACGCCTTGTGGAGACCTTGTGTTTTTTGGTTTAATGCTGACCGTGGCATCAATGATACGTGAAGGACAGTACCGTGTGTGTGTGTCCGTGTGTGTGTATGTGCGTGACCGAGGGCGACAGAGAAAGAGAGGGAGCATGTGTGTGTGTGTGTGTGTGTGTGTGTGAGCGCGCGCGTAACCCTAATTCAAGCTCAGGGAAGTCGTTCTTGACTGCTCTCTATAATGGATGGGGGCTCTGTTGCCATACGTGTCCGTCTGTCCTTGCTACATGGGCTCAGTGCCTCAGTGTCTCCCTCTGTCACCCATGGTTTAGGCTTTCATGAAGTCAGGCACATAGAAAACTCCTGGGGAGGAACGGTAAATCCTGCGTCCATGGGCTGTGGCCAGGCAAGGCACAGCTTGGCACTTTTATAACGCTGGCAGACGATTTTACACTCCTGCTGACTTTATCATCCCGTTAACGCTGTAGCCCCCTCCACAACACGCTGTGTGTGTGTGTGTGTGTGTGTGTGGGGGGGGGGGGGGGGGGGGGTTTACACCCCTGCAGACTGTGACCTATGGATTCCTCTTGTATTCCATTGTTATAGCCAGACAAAAAGGCCTTTGTGTGTGTGTGTGTGTGTTTTGGGGGGTTACACCCCTGCAGACTGTGACCTATGGATTCCGCTTGTATTCCATTGTTAGAGCCAGACAAAAAGGCCTGTGTGTGTGTGTGTGTGTGTGTGTGTGTGTGTGTGTGTGTGTGTGTGTGTGTGCCTGATAACAGATCGTAGTTGGTTTAACACACGGCCGATCTTTCACACTCATATGTCCAGCGTCTCTCTACCTCTCAGTCTGCCTTCTTCCTGCTCTCTCGATCTCTGACTCTCGTCCGTCCACGTCTCTCTCCCTTTAATGCCGACGTCGAGCCGTTTGTACGGTCTGTACTTTTGTAAATGTTCGTAAATTGCCCCAAATGAGTGCGGCACTTGACAAGCCTGCCGTGCCGCGGCAACCAATCAAGGGTTGTAAAGCGTCGGGATAATTGTAAACACAAAAATATTTTGAGCGATGCAAGGGTTTCACCACCACGGATCTCCCCAGACAAATGTCCACGAAGAGAAAACACCTCTCCTGGTTCATTTGCTCAATTTCGAAATGTTATTTTCGGTGATGTAACAACCGACGAAAGCAGGGAGTTATTACAAAGTTTATCGAGGGTGAAGTAATTCTGCAAACTTTGTTTTTGAAGCCGCGCATACTTTTTCCCTTAGAGGGGAAACGAGGTGAAGAGGGAGGACAAGGCGCTTCAGGATTCGTTTTCTTGATGTTCGACGTTACCTCAGCGCTCTGATGGCTTTGGAAAGCATATCCACGTGCATTTCTGCCATCCCGTTAAAGGAGTGAGGGAAAGTTGACTTCTCCCTCTAACGACACACCACGCTTTCCCGGGCGACGTTGATGTCCCTGCGTTGCGAAATGGTGTCCGACGGCCCCTTCCTGTTGACAGCCTGGGGATCGGGGGGGGGGGGGGGGGTCTTTTGTCCTGGGCTTGTCTCGGGGGGGGGCTCCATACTTTCAGAGGTTCTGACTCCCCCAGTGGCGGTTCTCTATCATTTGGGGCCCTAGGCGAGATCACATTGGGGATGCTAGCTGCTAGCTGCTGACTATTGTATAATCAAGATGAAATAAAAACTATACCTTCTGCTGTTTGCTGCTTGACTATGACTTAACTACTAGACCTATGGGGGCCTTGGCATGTTCACTAGCTAGTATTAACCTCATTAATACATCATTATTCACAAAAGCGTAATCTTTTGTTTACATGAAGGTAGTCAAAGAGAGTAGAGAGAAAATCACCAACTATATAGCTTATCCTATTTCGCTGCAGTTTGAAGGGAAAGTTCAGCTGGATTATTGGTAATGGGGCCTACCGTTCGCTAATGCCAACTGGCTAGCAATGTCCAAAGTAGTCTAGACATTTGTTGCAATACTTACATGAGGCTAATATTTTCGAGGCTACTGTAAAAAGGCCACCACATAAATGTTCATGGTGTCAGCTTTGACAGAATAATACCGTTACCTTTTCCACGTTTTCTCCTCCTCCACTTTTCTTCGTCTTTTGAAATGGTGCTCCGGATGGCTTTGCCCTTTTCGTTACGGCGTCAGGACAAGAGGCGCCCGGCCGTCCTGCGCTCCACATTTCAGAAGCCCCGACACCGGCGCGACGCAGATCGGAGCGTTAGAGCGCAGAGGCGTGCGCACGCGCCCGGGCATGTCTATGAGCACAGAGCGCCCGGGCATGTCTATGAGCACAGAGCGCCCGGGCGTGCGCACCCCCGCTCACTCCTTGCCGCCCTAGGCAGTTGCGGGGCAGCTACAGAGCGCCTGTCCGAAACCATTTGGCTGACGCCCGGCCGGGGAAGGGAAAGGTTCCGTAAGGTCTTGTTCCGCGAGGCCGGCGGCTGCTACCCCACAGGCAGGTAATGGAGAAGGAGAACGAGGGCACGCTGGGGAGGAACAGCGAGAGAGACGGGGTCCCTGGAGTCTGACGTAGAAAAAGAGTCGACTCTGAGTTTGGAGCGAGTGAGCTTTTCCAAAGAAAGAGGGAGAGGAATCGAGGACAAATGGGAGAAAGAAAGAAGGCGAAAACGGAAGAAGAGTTAAGTTGAAATGCAGATTATCTCTCCTTCTAACCCATGTAGTATAAAACATGAATAATTAATAAATGAGAGAGATTCAAATCATCGTGAATTCACAAATAATCTAAAGTAAAATATCCAAATAGTCAGTAAAATACAGGTCAATGAAGAAAGAATATAAAAGTAGTTACTAGTGAAGAAATGGATCCACAGGCCTATGGAAAGCCTCATTCACAGTGACGAGATGAGTAAGGAGGAGAGAGGGGGGGGGGGGGGGGGGGGAGAGACGAGAGGCGCAGGTGAGAGAGTCCGAAATGAAAGATGGAAACTGCTTGAAAGGAAGCGGAGCTAGTTACCAAAGCTGTGTTTTTGGTATTACCGTCCCAGTGGGAAGGCTTTGTTTGGGCCTGAGGGGAGGGAGGATATCTTTGGTGGAAGTGTGGATCATTTTTGGGCTGGGGGGGATCTTTCCTCTCCTTTGACATTTCCTTCGCCTTGACTTAGATAAAGATTGCCGAGAGGGGCTTATCTGTCCGGTTTACCTGGAGGGCCTTGGACTGGGGAGCACCCGCTGACACAGAGCCGCACACACACACACACACACACACACACACACACACACACACACACACACACACACACATGAATATAGACATGGAGATACACACATTAATATAGACATGGAGAGAAACACACATACACATGAATATGGACACACACACACACACATACATGAATATGGACATGCAGAGACACACACACACACACACACATGAATATAGACACAGAGCCACACACACACATGAATATAGACACGGACCCACACACATACATGAACATAGACACTGAGATACACACACACACACACGAATATACACACGGAGAGATACACGCACACACACACACACATTAATATACACACGGAGATACATACACGCGCACACACACACACACACCAATTTAGACACACACACACACACACAGACACACACACGTGTCATTCCAGTGGAGTTGTCAGCTCCCTCCCTCACACAGCCCTCAGTGGTAGATAAGTGCCATCTGTCGTGCCCTGGTCCTCTGTGGCTGTAGCTGTGCAGATTGAGTTCAACACCACTTCAATTCTGCTCCCTGCCCCCCTGCAGCTTAGGAATTTCCTTGACAACCTGTCTGTCTGTGTGTGTGTGTGTGTGTGTGTGTGTGTGTGTCAGTGACAGGCAGAAGTAGTAGTGTTTGACATTGCTCTTTGAGATTCTAAAACTAAATATATAGTAGCCACTCTAGTGAGTAGACTTCCACAACACAGTGAGTCACTTAGTTCCATAAATAGGTAGTGGTGTGTGTGTGTGTGTGTGTGTGTGTGTGTGTTCGTTCCCTGTTTGTCCCCTCGTTAAGTCCCTACAGTTCTGTTCTACCTCCCACACTCACACACACACACGCACACGTACACACACACACACACACACACACACACACACACACAAATGCAGACAAAAGGGTGCCAAAGTCCGCACAGAAAAAGCCGCACAGCAAAAGCCTACATGGTTTGAGTCACACAAAGCCTTCATACTGGGATAATTCTGCATTCTGTGTTCTGTGAACAAATTACCTGGGGATGACGTGTGTATGTGTATGTGTGTGTGTGTGTGTGTGTGTGCATAGATGTACGATAGAGGGATATAGTGTGTGTGGCATCCATGTGAAAAGCAACAGATGGAGAGCAATTGTAGAGTGGCGATGGACACTAACCCCCCACCCCACCAAACACACACACACGCATATATAAACACACAAATGGCAGCCCACTGTCTGTTTGTCACCACCCTGGGCCACGTTGGTCCTAGCTTGTTGTAATAGTCTAGCCTTTGTCCTTGAGCAAACACAATTTGCAATGTCTTCCATTTTAAGGCCAGGCTGTCGAAAGGCAAAATGAAGACAGTGTCAGATTGGGAACAAAATGTAGGCATTCTTCATTATAGGATATTAATAATATTACATTTTTTAATATTTGTTTTTAAGATATTCAAATAATTCTCCTCAGGCTGGAATGAGTTTCTGAAATGAGGAAGATCGGCGCGATAGTCCTCCCAAAGGTGTGTGATCCCAGATATGACCGCTCAACATACCTGGGGGGGGGGGGGGGTCTAGCACCCCCTTCTGGAGCCCCTGCTCCTTTGGGGTTCTTTGTGTGGAATAGAAATAGTAAGCCCAATGGCACAGCACACTTTCATGTTCCATGGAGTGGAGTGGGGGGATTGGGGGGGTCGCTCCCGAGTGACAGCCATTGTAGCTCTTTTTTTTGAGCACAGTGTAATTCCAAGCCTTGTTCATGAATAGGGACGGTTCTTTGCTCGGCTAACATGCCCAGATTTTTAGCGGCCTCTCAGTGTAGTGCAGCGTTTTGCCTTTGGTTTGAGTGTGTTCCTAACAGGTGCCATGGAGGCGGTACGTTGGTGTGTTGGCGTGCGTGGACTGCTGAGCTCCGTCTCCCGACACACACACACACACACACACACACACCTGTTGTATACTCTATCTCTCTCTCTCTCTCTGTGTGTGTTACATAGCTGTTGCTATGATGGAGCATACACCTGGCTCACCTCTCGCCCGGTGAGCTTATCACACGTTCCAACACACACTCACACGCACACACGCACACACGCACGCACGCACACACGCACACACACACACACACACACAGCTGATAGGGCAGGTGCAGTGATATAGAGGTGCATTGAATGGATGGAATTACATTCTCTATCTTGTATTCTTTATCTGTCTGTAAGTCATATAGGGATCGAGAGGAGAAACATCCTTCCCTCCGCAACCCCCTGCTTCAATTTTAGATAACCAGTAACTGTAATACTCAGACAAACCTATCACACAAGGTCCACCAAAGGTGTGTGTGTGTGTGTGTGTGTGACCAGACATTGCTTTTTCAGCGGGAGAGGCACTGATTGGGGTTGATTACTCTATCTGTCCAGAGGCAGATGGCAATGAGTTTTTGTGTGTGCGCGAGTGTGTGTGGGTGTGTGTGTCTAAGGTCGCGGGGTTTGCAACTGAGTTATCCCATTTTGAGGGGGGTGGGCAATTTCTGTTACGCCTGTTCAAAAATCGCAGGCCGAATGCATGGCTCGTATTCATAAGTTGATACAGAGCGGGCCGATGTACGTTGGATTTGTGCGCCGCATAGAGAGCTGGATGAGTGATGGGTCCGACTGGCGGAATACTAACAGCGTTCCGGACAGAACGTCAATGCACTTTTCCTATCCGGCACGCCGAGAAGGGAGGCCTTTGATTGGCTTCCTGATGGAAGACGGTAGACTCCTCGTTTGTCATGAGGCTTCTCAATTACTGTAAAGATCATGTCAGTCATTCTCTCGGAAACACACACACAAACACACACACACGCACATCCACGTAGAGTCCCAGGTCTTGTTAATTGCTTGGAAAGGCGGTGCTCAAAAGGTTTGGCCGTGGGAGCGATTCCCACAGCTGTCTGAGCAGATGCAAAGAGGGGGAGAGGCTTGAAGCGGTTACTGTGTGTTTCTACACACACGTGGGACAGGGATGTGTCTTACCGGGCCCTGCCAGGAGTACGGGCCTCGTCGTAGATCCTTGTGGCCTTCCGCTCAACTCCTTTACAGACCTGTGCAGACCATGAAGGAACAAGGCGTCACTTGAGGGGGTTGAAATGAACATCCGTGGATTTGGCGTTCAACATGGCCGCTATGGGGGAGGGGGGGGGGGGGGAGAGACTGCAAGCACTTCACTGTGGGGCCAGACAAATGGGTTCATTTTTAGGGGGAGAGGCTTAGCGGGCCAACCTTTGTGACCCACGCCCTGCTGTCCACGACAAACGCAAGTGCGATGAGAGCATGATGCCCGTCCCCATGGTGACGCCGTTTAACAGAAACACACACATAGACACCGGCCCTGTTCCGTTGAGGCAAACTGTGCGATGGCTTTTGCTTGTGTTGTTCGGTGTTGACCTTGAGGGCTAGATGAGATCAAGGAATTTGAATACTTTGAAATCCACTGTTCCCTGTGGTGTGTGTGTGTGTGTCTGTTCCTGTCACAATGTGTCACCTGTCTCCACCTGGCTAGGGCTGGACTGTGGCGCTGGCATCACGGACTCTCCATCACCACACGTCTTCCTACCTCTCTCCCTCTTGTTCTGGCCTTCCCTCTCTCTCTCTCTCTCTCTCTCTCTCTCTCTCTCTCTCTCTCTCTCTCTCTCTCTCTCTCTCTCTCTCTCTCTCTCTCTCTCTCTCTCTCTCTCTCTCTCTCTCTCTCTCTCTCTCTCTCTCTCTCTCTCTCTCTCTCTCTCTCTCTCTCTCTCTCTCTCTCTCTCTCTCTCTCTCTCTCTCTCTCTCTCTCTCTTCCTTCGCTCTGCCCCCTTTCTTTCCTCCTTTTGGTATTCTCTTTCTTCTGTCTTCCACATAAAGCCGGCCCTGCAAGCTTGATTTGCTTATCCGTTAGCGCTGTTGATCAACGGGCTGATTACGTCACTCAGACAAAACACACACGCAGCCTACGATGGCTTGTCATGCATCGTTACCATAGCGACGGCTGGGACGACATATCTGATGTCTTATTCTTTCCGGATGAGGGAGAGGTAGACATGGTGTGTGTGTGTGTGAGGGGGGGGGGGGGGGGGGGATTTAGTAACCAATGTAGTAGCCGTACTCACAGCTTAGAGCCGAGGAAGAACAGCCAGGCTAGGTCAGGCTTCAGTCTGGCCTGGACCCATGTAGGCCACGGGCTCCCAGGAAAGTTCCAGATCAACGGGAAACTGTGGGCATCAGTCTGGCTGAACCTGAGCCACCCACCCCAGTGGAACGAATCATTCTCACAGACCACATACCAAACGTTGTCTAAGTGCCAGTCACTATTTATACAAATGTGATTCCCAAGTCTTAAGTAGCCCCTAAATACATGGAACCATTTCACATTCCACATGCAGAATAAGATATTGTAATATTGTTTAGAGGGAATAACAACATAATCCCACTTATGAATATATTTAACAGCTTATTCAACTTAAAATGGTAATACATTCGCTCCGCCTGAGGGCGTATATTATGCATCCAACGAACCACCATCGTTAGGGAGCGTATTCCTCCAGACAGATCCAGAACCACAGACCTCCAGCAGGTGGAGGCTGGGGTGGAGGTGGGTGCGCAGCAACAAAGCATAGCAAGTCGGTGAACAGCCGCACCAGCCTGAACACACTCTGCCAAGACGTAGACTCATATTAGGCCAGCAAGTCGCCGGGTCTGGTTGTCCACTAAACAACGATGACTGCTAGTCAAATGGAATGAAGCAACCTTTCGAGATGGAGGAACGAGGGCCCTGGAAACCGAATAGGAAAAAGAGACCATTTTTAACATGTCTTTCCTCTGTGTGTGTGTGTGTGTGTGTGTGTGTGTGTGTGTGTGTGTGTGTGTGTGTGTGTGTAGCCTGCAGTGACAGGGACCTTCGGAACTTGGCCTCCAGACTGAAGGATTGGTTCGGGGTTCTCCACCTGGACGCTAACCGGGACCTCAAATTCTCCTCTGACTCCACAGCCGGACGTGAGTCACTCCCCCGTGTGTGTGTGTGTGTCTGTCTGTCTTTGGAGGTTGTGTGGCCATGTGTCCCTGTCTTTGGTGTGTGTGTGTGTGTGTGTCTGTCTGTCTCTGTCTGTCTGTCTGTCTGTCTGTCTGTCTGTCTGTCTGTCTGTCTGTCTGTCTGTCTGTCTGTCTGTCTGTCTGTCTGTCTGTGGACTCCAGCCTACTCTCAGAGTCTGGAGGACAGGGCAGAGGGATGCTGCTGCTCGGATGGACACCTCATACTCTGTGTGTGTGTGTGTGTGTGTGTGTGTGTGTGTGTCCCTGTCTTTGGAGTGTGTGTGTGTGTCCCTGTCTTTGGAGTGTGAGGGTGTGTGTGTTTCCTTGTCTTTGTGTGTGGGCCCCCCTGTCTTTGGAGTGTGTGTGTGTGTGTGTGGTTGTGTGTGTGAGACTGTCTCATCCAGGGTTAGCTGTCAGGCTGGCTGCTCTTTTCCTTAGCCAGAGGTGCTGATGACAGTGGGGTCGTCCACGCCTCCCTTTTCAAATGTCAACATGTCTGGACAGCTTTCCCTAGACCCAGACACAGCCACTTGCCAACCCCTCAGACCTCGAGCACTGTCTAGTGCCAATGAACCAGACAAAACAGAGCTTTCTAACATACCCTCTCATTATCCCTGATGTCTCCATTGACACTCAAAGACACACACACACAGAAGCAGGCCCAGGTAACCCCAAACAACACTGCATAGAAACACACAGAAATAAAACACACAGGCTTCACTTGAGTACACACAAACACTCACTTGCAGCCCCCCCCACACACACACACACACACACACATCGCCACTCACCCCCGCTCTGTATGACCCCGGCAGGCTTTGACACCAGCATCCTGCCCATCTGCAAGGACTCCCTGGGCTGGATGTTCAACAAGCTGGACATGAACTACGACCTGCTGCTGGACCAATCGGAGCTGAGCGCCATCTACCTGGACAAGCACGAGCTGTGCATGCGGCCGCTCTTCAACTCCTGCGACTCCTTCAAGGACGGCAAGGTCTCCAACAACGAGTGGTGCTACTGCTTCCAGAAGCCTGACGGTGAGTTGGGGGGGAGGGGTGGGGGT
>CM030186.1:13501024-13571024 GCA_017639675.1 Aplochiton taeniatus | reverse complement strand
AGTGCAGAAAGCCATTAAAGCGGATGGACCTTATCGGGAGAATGACACAGCCTAATCCCAAACCACTTATCTCTCGTCGTCGACACGGAAAGAAACCGATGCTGTATGTAGAAGAAGCCACAGCAAGTCTTTCTTTCAGCGAAATGAGGCCGTCTGGAATGTGCGGCATCACGGCGGACGAGGCCACGAGGACAAACATCCAGGACAGTCGGCTGTCTGCCCGACATAATTATGCAACTATCAATGTATGTCACGGAGCTTTTCCATGGCCAAACAGTTTGGAAAGGATTTGATGCTCAACCCATTACCGCAGGCTTTATGCAGCAATTGAGGGTTGAAGTACGGATCACTTCAAATGTGCAGGTCGGGCATACGGCGGCGCGACTATTTGAGGGGCGCAACCTATTTTCGGATATCGGAAACCGTGTGTTCATCGCTGATGACGCAAATGAAAATGCAGTCCTGAATCGACCATTCAAAGCCGTCACTGTAGCTACCAGTTTTCTGTCTTTTTTTTTTTTTAACAGTCTCAAGGAGTATTTGATCTTTTTTTTAAGGCACTTGTGAGTCATCTAGCCTAATGTTTGAATACTTGCTGTGCCTGTTAGTCGCCTTCTGAACAGCAATGGCAGCTGAACTACACTAAAGCCTCTTCAAGTTTTCCACTGCGAAAATAATGCTGATCTGTTTTAAGAATGGACCCTCCGTTACAGAAGGCTCGGTCAAGTTCCGCCAAAAGCAGTCGGCCGCGCCCAAGCCACGCCTACAGTGAGGCTGGGCGCCACCATCCGAATGAGAGTTGTAATGCTGCGACTGCTGCCTGCGTTTAAATTCAGACCTGGGCTGCGTTTCATTGGCAGTTCCACTTCCCCTCGTTAACTTGCCCTCAGCCCTTGGTATAACAGCACACGCCGCACGAAGGCTACTTGGAGAACAGAGGGAAAGTGGGCGGAGGAGGAGTGGGGGGAATTTAAATGGAACGCACCTGCCCTTGCACACTTCCAAGCCACACTATCCAATCGACTGCCGTTGTAGGCTTAGCGCAATGCATTATGGGCGGTACACACCTCTGGACTGACCATCGTTGTTGACTCGTTCCCTCAGTCCTCCGAGGGTTGATATCATTAAGTTCACTTCAGGTTTTCAGACAAATGGAACGGCACTTTGGATAGCAGCGGGGATTTCCCCACGGGCAAGTACCGAGGGGAAGTCAACGAGGGCATGTTGAACGACTAATGAAACGCAGCCTCAATCCCTGAGTGAGGCTTTGCTAATGATAGCCATAGCTGTCTATAGTTCGACGGAAGAAACAGAAGCTGAATTATTTTGTTGTGTACAGGTACAAGTTAGAGCCGGGTGCCAGTGTAAAATCAATGATGCCGCATTCGAAATTCCTCTGACAAATATCATGGCTTAATTCTATAACAAGAAAGGTATCTATGGATTAGACAGGCTACAAATGTGCTAACAATGCAATTTCACAAGCTGTCTAGCCTGCTACATTTTTCCCATTTACCAATCTATGTGTGGTGGAAATGTCTTAACAAATAACTTACAAACCAGAGAAGGTCTTTTCTTGGGTTTATTTACTCTTAGTGGGCGCACGGCCTTCAGGAACAAAAATCTTCTTCACTGAGGCAGCCCCGAATCTCCATTTTATGGTAATGAACGGGGACAAAGCTATCGATAACAGTACATTTATGGCTTGAGTCACGCAAGTCAGTCAGGCATCAACTAGTTGTTCAAAACAGCATCTTATCAACATCAGGCCAAAGGCCAACTTGCAGTCAGGGGGACAAGGCATTTATGTCACACACACAGAAGGTGTCAACACTCTTCACCCAATCGAGCCAATCTATGATTAATGAAGGAATGAAACAGCTTAATTGTGTTTTTTCGAATACACTATGGATCATGGTATGTCACCCTGACCCATCACTGAGATTGAACACTAGAATATTCATGAAATTGCCTACATTTTCAATCTACTTACAATAACAGAAAAATAGTAGCACCTAGCAATACTAAATGTAATGAGTAGGCAGTGTCGCATTTACTAATCCAGAATGAACAGACAACACAGTAGAAGAAAAACACGCTCATTGCTTTTTAAATTGTGTTGGCTCATTGCAGTGTTTTTGTTAAGAACAATGATCGTGAATGCATTACAGAGGAATATAGTTATATATGCTTTGATAGAGGATCTGTTTTGGCAAGAATACCCAGAAATCCACGAAAGGAGGCATGGACAGAGGAGATATTCTATCGCTTCCGCCTTGCTTCCCTGGTCCACCAATCAGCCATTGTTTGACGCACGGGAGAAAAAGCATGACACGCTGTTAGGATTCGGGAAAACTCCCCGTATCGCCGCTGTCTGTGGACCTCTGCGAGCTACCCTTTCCCAGAAACCCTTTGTCTGCGTAGCTACAAGGGCTGCACAATATGAGGAAAGTATGCAATGTGCGATAACGTTGTTGAATATTGCAATAACGATATTTTTTGCGATAGTAAAAAGATATTGAAGTGCACACAGCACTAGCACTGCCTTTCTGCTGCTTTCCGTATACTGCTCAGAAACCACAAATTGCCTATTGAATTTTTATTTTTATTTTATTGGACGAATTGAACATGTACCTTAAAAATAATCTTTATTTTTTAATTTATTTATGTAAATACAAAAAAAAATCTGTTTTTACTCAGTGAAAATGTGATGTGGGTAAATGTATGCAATTGAACTCCAAAAAGGCAAGCCTGGACAAGTGTGAAAGCTAATATTGTGATTTCAACACTGTGGTTTCCAATGTGTGCGTGTTTTGAGTAACAAACTACTCGGCAGACTATTATTAGAGCATCGAGATGTTCCCTTGGGGCTGCGGTTGTTTGCGTGAAATGTGTTTGCGTTTACCTTCATATCTCCAAAACGTAGGAAGCGTTTACAAGAGAACTAATCTTCGGCGACAATTGTCAGAGTGTTTGTAATCCCCCTCCTGGTTAATGGAGGTTTTGTGTCGGTAAATCTACACACACGCACGCAAACACACACAAAGACACTCACCGTTTCTGTCTCTGAAGTAAGTCTTATCTCCTACGGTGCCTCAGCCCTGTCCTCTGATATCCTCTCCATGTGTTTGGGACTTTGTTTCCCTCCGAGCCATCCCCTGCTTTGTATCGGCAAGGCAAGGACGATAATGACTTTGGCTCACATTGTCCACAGGGGAAAACAAATTAGAATGGTTGTGTACCATTGTGGTCTGTAGTCAAAGGATGCCTTCCAATCAGTTTGCGGGTCTGTCTGTCTTCGCATATTTGTGTCGCCTTTTTCATTACAGTATTCATGGTTATTGTTTGCCGAGTGCCTACTTCTAAGTTTGACTATGTAGCCGTGACATGTCGCCTTATTTGCCTCTGAACCATCATTCAACTTTATAATAATGCTTCGACTCCATTTTAAAGTGGAATCTAGGGAGACATGCATACTCTGGGTATTGGATACTCTGTGTTTTGATTGCTCTGTGTTTTGTATACTCTGGGCTTTGTATACTCTGTGTTCTGTATACACCGTGTTTGGTGTCCAATAAAGCCAGCCTTTCCTAAGACGCCCAACAATCTCAAACAATCCTGGTTGACTTGAGGCCTCATCACTTTTTGGCCATTAGGGGACTGTATTTGCCTGTCTCTACATCCTTCATTTGACGAACCTGTCTGTCCTGTCTCTCTGCCTGCAGAGGAGGACCAGGAGACCTCCGGCGACTTTGGCAGCGGGGGGGCCGTCATTCTCCTGGACGACCAGGAGGAGGAGCCCCCGCGGACTGGGCGGAGCCGGCAGAAGCAGAGGCGGGGCCGGATCCACCCCCGGGGGGCCATCGAAGACGACGAGGATGAAGGCGACGACAAAGACGACGAGGGCGGCTATGTCTGGTAGCTCCTCCCCCACGAGCCCCCACTCCCCCCCTCCCCCCAACAACCAACCAGGGACCTCCGTTTAACTCTGACCTAAAGCCATTCCAGTGTCGACCCATGACCCCGCCCGCGGCTCCTCGGTAACTGTCAACTATTGGTCCAATCTAGTCCCGCCTCCATGGCCGACCGGTCTTTGATCCCGCCCGCATAAGTGTTCCTCTTTTCCGATACCAGAGACCCTTCTCCGATCGCAACCCACCAGGACCGTTCCGTCTCCCTTGACAGGTTTGCTTCCACTGTCCCCCAAAGCCCTTGGCCTGTTCCCTGCCCCCCCCCCTGATGTTCTGGACATTGTTCTAGTAGCTCTCTGGTTGTCCCCGTTTCTCTCGGTGTGTTGTTCATGGTCTGTCCATCTCCCACCGTCTCAGAGCCTCGACTCGAAGTTTGACAACACAGTGTAAATACAATTCATTCCCTGCCAGGAAGATTCCAGGATGATGATGAGTCCTCTCTACTTTTATCATGTCCTGTATTTCGATGCCCCCCCCCCCCGACACCCCGCCCCTTTACCTAAATAAGGCAAACGTTTCCTGATATGGCCACTCCGATCCCTAGGCACCACACGATTCTCTGGGGCTTTTTATGTTGAGGATTATCGTTGCGGGTTTCTCATGCACCCCAGGGACTGCCCTACATGATGGACGATAAATGCTGCATTGTTGCTGTTTCTTTGTGCGCTTTCCCCACTGCACTGCTGTGGAAAAGGGACGTTGGTCTGTCAGCTTCGGTTCTTAATATATCTTAGACTACACATGACAATGAAAACTAGGGGGTCATTGTTTCTTACGATGATGCCCATTGGGCTGTACTGTGGATTGTGTTGCTTCAAAAGGCTCTTGCTTGTCAATGTTAGAAGAGTAGATGTTTTAACGGAAAGAGCAGGAACCTCATAATGTCAGCCTGTTCCGCAGTCCAAACCTCCTTTTAACTTGTAGGAGGTTTTTTTTTGGTTCATTGGAATACGTCTAGCTGGTTGTCGTCATCATGTACCTGATGGGTGGACCTTTTCGCCAGATTCCCATTGATTGAGCCGACGTTTCAGGTGGGCAGCTAAACGAGAAGCTGTCACCAATTTTGACCTTTTAGTTAGCCTTCTGAAGCAGAGAGCTGGCCTCAAGAAGTCGACACAAAAGGCAAATGATAGAAAAGGCTGTAAAAGTGCAGCGCTATTGAAAAGATGAAGGAAAAAACAACGTTGATGTGGAGCTAGTTTGTCAGAGCGTTTGTTTTGCGATGGTGGAAGGTGCCATTGCTGCCAAGGTTCAGAGTGACCCGACAAATGGGTCGAGCAATCGTGTTTCTCTGGATAACGTAACTTATTTTTGAACAATATATGAGTTGATTGCAGTCGATGATAGAGCCAATCCTCCATCCAAACCCACTAAAGAGAAAAAGGCATCAGCACACTCAAGAAAGAGGAATGGTTACAATAATCACAAACTGGTTTAGTATAAGCACACACACAATGGGATCAGCGGTAGTGAACCAACCTGTGCGTTACCTTGGATACACAGCAGCATTGTTTTCGTTTATTTTCCCGCTGTAGGCTCTCGTTTATCTCAATGGCCGTGTAACTTGTATTGGCTACAGCAGACTGGCACTCCACTCTGAGGTTGGAGGCCACTGGCCAATGGGCCTCCACTGAGCGTGGCATCCGCTGTGATTGGTCACGGCTCGACCAGCTCTTCTTTAGTCTGGCTCGGGCCAATCGGGGCAGCACCCCGGGCTCCATGTCCTCCGAAAGCCGAAAAAGACAAACGAAGCGAACTAAAAGTGGCTCCCCGCCATTTCCAGGCCCTCTCTTTCCAATCTTTTTCATTGCTTTCATCATTTTGCCCTCTTCCCCGCCTCCCTCGCTCCATTTCGGTCCGTTCCACGAGGGATTATGGACCGGGTTTTTACGGTGGCGGTGCTTTCTTCCTCCCTCTCATCTTCTATTAGTTTTGTTTTACACCCCTCAAAGATGGCTCTCTCTCCCTGGCAGCGGCCCTCCCTCTCAGCCCACGGTCTCCACGGAGTCCGGTAATCGGCCCCATGGTTGGAGAGGATGGGGTGGCTGGGCGGCGGTTCGAGGCGTCCTTTCATCTCCCTGTGCTCCCCCAGAGTACGCTGAGAGAACAGTGGGGCGAGCCGGGACAGAGGAAGAGCGACTTGGGGGGTGAAAGGGAGAGCAACGGTTATTTGAAGATATGGGTCCACAATGCATTCCTAATGTTACTCTCTTTAGCATGGCTGACCAACCTTGGCCTTGAGTTGAATCTTTCTCACCTTTCGGCCCGACTCATGCCAACGCTTCAACATGTCCCGTGATGATGATGAAAGCAAGTGAAGAAAAAGAAGGGAAAAAAAAAACATTTTTAAAGCTTAGCCTCCGCTCAACCAATCAGAAAGAACCCCTCCCACTCAGTTACCAGGGACCCTGTTGATTGGTTCGTTTTTGTTGACTACTCACTAATCCCATGCACAAAAGCGCTGTTATACTTGTCATTAAATGCATACCCCTTGCTTGTTCTCAGACATGCACTATGACTGTATCGTATTTCTGACCCGTGTTTATGAATTAAGATGTAGCTAGACAGTAAGGCCCAAAGCCTTCGTTTATTGGCTCTATAAATGACCCGGTCTAAAATCTGGATCCTTCACGAAATTATAAGTGAGCGGCCCACTCACACTTGGTCCTGTCATGGCGGCTGTCCACAGCCTGTCTCTGCCTGCTCTTGTGAGGAGCTAAATAATCTGCCCTCCCCGCCCCCTCTTTGGTCTCTCTTAAAGCCTCGGAAGCTGTTACCCTTTGATTCCCACTGTCGTCGCCATCGTCAACCTGTCCACGACAGTTGGCGAACTACCCTCGGGCACAGCAGCAACGCGCTCGGTGATACTCAAACACAGTCGCCTAGCGCACACCCATTCGCACACACACACACCATCAGACACTGTCTTTACCAATCTATTATACTCGATCTACTATGGTAGCTCTGCCTCTTCAGTCAAAACATAAATGGCCATATTTGCAAAAGTCTTCTTTGTTAACTCTCTATATTTTTTACTTTGTAAAGAGAAAAACAAAATACTATGTCTAAGGGATGTAATATAATGTATTGCCGTGTAAAGGTTACGCAGCTTTGTCCAGTTGCATTTGAAAAGACAGGTGAGTAAATGGATCGTCCTTAGTGTAGCTCGAAACAAGTAGCTCTTTCCATAGAAGCCTAGTGTAGTCCATTACTTTCGCTGTCTTATTTCCCCCACCCTACAGAGTTAAAATGGAATGTTGATGTTATTGGCTGAAAATACCCAGATTTTATTGTAACAGTTCCACAATGTTTGTCTGAATAAATTTGAGTCTGTCCTGTCCAGTACTCCCTGTGTGTGGTTTCTTTTTTTGGAGACATCTTTTTCTGTGTGCACTTCGCAGAGTCAATAGGCAACCTGAATACACTTCAGCTCCCATTGATACTCTCAAAGTGTTGATTAAAGGCCAAACAACACCCCGAGCCTTTGCAGACGGCCCTGACAAGGGGCCCACAAGGGGTTTGAGGTGAGGTGGTTTTCAATAGGCACTCGTGTTGAAAAAAACTTGACACCTTTTCCTTTTAGAACAGCAGACGTTTTTCCAAGCAGTGTTTCGGTGAGAAGTGCTTACACATTCAGATGCATGGCAAAATAACAAACACATCTACATTCACAGGTGGTTACAGACAGTAAATGAACATACGCACATTCCCATTGACACCCAATCACAGCTGTGTAACATCATGTGGCTACTTTCACAGCCTCACAAGTAGAGTGTATCTACCTATAACACACAGGACACCCTTAACATTTCACTCTCAAAAACATCTGCAGATGAATAACCTTTGCTATCAGAAGATGGGTCACAGTTGCCACCAGCTTTTCCAGTTATTTAATTTTATACAGCTTATCTTTCAATGGCAATCGATGTCTGATCTCATTGCCTCACCTTCCTATCAATCCAAGTTAACTTACCTCACCAGACATACCTTTGTCTTCATTCAATAAGCTGTATTAAATCCATCAATTTGATAATGGCCTTTTTTGTAGTCAATTTGATTTATGCAGCTCTAAAAAAAATCAATTTCTCACTCTCCTATCTCTCCCTCTTTCTCGCCCACTTCATCTCCTCTTTCCCCCTCGCTATCGCTCCATCTCCAGCCGGTCGTGGCAGTGGCTTTTGTCACAATGATTTCAGACTGGTTTAAAGCAGTGATGCCTGAGTGACGGTGCAGATTACTGTGCGCACCTAACGCACGGGATTTAAAACCCTGCTTACTTCCGTTCAAAATGCAGAGGGCTGCGGAGAAGCAGTGCGTTGGGATATTTGACGCGGACGTAAACTCGTGTGTCCGGCACGTTCACGAATCTTGCGATGCACCTGCATAGTTAAGTTCGGATGTTTTTGAACTCTTTAGGATCGTGCGCTCATTTGTGTATGCGTCTTTGCGCATTGCGTGTACATATGACAACACATATTCGACCGACTATATGTGTGCACACCCTGTGTGTGTGTGTGTGTGTGTGTGTGGTGGTGGGGGGGTCCCGGCAAACAAAGAGGCGCTCCAAAAGGCCCTGGGGAGGCTGTCAGGTTGATGGTAGCATATGGTAATCCTTCTGCCTTCAGCCCGGAAACAGGGCGCCGGCGGCCATTATCAGCCTGATGTGTTGACACAGCGTCACGCTATGCGCTCCCATCCACAGGCCCCATGACACTTGTCAAAGCCGTTACACTTTGATGATCATTTTCATTTGTTTTGGCCTCTATTTGAGCAAATCTATTTCTGTCGTCAATTAGGAACTTATTCCATCGTGGACTGTTATTTTTGGTAGGTGTGCTGCTTTATTGGCTAGATCTCTTGACGTTTCTACCATTTCTTAAAAAAACGTTTTGGGGTATTTCTTTAAAGCATAATCTAATGGTTTAAATCTCATCATATTCGTGGACTATCTATTTGAAAACAAACCCTCTCATTTGTCATTGAATCCAAATAGTAACGCTACTCTTCAGTAAAGAAACATTTGTCAGATGTCTGGATTCTGTAGGAGGTGGGGTGGGTGTGTGGGGTATCATAGAACGAATATGTAACTGCATTCTATTCATATTTTTCAATAGAAGTGAATGCAACTAATAAAGCACGCGCCAACACTTTTATTATGATCCCGTAATGTTTGATATGGATGACAAATCCCCTACTTAAAAACAGGCAGCATGCTAATCCCCAGAGAAAGAAGTAAAAGACAACTTGAATCCACACTTTTTGAACACGGCAAACTATCGCAGTGGAAACTTTCAGAGCTTTCCTGAAAACAGCCGACCGAACTTGCAGTGCGCTCTAAACCGACTGGTTGAAGTGTGATGATTGGCCCACACCCCCTGTGACTGTGTGGGTGGGCGGGACCCGTGGCCCACATTACCCCAAGTCCATTTGACCCCGTCGCAATCCATCAATGAGATAGGCAAGGCATCTCAGCTCTCCTAAATAGAGGTGACTCCGTTTAATCCACTGTCTGTGAACTCCTAACATGCGGGCAAGACGCAGACACGAGGGGCCTCGCCCCTGAGGTCTCTGAGCGCGCTCATTTATATTTATGACATGTCGCCTCTCTGTTGCTGATTAATCCACTTAATATTTGGGAGCAGATCCGTAAATCTCCCCGTCTGCCTCGACCGAGGACAGAAGAGAGCCGCGGAGATGTGACCGGAATGTCGACTCGGAGATTAGGCTCAGAACGCACGCCAGTAAGAGGCTTCGTGCCCAAAAACACACAGGGAAAAAATGAAGAGGGAGACATCCACAGTAATGTGTGATTTCCTCACCGACTTTCTCACACGCACAAGCTCAGAAACGCAACGGCTAATGAAAAAAAAAAAAAAAAAATGCACACGCCTATTAAAATGGTGACGATTTGTCACTCCTCGCTTTTAGCCACAGCACCCAGTGTGACAGATTATCCAGGAGAAGAATTTGCAGTTAATAGGGTTCAAATACTCTCATTGAGCTGCCATCCACTCGACTAGATGTTGTCACGCCAATAATATTAATAATAATCATTATCTGTATGTCATCTAACAAGTGCAGCTCAATGTGCTTTACATGACAAAGAATAAAAACAACACAACTATACACAGTCGCATGGAGTATAGCAAATAAGTACAAAAGTGGGCTAAACTCTAAAGAAGGTTGGTCATGGAATCCCTCCGTGTTCAGAACCAAGTCCTCGCTAGTCAAAGGAGTTGGACCAACTTGTCGGAGACCTTTATTTATGTGGACCCAACAGCCAAAATTCACAACCCCAAATGGTTTTTGACAACCCCAGTAAAATACATGGGCAACTTTTTTAGTTTTCTGTTTTTCGAACATGGTATAATTTAATTGCGTTGAAATGGTGACGGGAAACCATCTCAACTAAGCGTTATTGCAGGCAATGCATTGCTCAATGGGAGATACAGCTATGCCTTAAGATTGGAAACGCATTTCTCAATTCGACAACTGCGTTATGATTCAGGGTTACGGTTAAGATTAGGGTTAGTACAGTCACCACACTTTACAATTCTGTTCAAATCGCAGAAGAGTGTTCGCTATCATAACGTAAAAGTGTCCTGGTCGCTGGTTAACAGCTCGACGCTTAAGAATGGATAATGGCCTGGTTTTTCTCTCACCATCCGCCTTCATTGTAGTAACTTTGAGTTTGGCCATGTTTGCATGCAAAGCCATCCAGTCGTGTACCCTGCATTCAACGGTAACACACAGTGACAAATGCGACGATGCCCTTGAACACCCCTGTGCAGCCCTCCTTCCATTCCTCCCTCAGCCCCCGAATAGCAGATGGTCACAGATGGAAAGTGGAACACAGTGGACCTGATGGCATGTGTTGGGCAGTCATAACCCTCCCACACACACACCGCTCACCACGACACACAGATGCCACCTTCGCAGAATGGGCAGTCAAGTGCTGTCACTTGCCCGGACGGAACACGCAGGACCCACAGTTGGGAAATCAGTGGGTCTTAGGGGGAAAGTACACGCCCAGCGCAAGGCTAACCTCAGCCCTTGGCTTTTCCATAACCTAATGAGAATAGGCTTAACCGTTGTTGTTTGAACATGGTCTAATAAGGCATGCGCTGTTTAACGGAGCGTTTCCCAAAGTCAAGTACCAACTACGAAATAGAACACCTTTTACAACGTGAGTTCCGTTGGTAAGACTTGAATGTTACTCCCATTAGCTGTCTATTTCTAAGCTCATATATGATCACTTTCATTTCTTTCTACCGACTTGCTATATTAGAAAAATAAACAATGTCAATAAACCATAAACAAAGAAGGCCCCAAGAGTGAAATGAAGCCAACATTGCAACCATATTTCCTCCTCTGGATGTGTTAACCCAAGCCAGGTGGGATCAATAGAACGTCCCAACGACCAGAACAGCAGCTCCAATCCACAGCAACACACAGGGCCCCATGTGTTTCCAGGCGACAGATTACGACTCTGATGGCCGACAAATGGTGATGAATTGCTGTTTATATTGTCCGTGGCCATTTTGGAGCCGGTCTGTCCAGCACAGAGTGCTGCGTCATTTTCTTCACATAATGTTGCTATCAGCGGAAATTGGACTGCAATTTCGCTCCCTCTATGCCTCTTGTTTTGTTTGAGCGTGCGAGAGTACATATACAAAAGTGTGGATTATTGAGGCGACTTCTCTTACGGAAAACAACAGTGCAACAAAGAAACAAACAGCAAGTCTACACTGCCTTAAAAGAAAATAGGTGAAGCCGTACCCAAAAAGACACCCAAACAACCCTATTACAGAAACACAGTCACAAACAATAAAAACAAACAAAATGAGAATGCAGAAAAACAGCTAGACCATAAAAAAAATGTTCCCCACAATATAACCACCCTTGTTTCCATGCTCAGGACCTGGTACTACTTTTCTTCACCACTGCTGTTGTGCTTCATCGCCCAAACCCAATATTTGATCACTTTCACAGAATGTATTAAATAATCGTCTCTCCACTTTCAAATTGGATCACAAACTAATACGCAGTAGATAGTAGACCTTTCTCTTATTTAAGTACAACAGTGGAGGGACTTTTTTGTTGTTGTTGCTTAAAACCGTAGAGCACTAGTGTCATCTAGTGGTCATAAAGAGATTTGTTATTTTTACTTGTCAGCCTGACCAAGCAGATAATAGACAGAGTTAAAAATTCCCATTATACCTACTATACATCGAGGCTACAGCCTATGTAGAGACTGTGATGCCCTGCTGGACCATTGGTTTGCTTAGTAGTCAGATGGTGGATCATAAAATCAAGGAGCGCATACATAAATGAAACATAGCATTCGCTAGGCTGGTAAAAAAGAAAAAAGACTGAATAGATGATAATCTCAGTGTTGTGCCACGGTTATCGGACCTACAACCTAATATATTCCACCATTATGTTGTTACTGGATTGTAATATGGGTGGGTCTGGGGATTCCGCATTCTAATTGGTTAATGGAAATAGGGAGAGACATTTTGTTCCTTTATGGACAAACGGAACAAACTTAATTTATTGGTGACATAAGAGTGGTGCTCGCGCTTAAAATGCTAAAACTGGTGAACTGCATTATTACAGGAAAACTCCATATTCAAACATTGAGGTCAAGTAACATTATTAGTACTGTTATGTAAGCCAACGAGCATACAAGCTGTGCATTGCACTTGCATCTGTATTTCTGTCAAATGTTGGTCTCCCTTCCCAGCCCCTACCCGTATTACAACTATCACATAAAAGGTAGACATGTTTGTCGACACAATACATTTCTGAAATTGAGATGAGTCAACTTTGTCCAAAAGATTTGTGTATGTACTACCTTTGGGTTTTCAACATGGGAAGGAATAGGCTCTTTTTGTCATTTTTATTAGTAGCACCACAAGAGACCACCATAGGTAATATTTTTTTTATATTCCTTCAATGATGCGACCACACAAATAAGCACATGTCAGCATAAAGAAATCATGAGCTAAAAAGAGTCTACAATCAAATAAGGAATACCCACCTTATATTTCCTAAATGCATTTTACATATTCCAGCTTGATTAGGGTTCCTGATCAATGATATTGTCTTTACCTAGATAGGGATATTGAATACCACAAAGTGGTGATATACTGTATGTGACACTCCAAAAATGTACCATGACAGTCTTGTGTTATTTCTTATAAGTTAGTCGGACCGGATCTAAAGAACTGCCTGTGACCATTTTTATCTGTGGTATTACATGGTATGAAATGTTTGGGGCATTAGAATAGTTTTGAAGAATAAACTGCATTCATTATGCCAGTTATTATTCGGGGGGAGCCACGAAATGGGATCTCTGGAACAATGCATTTCCTCATCTTTTACTGTGAAACACTGAATGGAGAAGACATTTTTTCTCCTTTGTTCTGTTTGTCTGGAATCATTAAGTATGTGATTGAGGTCCCGGGTTTCTGCTTCCATCTATCTGACTCGTGCCTGCCTGGCTCAAACTCATCGACCCCAAAACGAGTGTAGTTAACAAAGAAATATGTGGCTGATGACTATAGTTGGAAATCCATATTTAGATACAATTGCAATCAAAATTATTCAACCCCCCAAGGCAAATTAGGTTTATTTGGAATATCTGCAAACGTTCAGCTGTTTGCAATAAAACAACCTAACAAGAACAATTTAAATAGCTCAATACAACTTATACAACATGTGGTTTCTCCAAATTCAACACAAAATGCCACTTTTAATGACTGCTGCAGTCTAAGAAATATTTAACCCCCTGAATAGAATCCCTCATAAGAGCACACATTTGCAAATCAGGTGTTTTCTCAAGGGCTTCATTAGTTGCATCAGGTGTGCTTGAGATGAAACATCAAATACCTGGACTAGCTAGGGCTTTGTTGACTGACGTTTGATTGCATGTTAGAAATATGGCAAAGTCAAGAGAGTGGTCCAAAAAGTTAAGAAAATAGATTATTGCCTTGCACAAACAAGGAAAAGGATACAAAAAAATAGCAAAGGCACTGAATGTTCCTAGAGATCCAGTTGGAAGCACAGTTTGCAAGTTCAAAGTTAAAGGAATCCTGGCTACACTACCTGGACGTGGCAGAAAGAGGAAGCTATCACTGGCTGCCAGCAGATTCCTGAGCAGGCAGGTGGTTAAAAACCCTCACGTGACTTCAAAAGACCTGCAGCAAGATTTGGTGGCAGAAGGCACTGAGGATTCAGTTCGCACAGTAAGGCACATACTGAACGCTAAAGTTCTCAGTGACTAAACTCCAAGACGCACATCTCTGCTGACCCAATAGCACAAGAAAAGTTGGCTTCTAAATGCTCAAAACCATATTAATAAGCCACAGAAGTTTGGGGATTCTGTTCTGCCGAGCAATGAAACAAAACTAGAAGTTTTGGATCAGCGTTATGTCTGGAGGAGGAAAAATGAAGCATACACTGAAAAGAACACCCTGCCTCCAGTGAAGCATGGCAGTGGCTCTGTGATGCTCTGGGGCTGCTTTGCTTCTTCTGGCACTGGAAACCTGCAGCGTGTGGAGGGCAAGATGGATTTGATCAAGTATCAGGAAATCCTAGGAGAAAACGTCATGCCTTCTGTGAGGAAGCTGAAGCTTGGGTGTCATTCAACCTTCCAACAGGACAATGATCCCAAGCATACCTTAAAGTTCACCAAGGCTTGGTTTCAGGAGAAGTCCAGGAGGATTCTGCAGTGGCCGTCACAGTCGCCTGACTTGAACCCAATAGAAAATCTTTGCTGGGATTTGAAGAAGGCAGTTGCAGCATGCAAACCCAAGAATATTAGTGAACTGGAGGCCATTGCCCATGAGGAATGGGCTAAGATTCCTCAGGAACGTTGCCAGAAGCTGGTGTCTTGTTATGCATCACGTTTACAAGAGGTCATAATAGCAAAAGGGTGCTCTACTAAGTACTGAAGACACTTGTCATAAAGGCATTTTGTGTTGAATTTGGTGAAACCACTTGAGATATTAGTTGAGCAATTTAAATGGTTCTTGTTTGATAGTTTTTTTGCAAACAGCTGAACGTTTGTAAATGTTGCTAATAAACCTAATTTGCAATGGGGGTTGAATACATTTGTAGATACTGTAGATATCTTGTTTTTGATATGATGATACAGCTAGCTAGAATTTTTTTTGTTTGTTTGACATAGATGCTGTATTGAGAGAGTTTGGAGTGTGTGTGGTCTGGTTCCATACTAACCTGAAGACGTAACCAATTTAAGTGTAGTCAGCTGTGCAATGCTAGTATACGCCAATATATATCTTTCATCATCCATGACCTGCTGTACCCTCCCCTGCCAAGAGGAGCTAATTATAGTCGACATTCTCTATCTGATGAAACACATAGTCCATGTCTTCTTCCAAACTGGGTGTGGCTATCTGCTGGCTCAATTTATAGAGAACATCGGCCGGTCCAGGATTTCCTGTGGGACCCTGGCAGTTTCCTGATGGCTGGAGTAAAGACAATTTTCATGTCATCTTCTAATCATCATATTTACAACAATAAAGCTGTATACACACAATTTTTCTTCATAATTATTCATAATGAATTAACTGCAATACGATAGTAAGCCGAGCGTTCTCAGAAAACAATAAAATGTTATTTAAATATAGCTTTATAACATTATTACTAAACCGAGTCATTCTTTTTATTTTACTGTCCAACTTTTACTCCAGCATAGATGGTCTCTTCCTGTTTCTCAGGCATGGCTTTGCCCTGTCTGGGAGCCCCTAACACCTGGATCTGTCCATACTCCACCTCCCCCGGCCCAATGCTGGGGGGACTCCCCTTCTTCCGTGTCCCAGGGCTGGTCCTCAGAGCTATGACGTCAGCATATGTCAGCTCTGGAGTCTCCTGAGCAGATTCTGTGGACATACATTCAAAAATTGATTTGGTTAATAACATAAGTAGAGACTATAGACAGGAAAAGAAAGAGGATGTACTTATTTGCGTACTTAATTTTAAATCTCTAATATTCTTTCAGACATTGATTCAGACATTGATCCAGACATTGATTCATTGTTCATTCAAGTTGTAACGCTGTCCGACACAGATTATGCAATATGGGTGATTTAAAGCAGAACTTTACATCTTCCTTACTTAGACAACCCTTTTTCTATGCACACAAATATAAGGTCAGCATCTATACAAAAAAGTTAACTGAAGAACAGGCTGAGTCAAAGAACACAGCTATGAACATGTGATGTTGAGTCAGTTGTGACAAAGTGCTGACCTGGTGTCTGTTGATGGCGTCTCTTCTTCTGTAGATAATATGTCCCCACCACCACAACTATAACCAGAGTCACGGCGGCTGCTACCAGCCCAATGACCCAATAGTATCTGCCTGAAATGAAATGATTATTGTTTTCCCTCAGATCTGCTGAAACAAAGGTATATCAGTGACAACCAACAGCCAGCTTTACTTTGAAATTGTAAGCAAGTACTGATCACACATTGCCTGGAAAAAAGGACCATGTAGATATATACATGTAATACCATATAAAACCATTACGGCTGACAAATGTAAAGTCAGTGTCCTCCATTTCAAAGTTTGCTAGAAATTATGCTTTTAGAAATTGTGCCAGAAGAATTTTCCATCCACCAACAAACTTTAAATAAAAGGGGGAAAACGTTTCATGATTTTCTCACATCCATGATACTTGATTTAGGTTATTTGGAGGTTAAGCATAGAATTGTAATATTATGTTGTATGCTGTACATCAAATAATAGTTATCTGCTTACCTCGTGCCTGAAAATCTAGGGTTATACATGTGATTTTTACTCCATCTTTTTTGAAGGATTGAAATGTGTAATTTGCAGAATCATTCTTTGTAATCCTACTGATGATCAGAGTCCCATTGTCCATGACGAAGGTTGATCTGTTTTTTAGGGGTCCAAGTGATTTCTCTGTTGAATTAATAAACTTCAGTACTTCAGTAGGATTCCCACTGGGGCCTTTAATCAATTTATATGCATCAACTTCAGTAGTATTATCGGTCAGCTGAATATAAGCAGATCCTCCCAGGTCTCCATAACAAAGAGTTTCATTCTGTCTGGCATCACACTTGGTTTCTGAACCTGAGAATGATGTGGACATTAAAACATCATGTACTGAAATGTAAGTAATGATACAAATCTGCTAATCTCCAGATAATATACCAAATCATGTTCAAATGAGTGAGTGTGACCACTAAAAGATGACAGGCTAAGATTTCCTGGAATTAATCGTTAACGGCTTAGTTTTTGTTAAATTACTTTTTATTAATGACACTATGAAATTTAGAAAACACAACATACCACACACAAACACACCACGAAAGAGACCTGGAACAGCTGTTTAAAAAAAAAGAAAACAGGGCGTAGCTCGTTGGCTTTAAGCCAACATTCTATAAGCCACCGTTCTTATCAGTTGAATTTTAGTTTCCGTTGAAAATGTGTGAACAAAATTTGTAGGAAATTAACCAGTAATGGTATCTAAACGCAGTTAACACACAATAGACCGCTGATGTTTGTGTGATTAAGGTATAAATGCCCATTACTAATATCCAATGATCATAAATTTATTAAAATAACTTAAAAAAAAAGAGAAATAGCTTACCACAAGATAGTCCTGTAAGCAAAAGTAGTCCAATAGCCACTTCCATTTCTACTACAACGTGAATTGATGAAATACTCTACACTGTCACTCTATGCTCAACCTCAACAGTAGGACCTGAGTTGAATCAAGCACTCGTCTTTTGCTCATGGTAACCTGATTGACTGACCAATAAAACGATTTGGAACTAGACTTTTTTAAGCCTAGGAGAAATGAGGAAGTGTCCAACTGGTTTCCTGTTGAAATGACTGAGGCAGAAAGCATGAGGATGTTGTTTTCTTCTTTGCAATCTGGTTCCTATTTTCTCGTTTTATGATTGTGGTAATGTAAGAGATGTTCGCAATCCAATTTGTTCAAATACAACGATTCAAAAATAAAGTTGTGTGTGTGTGTGTGTGTGTGTGTGTGAGGGGGGGGCAGCCATCTATCTAGTAGAGCAGGGAAAGGACTGCTTATTCACGATTTTCACGATTTTGTTATCCAACAATCTCCAGCCACCAGGGCCTTATGTGGCCTGAGTGCGGCCCTGGTCATGCAAACTCTATGCAGCATTAATAACGAGTGACAATAAAACCAATCACATTTTGATTTGTACTGGGCGGGATTTTAAAAAAAGAATCACATTTTTTACCATCTAGAAGGCTTTGGGTGATATTTGTTTGGCATTTGTTGCTCTGTGCACCAGCCCGTGACCTTACCTTACGTGCGTTTTGGTTTTGTATCAGTCTAACTAGCATCGTTTCCATCATAAATATTGACATAGCGGTTCTTCAATATATAGTCACAAGCATACCACCACACTAGATTTTTACAGCCACATTCAGCTTTTACTGGGATATTTTGGTGCTTTGCAAAGTTACAGCGCGTACATTATTGTGCATGCAATATGTGTATGCACAACAGAGGCTATCTACCTTACTTTGATACTGTTCACTTTATTACGCTTTAATGTGTGTCCATTTATTCACAAAAACTTTGGAACTACTGTATGTTTAGTAAGCCTTGTCTTACATATTACTTATACATTTCGGGATCACAAATGTTTATATAATGATTATTATAATTATTTCCAGTAAACGTGACAAGTACAACTTTCTCCCACCTCTTCACTGCTAATCTGTTAAAAAATATTTGATCTCAACCTTTGGTGGGTAGCAGCAAGCTGGTGGATGTTCCTATTGTTTGAGTGGTGGCAGCTTATCCCGACGAAAGGTTGCCATTAGCCTTGGAGTTTGGTTGAGTGCCGCAAGGCTTGGGAGGTGGAGCCCAGATCGGCCGGGGCGTTTTCTGGGGGCAATGAAGGTGGCACGTCTGGTGGCAGTGCCGGAGATGGCTTAGACGTGACGGGTCAGGGGCGCTTTTTTACCGGTCTGTTGAGGGTAGGGGCGCGGTCCCCTCCTGAGGACGAGTGCTGCCTGCGGAAGCGATCGGTATTCTAGTGGGGCCCGGGTGTTATCGCCGGCCGGGTGTGGGGGACTGGGTGCAGTCCTGTGGCGCGGGGGGATGTCCAGTCTACGACCTCTAACCCAGGTGGCCGTCCTGCGGTGGTCACCAGAACTGAGTCTGGGTCTCTGTGTCGTAGCCGGGCGTGGGTGTGGGTCCTGCCGTGGGTCTGTGTGGTAGAACCCGGAGTATGGCTGTCCCATCCTGTGGGAACGTGGTCCTAGACCGGATTGTGATCTGGCTGTGTCCACCAACGCAAAGTTATACCGGGGTTGGGGGGGGCATAGCGTGACCCGGGGTCGTCACGCCGATCGCGTCGGCCGTAGGGGCCGGGTCGGCGATGGTGTCGGCGTGGCGTTCAGGTGGTGGCCACTGCTTATCCCTCGAGGGTAAGGAGCGCTCATGTGAATCCCAGTTGTGGGGGCCGTAGCGGGCCATGTGGAGTAGCGGAGGAATAGGTGGTATTGTGGCTGTGAAGATGAGGAGAGCTGGCGGTGGGAAGAGGTGGAGTAATGTTCGGGGTCGGTAGAGTCGAGTTGGCAGCAGTGGTGTTGGAGAAGGGAGTTGTAGAGGAGGAGGAGGGTCCGGTAGTTGGTAGGGTCAGCTGGCAGTAGGGCAGAGATGTTAGACTAGGTGGAGTAGGTTTGTGCGCTGCGGTGGAGTGCGATATACGGAAAAATCAAAACTAAGACCTAAGCTAAACACAGTCCAGGGGAGGGTAGTGCGGTCGTGAGTCTGGTGAGGTCTGGTCAGTAGGGGGCCGTAGATGGTCGGGTGATAGGTGGGTGGTGTGGCGTCAGGTCAGTCGAACAGTGGCAGAGAGAGAGGTCAGATAGGGGCGAGTCAGTAGAAAGCAGGGGCATAGATGAAGATAAGAAAAATGGTGCAGTCAGTTCTGGTTGGCCAGGTGGGGTGGTTCGAGTAAGGGAGTATTGGGAGGCAGAAGATGGAGGATGGAGCAGGGAGGAGTGAGTGGGTTGTCCTCATCCACCTGCCGAGAAAATCTGGAGGTGATAGAAACTTACCTACTCACCAGTTCAGGTGTACTACTCAGTAGGCAGGGAATATTTTCACTTACCAGTTAAAGCTTTACATTTGTGCTCACTGCTGCAGCACATGCAATATTCCTGCGCACCCACCTCCACCCCAGCCTCCACCTACTTTGGGTCTGTTGTTTAGTATCTATCAGGGGGAATCTTCAGATATCTGCTCCCTACCCATGGTTTCACTGAGTGTTTGAACATGACGTTGGGCAGGAAATTAATTTAGAGCAGCAGACCCTTAACGGCAACTTTCAATGTATTAACATGTTATTGTAATAAACACTTGAACTATTGTAAGTTGTCCTGGCTGAAATCAAATAAATATCATTTAAGTATAATAGCACTGCATTTTCTGAATGGAAACATCTAAGTAACACCAGGCAAGAAAGGAGCTAGCTACCTAGCTACTATCGTTAATTCATTGCTGTAATGCATAAGCATTCTAATAAATGTAGAGTGGGAACCTGAATTCAGAATCATGCACACATACACTCACTCACACAGAGATAGAGATGTTCACACACATACACTTGTTACAGTCCAAGCATTGAGAAGCCACCTGGTCCCTCTTTCCTGCTCTCTATACGCTCTGTGAAATGGGAACCTACACACAGAAACATGCACACACACCCTCACTCACTCAGAGAGAGAGAGAGAGCACGTATTCACTCACACACAGATAGAGAGTGAGATGTTCACACACACACCTTTTACAATTTCCCCATTCAAGCACCGAGAAGCTGTCTGCTCCCGTTTTCCAGCTCTCTCTACCATCTGTAGTGTGGGAACCTAAACAATTTTATTCATTTAAAATGGTCTTGCACTGTGCCCCTTACACCTACACATCTGGGGAGTGACGAAACAGATCAATAACTCACATATAGCATTACGCAGTCCAAAACTCAACTGATTACCGCAAGGTGAATGCCTTAACTAAGCCGGACTCGCATCCCCTTCCCAGAATGGAGGATTATGTAGACCAGGTAGGGTCTGCACTGATTGTTAGTAAGTTTGACCTTCTGCAGGGGTACTGGCAGGTGACTTGGCCCACTAGGGCAAAGGAGATCTCTGCTTTTATTACCCCCTTTGGCCTTTATGCGAACTGGGTTGTGAGTTTTGGACTGCGTAATGCCCTGGCGACCTTCCAGCGCTTGATGAACAAAGTCGCTGCTGGTTTGGAAGGGTGCGCCGTACACATTGATGATGTGGTTGTCTTCAGTGACACCTGGGAGCAACACCTGGCTCGGGTAAGGGACTTGTTTGGCCGTCTGGCTGAGGCAAGTCTTACTGTTAACCTAGCCAAGTGTGAGTTTGCTAAGGCCACAGTCACTTACCTTGGTACGGTTGTTGGTCAGGGACAGGTACGACCTGTCCGTGCCGAGGTGTGGGGTATCGACCTCTATCCCGTGCCATCTAGGAAAAAGGAGCTGCATCGCTTTCTTGGGTTGGTGGGTTACTACCGTGGGTTCTGTAGGAACTTCTCTACTGTTGTAGCCCCCCTGACCAATCTTCTTAGGAAAAGTACCACGTATGAGCGGACAAGTGTTTGTCAGTTGGCCTTTGATGACGTAAAGCGGCTACTTACCTCGGCTCCAGTATTGGCGGTGCCCCGCTTGCTTGTCCCATTCACACTCCAGGTAGATGCCAGTAATGTGGGTGCGGGGGCCATTTTGTTACAGGACGATGGCTCAGGGGTTGACAGGCCTGTCAGCTTCTTCTCAAAAAAGTTTGACCGGTATCAGTTAAACTATTCAGTGGTGGAGAAGGAAGCTCTCGCGCTGATCTGGGCGCTCATACATTTCGAGGTGTATGTGGGATCGGGTAACACCGTTGGTGGTCTATACAGACCATAACCCCCTCACCTTCCTGCGTTCTATGCGATGTCCAAACCAGCGCCTCAGGCGGTGGGGCCTATTTTTACAGGCCTACAATTTGGCCGATGCCGTGTCACGTGCCCCTGTGTAAGTATGTGGTCATGACCACCGATGTCGTTTGTGTTTGTCCTGTGTCTTGTCCTGTGTCCTCCAAGAATGGCCAGATTGAATGGTCTTCATCCCCAATTAGAGAGCAGCCCCCCAGCTCAGCTGCCAATATAATAAGGATAGTGACTCATGTTCGGGATATCAAGTCATCCTTTGAGCTGCTCATGCCTGACTCAGTTCAGACAATCACTCTGGATATGACCAACCTGGAGGGGAGACGTGTTTTCAGGGAGCACTGAAAAGAGATGGACAATACCCATTTGTATGCCTACTTCGGGATCCTCATCCTAGCAGGTGTCTACAGGTCAAGAGGGGCGTCTACTGAAAGTCTGTGGGATGCAGAGTCAGGGAGAGCGATTCTTTTCAGTCAAAATGTCTCTGGAGCACTTCCATGTATTTTCGAGGGTCATCAGGTTTGATAACCGGGAATCAAGACCTGCTAGACGGCGGAGGGACAAGTTGGCAGCAATCTGCACTGTGTGGGATAAGTGGGTGGGGCGGCTTCCACTTCTTTACAACCTTTGGCCCAATGTAACTGTGGACAAATGGCTCATAGGGTTTTGGAGGCTGTTGCCCCGTCAGGCAGTGTATGCCCTCCCAACCAGCAAGGTACGGAATACAAATCTGGACTGCCTGTGATGCTCTTTTATCCTATGCAGGGAACATGCACATTTATAGATGGAAACCAGAGGGAGGAACCCCTAAGAGGAACCAGGAGACAGGAACCACGGGAGACAGAACTCTGATGGTTCATTACCCACCTGTATTTACAGGGAAACAGGGAAACATTGAGGACAAGAGAGTTACTGTGTTTTCACGTTGGCTGCAATGCCAACTCTGAGGTGACAGCAGAAAGTTGAATCTACGTGACCCTGAATCTACAGCTCCTCCCCGTGGTGTAAACATGAACTGCAACTATTAATAACAACCATACAGCAGTTATCTTAAGACAATAATTGACTTAACTTAACCACAAATGTGACTAAACATTTCAGAGTGTCACATTTACGGCCAACACTGCCCTGGTATCTGACACACCTAAGAAGCTAATGAGCATGCAACATAAATGTGAAATGTCTTATAAGACACCATGAGTTCATGCCACTATAATAAATCCAAATCAATCAATCAATCAATCAAAAAGCACTCTACATAGAAATGGAAGGATCAGTTGCCAGAAGGACGGGAAGCCAGAGGTGATACTCGATTACAACGCCACCAAGGGAGGGGTAGACAATTTAGACAAGCTGACAAAGAAAAACTTTGCGGTGGCCATTTGAGATCTTTTTCAACATCCTGGATGTCTCCACGTACAATGCCTTTGCAATCAGGATGGCAAGACACTCAGACTGGAACCAAAGGAAGCTCCAAAGAAGACAGATTTTTCTAGAGGAGCAAGGCAAGGCACTCGTTGCACCGCACGCACAGAGGAGACAACATTAGAGAGAGGATTTGGGGGGCAAACATTATTTATTGATGTCAATGCGTGGCGTGTATTGGTATGGCGTGCGTATTTTAGACTTAATGTAGTGACGTATTTCAGCCGCTGGTGTGTTTGGAAAAGTGGAAAGAAGTTGGACATTTATACCCCTTTGCGCTTCAGGAAGGTAGCCTTATCAAAGATAGCTGCTTAGTATTGTTATTGAAATTACAACATTACAGCAAGTAGGCCTAGCATTATCATATAAGGGGTGGTAAACATCTGTTTAATCATGATGTGAAAGATAATTGTCTTAACTATCTTCAACACAAAATGAATCCAATTAAAACGAACGTTATCAATGGACTACTTTGTCAACTTAGCTAGTCAATTTGTGTGGTTATTTTTTCCTGCCTTAATGTAGGCCCCATCAGCTCTAATTGATTAAGTAAAAAATGAACATACAACGTGACAGCACATTTTTGGCATTTCTGCAGTGCGAACTTTGCCAAAATCCCATTTCTTGTGTGTTTTCCCGCACAACAGTGTGCTGCCTACACGATGGAACGTTGATGACGTATTGCTGATTATGTTTATGTCACGATGACCTGAAATATGAACCAACCAAAATGACTCAAACCGTTTCTATGCGGTTTCCAGGAAGTGAACACATTTTTAAAGACCTCCCACATGTGTATAGTGCAGGGGAGCACCATAGCACCACGCGCAGCCTGTGGTAAAGAGGGACCGGCTGGAAAACAACGTCATTTCTCGCACCACCCAGCGCAAGGGACCGACAGCGGAGCGGCGTTGCCAGAGCCAGGTAGGCTGTGTTTTTACTGTTGTACCTTCATAGTCTTATGTCTAGATACGTGGAGGGTTTAGAGCTCAGGGTTCTAACATTTATTGTAAAAGACCGGTTAAAGTTGGTCGGCCTTAACCGCCGATAGATAATTAAACGGGTGGACGCTAGGGCCACGAAGACTGCGTAGGCCATTTTTCCGCGCAATTTACTCATACAGCCAGCCAGTGACAGAGCCTTTCCCTTACGGTCGGTCGGTCCAGCTGCCACCACTGGTCAGGTGCCTCTCTCTCTTCACCGCGCCCCTAGCTTGGTGAGGTAGCCTACACAAGCCAAAGACAATGGGTCTCTGTTTTCTTAGGACAGACATATGGTGTGTTGTCCTCTGGTGACAGCTCATAACGTAATAACACGCTATAACGTATTTTCAGGTGCTGAAGCGATTGCAGCTGAAAGATGGCGGACGACCCTAGTGCGGCGGATAGGAACGTGGAGATATGGAAAATCAAGAAGCTGATTAAAAGTTTGGAAGCCGCACGAGGGTAAGTGCATATTGACAGTAGTAAATACCGAAGTGATTTGCAACGTCACGGTGTGCCTGTCTTGTCTGAATGCAGCCGAAGCGGAGAGAGCTGGGACCACCCCGGCATCTGGATGAGAAGAGAGGGGCCAGTTTTGGGAGTGGTAGCATTAGCTTAGCGATATGCCGTTTGCCTTCACCGGCTATCAAGCATCCTAAAGGCTGTCGCATTGATAACCTTAACCAAGGAACATTTAAAGATTGTGATGTGAGGGCCGCTTGTGATGCAACTGTTCTCACAATTCAGCATGTTTATGGTATAATGTTGCGTTACATGTTGTCTGTAATGTATAGAAATATCTTATCCTGATCTTGGCTAACAAACGTCGATATATGTCATTGTAGGACATGGCCATGGGGTCTGTTCTATTAATGACAAGCATGGTGTCTTAGTTATAATTTAAATTGAGGGTTGCCACGCTACCATAAGCTCTAGATAATATTCTCAGCAAATGCCATATCGGCTTTATGATTGTGTTTGAATGGGACATCAGAAGCCAGCCACTGTTGCCAGTGTTGGCAAACTAAACGAGACAGCGATTTCACTATACGGGGGAAACGTGATTAAAAAGAACCAGAACTTAGTCACTGCGATTGGTTCATGCACTAAGGGTTCCCATTTGGAAGCTGCCACTTTACAAGGTTGCTTAGCTTTCGACAGTAGTGGAATTTTTGCTTTCCAGTGGTGCAGAATGAGCTATGCTCTTGTTCATATTACTCACGCTTGACCATTTGCCCCATGTACAAGGACCGCCTCCACCTGTGTGGATCGTCAGCATGTATGGTTTGCCATTGCCAGATGAATATAGACACCTGTGGTCTTTTTGTTCTTTAGCTTACTCAGTCCTTGGTGTCAAGGACAGAGTTTGTTGTTGTGCACGTGAGCCCCCACACCCCCAATCAGTGGCAAGGTAGTATTTAGAAAGCACGTTGCTGTTTATGGTCCTATGGCAAAACAGGATGCTCTGTGTTTAGGATGGCTTGTCATACACAACAGGACATGGTGGCTAGGATAGAGGATGAATCGGATTATTTGTTGTCATTACAGAAAATACGAGTGTGTGTAGTGTTGACACAGCAGGGTCATTGCAATTGAGGCTAACCAGAAAAGTTGGGGATGATATCTGCCACACAAACAGGATGCACAGGGAGTGTGGGTGTGTGTGTGTGAAGGCATCAACTACTCTCCCTCCTTGGATACTGTCGTGCGCACTTTGTTGCCGGGTGGGTTTCTCCAATTGTTTTTAGGCACACACTCGTGGCAGCTGTGGATGTGTGTTCGGCTGAGTGACTGATGAGTCTCTGCCCATGTATTGTGTCCAGCCGATTGGTAACAAACTACTTGTCATCCCCTCTCTCTAGCAATGGAACCAGTATGATTTCGCTGATCATCCCGCCCAAGGACCAGATCTCCAGAGTGGCCAAGATGTTGGCTGATGAGTTTGGCACAGCCTCCAACATAAAGAGTCGAGTCAACCGGCTCTCTGTGCTGGGAGCCATCACCTCAGTCCAGCAGAGACTAAAGCTTTATAACAAGGGTAAGTGAGGACCAACTAGGACGTCCTTAGGGGTGCATTGTTGCGCTAAGGTGGAAGACTAAAGCTTTATAACAAGGGTAAGTGAGGACCAGTTAGTACGTCCTTAGGGGTGCATTGATGCACTAAGATTTCAGTGTGTTTTAATCAGAACCCATGTAAGTCACAGGGTTCCCGCAGATCCTTAAGTCTTAAAAAGCATTTAATTATTTCATCTAAAAATAAGGCCTCAATTGGTCATTTAATAAATCAATCTTTCAAAAATCTTAAAAATGCTAAGACATGGGAAGTATGATTTTAAATAAAATTTAGTAGGCGAGTATAATCTACTTGGAAACATTAACTTTCTTTGTTGGTAGTTCTGTGGGCGTGACTTCTTGTATTCTCTGTAGAAAGTGCAATGGTACAGGACAGTTAGGCTCAGGGCAGTCAGGATACTTTAAGTTAAAGGTTAATGGTTGAAGAGGAAGCTACTGAGGAAAGTGGTTTGTGCACCCAGATGACAGTATAGGACAGCGTCAACAAGAAGCAGGACAGCAATAAAATCGCTTAGCAATAATATTGAAGCAATGACTGAACGGATACAAAAATACTAATTGGGAAGTACAGCGTTGTTACATCCTGGGGAGGTGGTTATTGTAAAATTGGTCTTACTAAGTGGCATTATAAAAGTCTTAAATCTAACTTGTCAAAAGCTGTAGGAACCCGGAAGTCAGTCTTTGTAAAGCAGTGATTCTTGCTAGGTCCTCTTGACCAACTCAACTATGACCTGGAACGGAACCACTCTTAAAAGCTCCTGATAGATATCTGCCTAGATTTTCTTCAAATGTTTAAATATTCCCAAGTTATGAGTACTGCTACTATGGAATGTGATGTAGGCAGACAAACGGTTGAATTACTTTTGTCCATCACCATGTGACTCCGTGGTGGACAAAGGCATACAATCAGTGGTGCATTTACCTTCACAAATACTTAGTTAATATGAGTGCTAAAGTTAGTCAGTAAATAAGTATACAAATACATGTAAGTATTCGACACTGACAGAATAGTTAGCGTTGTTGTTTTCCTGTCGCAGGATGTGTAAAAGAAACAAACCAAAAACACGACTTATTTTCCTTGTTCAGTGCCACCCAATGGGTTGGTGGTCTACTGTGGCACTATTGTAACAGAAGAGGGCAAAGAGAAGAAAGTCAACATTGACTTTGAGCCGTTCAAACCCATCAACACGTCCCTGTATCTCTGTGACAACAAGTTCCACACAGAGGTGAGAGTGCGATCCCTCTCCTCTTGTTTGTGTGTGCATGTAGGGAAGTATGGGGTGTGGTGGCATCCACCACTCCTTCCTCTGGTCCTGTTTGAATACTTGACTTTCCCCTTTTCCCGCTCTTTCCGTTCTGCACAGGCGTTGACGGCCCTGCTTTCTGACGACAGTAAGTTCGGCTTCATCGTCATCGATGGCAGTGGCGCTCTGTTTGGGACCCTCCAGGGCAACACCAGAGAGGTGCTGCATAAGTTCACTGTGGACCTGCCCAAGAAGCATGGTAGGAATCCCCCATAATAATAATCATAATCATAATAATAATAAATATTTGCACACCAAAAGCTCCCATTAGTTGCTTTTTAACAAAGTGACGTTTCGAGCAACAAGGCTCTTATTTAAACACCAACTAATGGGAGCTTTCTTATGTGTGAATCTTGACTATTATTATAAATGACTAGTTTTGTGATTCAGCATCTAACCAACAGGGATTTTGGATGTGCGTGTTTTTTCATACCGCTCTATAATAGACATAATAAACTCCTCCTATGACCAGTTATCTGATTGATTGATTTGATTGAAATGATTTATTTTAGTCCATATACATATGTATGTGTAAAAACAGATAACAGCAAAACATTTCAACAAAAATAATAAATGAGTATTAAACACATTAATAAACAAATAACCACATACACAAAAGGCCCGGACAACCATGTGTTCCATACAATAACAATCTGTGGATCTGCTCATATGCAGCCTCTTCTGACGTCACCCACACGTTTGGGACCTAGCCGCTGACCGGTACACACAAGCCGGGAAATGCCGTCTTTCTGTCCGACCCATCCTACCTGTTGTCTTCTTTGTCTGCCTCCCAGGCAGAGGAGGACAGTCAGCCCTCCGCTTTGCCCGTCTGAGGATGGAGAAGAGACACAACTACGTGAGGAAGGTGGCCGAGACCGCCGTGCAGCTGTTTGTGTCCAACGACAAGGTCAACGTGGCCGGCATGGTCCTGGCCGGCTCTGCCGACTTCAAGACGGAGCTCAGCCAGTCGGACATGTTTGACCCGGTAAGCCCGCCCGCCCGTCCGTACCCGTGGGTGGGTGTGGCGACGCCGTGGCTCAGTGGTTAGCGCTGTTGCCTCACAGCGAGAAGGGCCTGGGTTCGAATCCCGTCCGCCCCGGGTTCTGCGTGGAGTTTGCACGTTCTCCCCGTGATTGTGTGGGTTTCCCTGACCAAGGTACGGACACAGAACTGGAGTTGGTTTCCGGGCGCTCCTAGTCCTAGTGTAGGATAGGGCGGGTTAAATGCAGAGAACAACATTTCCCCACAGAGAGTAATAAAGTGTGTTTACTGTGGTGTCACCTTGTGGGTTCAGCGGTGCCTGTCCTCCATTCGTTTTTCAGGCCATTGCTTTTCCCACCTCTATCTGTCCTGCTGAGTAAGGCTCACGATCTCGATGAACACCCGGTTCTTTGTGTGTGTGTGTGTGTGTGTGTGTGTGCGCGCGCAGAGGTTACAGGCCAAAGTGCTGAAACTGGTGGACATCTCATACGGCGGAGAGAACGGCTTCAACCAGGCCATCGAGCTGTCGGCCGAGGTGCTCTCCAACGTCAAGTTCATCCAGGAAAAGAAGCTCATAGGTGGGCCTTTCATTTGACGGTCTGTCAGTGTGTTGCAGGAGCATGAAGATTTCTGGAGAGGTTTTGAGGTGTTTAAGAATCTTTTTTTTTTCTTCTCTGCCGACCAATTTCTCGGTTCTGCCTTGGCTCGTCGCCTGGTGCTCTGCCATATCCGTCTCACGTTCTCTCTCTCTCTCTCTCGCTCTCTCTCTCTCTCTCGCGCGCCGTTCTGTCTCCCCTCCCCTGCCCTCTGTCCCTCCCTCCCGTCCTCCGCTCCGGCTCCCTCTGCAGGGCGGTACTTTGACGAGATCAGCCAGGACACGGGGAAGTACTGTTTCGGCGTGGAAGACACCCTCAAAGCCTTGGAGATGGGGGCGGTGGAGATTCTCATAGTCTACGAGAACCTGGACACCATGCGGTACATCCTGCGCGTGCACGGCGCAGAAAGCAACGGACTGGAGAACGGTACGCTCCTGCACGCCTTACGCCATCGGGGGGACGGGGGGGGGGGGACGTTCTCGTGAGAGAGACTGGCCGCTCTTTTTTGGGGGGGGTTACACACTCTGGTCTTTTGTGTCTTTTCAGATGAGAAGACGCTGTATTTAACGCCTGAGCAGGAAAAAGACAAGTCCCACTTCACAGACAAGGAGGTGAGCTCGGTTTCTCCTTCTCGCCAGTCTGAGCCGGATTTTCTAAGTGTCACTCTGCTTAGGCACTGAGGGCCCAAGATAAGGCTGGCCTCCTAGCTCCTGTGTCGGTTGGAGCCATCCAGCTTTAAACAAAGACCTCCCCTATGCCTTTCTGTGTTCCAGTAAAGTGGAACTGTAAACACAGCGGACGATTGATCCGTGGCTCCTTGTGCGGAGGAGCGAACAGCCCCCCCCCCCCCCACACACACACACACACACTCACTCACTTACTCACTCACTCACACACCCCGTTACTGCCTTGGTAACGCTGCAGGCATGTCCGGATGCATGCACTTGCCGGCTTGCGGCGACTTTCTCCCGGCGCGGTGCGGCTGTCTCGTGTGACGGTGGTGTGTGTTTTTGTGTGTGCACTCGTAGACCGGTCAGGAGCACGAGCTGATCGAAAGCATGCCGCTGCTGGAGTGGTTCGCCAACAACTACAAGAAATTCGGGGCCACGTTGGAAATAGTCACAGACAAGAGCCAGGAAGGGTCGCAGTTCGTCAAAGGTTTCGGGGGCATCGGAGGTGAGAAGCTGTCGGCTGCCCGCTTCTGATGGCGGGTGGATGTCGTGCCCGTGTTGTGGTGAAAAGGGGGCCCCTGGTTGTAATCCAAAGCACCAGGACCAGCACAGCTAGCATGGCTTTTGTCTGTTTAATCGGCATCAGAGATTTGATAATAACCCAGTGAGGAATCATAACTGCAGTGCATGGGACCATGATATGATGGCCGATCCCCTTCTAAACCGATTCCGTCTTGTGTTTTTCCTCCCCTAGGGGTCCTGCGGTACAGGGTGGATTTCCAGGGCATGGAGTACATGGGAGAGAACGATGAGTTTTTCGATTTGGATGACTACTAGGTAGTCGGGGACTGGTGTTTGGAGCAAAAAAGAAAAGCGAATGAATGAAAAAGGAAATGATCATAAAATGCCCCCTCTTTTGCGGCAAGTGAGAGGGGCACCTGAACAGACCATACATAGACAGACTGACTGACAGACATATGTACTTCTCCTACACACTTGTGGCAAACATCTACGTACCCACCGACATTCACACCGGCTGAAGAGGAGTGCTAGTTTCTTTCAATCCGGAGAGGGAGAAAGCCCTTCCTGAATGAATCCCTGCCTTAGAGTGCTGGTACCTTCCCCTTGTCGGATTGGACTCCACTCGTTTCTGTTCATTTCTGTTTCCTCCCGTCGATTTTTAAACGAACGCAACAGCAAGTTCCCAGGATCCTCGCCGCACCCGTGTCGGAAGAACTTTGGACTCACTCTTTGCATAGAAAATATATATATATGTGTGTATATATACATATATATATATATATATATATATATATATATATATATATATATATATATATATATATATATATATATATATATATATATATATATATATATATATATATATATATATATATATATATATATATATATATATATGTGTGTGTATATATACATATATATATATATATATATATATATATATATATATATAAAATATATATATATGTGTATATATATATATATATATATATATATATATGTATATATATATATGTATATGTATGTATGTATGTGTGTATGTGTGTGTATATATATATATATATATATATATATATATATATATATATATATATATATATATATATATATATGTGTATATTCTTTGTTTCTCCCCAAACCCCTCGCCTCACCCTGTCCCTTAATGCTTTATGTTTTAAATTTTTGTTACCATATTTTTTTCTTTTTTTGCATTTCATTTTTTTTACTGGTAATTGCTGCTGTTGTATTTTATGAGAGTGGGAGATTTTTTTTACCTGGGTTTGTGTAGAGAAGGGGACAAAGTATTAAATTTGAACTGCTGAAAACCATTGCTACCTCCTCACCCGCTGTGGTCTCAATGCTGTGGAGTCCCTGTTCTTCCAGAAGAGGCTTATCCTCTCCGAATAAAATGCTTGCGTTATCTCTCAGAAACAAACACCCACGGGTGTGGTTACCCTCAGCTTGGTTGCTGAATAGTTTTACTGCTAATACCGTGGTTCGTGGAGTTCAGCGTTTTCCAGTTAAATTATATCCATTTTGATGCAGTACCTGACGGAGATGGTCGTCAACCACTGACAACACTACCGGTTTGGTGTCCAATATTAAGGGAATCCATAGAGGTCAGGGTTGCCATGCACAGGTAACATTACAACCTGCATAACGTCCCCTCCTGACCTATTTTAAGGGTCAATATGTTCTCTAGTTCTAATGATACCGTATCTGTTAGGGTTTGAGGAAGTATGCAGAAGGGTAGATGCAGATCTATAAGGCCTGTTCTCTCATCCATGTTCTGTTTCACACACGTTTTGCAAGCTGAGATGAAAAACTGATCCAGGATCCGTGTGCCAACTCTTGACACAATTGAGAGATACAGAAATGGCATAATTCTTATTTGGCAAAGTTGGGGGAAAAAAAGTTAAGAGACAGCTGACACTTAACAAGGTCAAATGGAACTTGAATTGACGCAGGTATGGAGACGAGAACTAATATCCATGCTAGGTGCTTATTATTCATTGATTATTGAGCCTAAGCCTTCATTTGCATGCCAGATGGCAACTTATATGTTGTATGTGGACCAGGGGGAAGAAAAAAAAAATGTTGGCTCCAAAAATGGAGTATATCGTAATAGACGTGTAACCTGGGGACTTCATTTATTTAAATCAACTATAGTTCTTGACGAAATGGATCAAATGTCAATTCTATATATGACTTTTGTTTGTTTGTTTTACCACAAGTATAATTATATATATATATATATATATATATATATATATATATATATATATATAGGACTATATCCAATGCATTCGGCGGAAGTGTGAGCAACATTTTTATTTGTCCACAAAATGTGTTCTAAATTTGTGTTACATTATTGGAGTGCAATCAAGAATTTGAATCAAAGACCAAAACTTCTTACTGCACCGCATCCGTTTTACGACCCAAAGTAAACTGGGACTAAACTCAATTGAACCAAACTAAAATATTTCATCATCTTTTCGGAAAGGTCTATGCCTTTCAAATTTAGTGGAGAGGGGGTAAAGCTCAAAATGGCGCTGTGATGTTACACCTAAAGAAAAAGTGAGCGTATTAGTTCTATACAACTGAAAGACAAAAGGAGGCTAATACAATTGTACTGAAAATGTTTGGGTGTGTTTTGTCTTCAGCAAAGCCAAAGTGCCACTGTTACTAATCAAACTTAATATGTGCCTACATGGAAAAATGAATTACTCTTTTCTAACAGCCCGTGGATGTAAAAACTCTCTTGACAGGCTAGTATGTCTACAGGAGACTCGGAAATAAGGTAAAATGAGAGAGAGAGAGAGACTCTCTTTGGATATTGGTTAAACTGCTGTCCAATATCCAGAAAGATATTAGCATGGAATCTTTAACATGTGCTTTGTCCTTCAAACCACAGCAGTAACTTGGGGTAGAACAGTCACGGCATCAAACAAAAACGTAAGACTCAGACCTATACAACGCATTTCACCAAAGTGCTCTATGTGTAACACTAAAAGATACAGCATCATCCCACACACAGTATCAGTCATTTGTTAATGCTCAGTTCGGTAATGGAACACTAGTAGGCACAAATGATCTGCGAGCCCGGTTGCTTCGGAGAAGCGGCACCCTGTACCATCAGCCTGATAGTAACATCTCGTATGTGTTAAAGAAGGGGTGTACACCTCTACACCTCTAGTTATCGCCTGCCCCTTCCTCATCACCCGGAACTCACAGGTCCTTGTCGCGCACATTTGCTATTGTCCTTACCGGACATATTGACTATGTTCTGCAATTTGTTTTTGTTACTCACTGACGGAGAGAAATACCAGGCAATGGGACCAAAGCTTAGAACGCTCTCTACAAAGGTGCGACGGAGGAGAACCAATATATCCCTGTCTACTCTAAACTCAGTCTCAGTTTACGCATGAAATATAGACACTGCTGACCTTTCTCACAGAGAGTATTTGTGTTAGAATTCCATGACAGTTTTTCATCTATCAGAGTCCCTAAATATTTGTACTCGTCTACCGCTTCAATGCTCTCCCCATCAATAGTAATTTGTTGGTGGGTGTTGTTACCGGTCCTAAAATCAACAATGATTTACAAATGTAAAGGCCTCTTGCTGAATCTTGTCCATCACGTTCTCGTACTACGGTGAGGGACATGCCCGGACATGTTTTTTTTTTTTTTTTTTTATATATAACCCTGGTCAGGGGTACACCTCTTGGTTCGTGAAATATATGCACTGCTGAGCTACAACGTTAAAACCACCGTCAGGTGAAGTGAATAACATCCTCTCCTTACAACGGCACCTGTTGGATATAAGGCAGCAAGTGGAACGGTTCTTGAAAGGAAAGGAAAACGGGGCCAGCGTAAGGATCTGAGCGACTTTGACAAGGGCCAAATGAATGGCTAGAAGACTGGGTCGGTAAATCTCCAAAACGGCAGGGTTTGTGGGGTGTTTCCGGTGCGCACTGGTTAGTACCCACCAAAAGTGGTCCAAGGAAGGACAGGCAGTAAACCCATGACAGGCTAATTCGCCTACAATGGGCACGTGAGCGTCCTGGACCATGGAGCAATGGAAGAAGGTGGCCTGGCCTGATAAATCATGTTGGGGGTGTGCGCGTCGAACAGATGGCACCAGGATGCACTATGAAAAGAAGGCAAGCCAGCATAGGCAGTGTGATGCTCTGGGCAATGTTTTCCTGGGAAACCTTGGGTCCTGACATTCACGTGGATGTTACTTTCACACGTACAACCTACCTAAACATGGTTGCAGACCAAGTACACCCCCTTCATTGCAACGACTGCTGAGGGTAAGTACATCTCGGATGGTAGTGGCCGCTTTCAGCAGGATAACGCGCCCTGCAACACAGCAAGAAATGGTTTAAGGAACATGATAAAGAGTTTAAGTTGCTAACTTGGCCTCCAAATCCTCCTGATCTCAATCCGGTCCAGCATCTATGGGATGTGCTGGGACAACAAGTCCGATCCATGGACACCATCTCGCAACTTACAGGACTTAAAGGATCTGTCGCTAACGTCTTGGTGCCAGATACCACAGGACACCTTCAGAAGCCTTGTGGAGTCTGCATGCCTCGACAGGTCAGAGTTGTTTTGGCGGCACGAGGGGGACCTACACAATATAACGTTGACGGTTTTCATGTCGTGGTGGATCGGTGTGTGTGCCTCAAAATTTGCTTCCATGAAAACTAAAATAGTGCCACTGAACAACCTAGCCACGCTGCTGCTGAAGTGTAATTTTTTTTTTTCTTTCTGCAGTCTTTTTCAGGGTCCCACTAGGGCCAAATGTAAAAGGCCAGCCCTACTTGCACGCTAACTTAGATAGCACGGCAATACACCAAACACAGGAGACGTATGGTTGCAGTAAAAAGAGGTTTCAAGTTTATAAACAAGTCATACCGTTAATACATTCAATGAAATTACAATCCTTAAACTCAATGCAATAAAGACTTCCTCAACAAAACAATCCTGGACTAGATATGAGTCTACGGGTGGATTAACAGTCTTTCAAATGTGTCAGTGTTCAGTGTGCATGTAAGTGCTATTACTTGTTCAGGGGTGCAACCAGCCACGGCCGTGTCCAGCACAATCAAGCCATGTCGTCCGGTAGTTGGCAGGCCATGATTCGTTTGTGCGCGTGAGCGACTCCTCGCATGTGTGCGCGCAGCCTCCGTCCTGGCCGGGGGAAAGAGGGAAATGGTTGCTGCTTTTGAATAGCGAGCAAACACAATGAACTCGCGTCGGGATCTCGGTTGGGTTTAGCGTGTTCCACGGACGGCGTGTGATCAAGCGGGCGTTCCTGATCAGTTTCTATGTTCTCTAGCCAGTGTCGGGGCACATGGCTTTTGGAGGCCCACCCCCTACATTGGTGTCTTTCTTGCCTTCTTCCTCGCAAAATCAGCCTCTAAATCGTCCAAATCTAGCTGTCTGACTGATTGACAAAAGTGACTGTGAGCTGAGCCATGTTTGGCACGTGCTACTCCGCAGCTCATACACTGCGTTTTAAGAATAGACCAAGGGGCCCCCGGTGCTATGCTTGATGGATGCACCTAGGGGCCTGGGGCCCTAGTGGTCAGCTCTAAGCGTGGATGGACCCAGGGACCCTACCACATTAGGTGCCTAGTGGTCAGCTCACTCTTTAACCACGGAGCCTGGGGGCCCTCATATTGTAGGTGCCGAGGCGCCCTGGTGGTCAGATCATGCTTTAAGCCTCAGGTGCCAAAGCGCCCTGCTGGTCAGATCATGCTTTAAGCCTCAGGGGCCAAGGAGCCCTTGTGGTCAGACCACGCTTACAAGCACCTAGGCACTAGTGATCAGCTTGTGCTGTGCGCACTGAGGTCCCTGGCGTTCAACTTCATTCGGAAGTGTTGGGTCACGTGCGGCCTGAGGCCTGGAAGCCCCATGGCAGTCCGGGGCACTGCTGGTGCCCTGGTGCATAATCCAGCCTTGTTTCTAGCCTACATCGAGCTGTCTGGCCGTCTCTTTAGTCGCAACGATTTATTTGTGGGGACCAGGGATTGGTCGAGCAGGGGGAGTGCAGGCCTACAGGTTGCAGGTTTTCTTGATCAGGCGGATTCCCGATGAGGATTCTCTGAAGTGTCACTAAGGGTCAGACGTTATCATGTCCACATACTACACACACAGCAAACTAGAAAAGTAAATCCCCACTCCACAGCAGACTTATTCCCAAAATAAGCAATAAGCAAACTTCAATTAAACCACACTACACAGAAACTTCTTATAAATGATAAAACTCAGTAAGTGTATAAAGTAAAAGTAATAAAACGCTGCAAGCTTAAGTAGATACTGTCAATCAGAACACTAACACAGCCCATAGACATTTAAAGAATCAACTTCACTTGCAACCTTACTTTGGCATTGATGACATCTTTTCTCAACGATCTAAATGTACATGCACTTTGGCTGCATTCAGATCATTTTAATGCTGTTCATGAAAACTTGTGCCAAGCTTTAATCCAAGAGATCAAATAGATTTTTTGGGGGTTATTCCTCGCACAAAACCTTAGTGTCCATTCTTTACACTTAATACACTTGATGTGACCTGTTGTGTTTAACATACTGGCAACCTCGTGAAAAGTATGTTATTGTCCAGGAAACATTAAAGGTGAAGATTGAAATACATGTACTTGCCTGAACCTTACCCATACCTAAAGAGCATGGGAAGGAAGGCTACTTATCTATTGAGCATCAGCATAGATTGAGGATTCCTAGGCGACGTAAATTACTGGAATCTCAGGATTTCTGGGCAGTGAAAGGGTGTTGTGATAAACTATTTGAACTATATTAAATTATGCACATATATATAGATGAGTATGTATGTATGTATATATATATATATATATATATATATATATATATATATATGTGTGTATATATATATATATATATATATATATATATATATATATATATATATATATATATATATATATATATGTATTTATATAATTTGAAGTTCTAGAGAATATTTTTCAACAAATATGTAAAAGCATTCAGAACTGACAATTATGTGCGTTTTTTTGTTTGTTCAAATGTTTGGTACAATATCGCTGGTACGGGGGCGTTATTATTTGTTAATGCTAATACTGTTAACTTGTGCATTGCATGCATAACCAGAGCAACCTCCCGGGGCTATATATTTATGTAAATATAAAATGATTGGCCCTGCTGGTGTATTCTTTAGGATAGCAACAGCTTCTGCATCCATTTCCCCTGTTGTTTATGGGAGTCACCTGGGGAAGCCTTGGTTGCAGGATCAACCAATCAATGAAATGTAAGCCCACAATCCCCTCCCCTTGTTGCAAGAGTCGTCCAATCATTTTAAGTTTCCACACATGGGCGTTCCCAACCCCCACCCTCCAGTTGACACACACTACCAAGCTGTGGTTGAGCAAAGTGAATGACGTTTGTGCATTTGCGGGCCGCCGACGCAGGGTTGGGTGTCCATTTTCAGAGCGAGTTTTCGGGGGCCAACATCATCATGGAGCCGGAGATGGAGGATAAAACGCTGGAATTAATGGTAAGACTCACGAGGTTTCAGGATCCTTGATTTTCAAGATACCCAGTAGTGTTCGATCAAGAGGCACTGTTTAATTCGAAGGCAGGTTGAGGCAACAACCCGGAGCGCTGTCGGGAGTATTGGACCAAAAAGGAGGGGGGTAAACAGAAATTAGAGGGAGGGCCTGAAATAATCGATTCATTTGGTTGAGAATGCATGTTAAAAGTAATATAATAGGTCGACAACATGTATACAGTGTAATGTACTTAGGTTTGTATATTTTAAGAGAGCTTGAGATTGCCCGACAGACGTTCAAAAATGTTACCATAAAAACTCATGAACCAAAGTCAGCCGAGGATTTTCGGCGTAGAGGTTCACTGCGGTGGCGCTGCGCAACCGGGCCCCGTCAATAGCAACTTAGTTAGCTAGCTAGCTGGTTACAGATGAGCGAATGCTCTAGAGAACAACGAACATTTTAACGTACAGGAGCATCTACGAGGCTACTGCCATGGTCAAATCGTTGTGCTATTCTAGATGTTTACCGAATTGTATAGCAAGTGAGCGAGCGAGTTTGTTTTTGGAACTGCGTAGAAGGAAGTGCATCGCTTGCTATCTATTCGCTCTCCCTAGCAGATAGCTATCACGATTAGCTTTACAGCCAACAGCTATTTTAATAGCTAGTCGGTACAATGAATTGAGATTGCTAAATAATTCAAGGGGGTTTCCTCTTTGCAAATCTAAAGCGTTGTTGCGCAGTCAACAGCTAACTCGTTTTTGTAAAGCAAAATGCAAGCTCAACATTTGCTATCCGTTCCCCAACATTTACTCTACTCAACTCTATTTAATTAGCCAACTAGATTTTCTAGGGTCATGTACTATATGAAACTGATATGGTGTTGCTCATATTACTAGCCATCCCCTCTCTTCCCTTGCATTATAACATTTGGTTTCCGATTCACATCAACCCAGGCAGGGAAGGTCATCTGTAGCACATTAAAGTCCATCAATAACTTTAATATAGCTTATCTAAAGATGGCATTGTAGCAAATGTGACGAACTAGCTTTTTTGTTGTTGATATTTACCCTTTGTGTTCTCTCTACCATAGAAATCGAAATATTTGTTAATCAGTAAGGCTATTCATAATCGAAGATGTAGTTAATCACATTTTACTGGTATGCTAATTACCGTCGTTTATATATACGCCCCAAAACAAATTTTGGTACTGAGAGTAGTATTGTTATTATGTTATAATCTCAACAGGTATGTCTTTGTGTGGGTATCTATTGTCTTGATGTTACCCACTAACAACTTTCACAGAGTAGGGATGACAGAACTGTTGACGGGGCCTCTGCGACAATTAACTGACAATGGCAAACCGACTCCTTACCCCTCACTCTCCTATACTTATTCCAACCCACTTCATGTCCAATATTGCTTCAGCGTGTGTTTGTATGTCAAGTCTATGCATTGTGTGTGACAGTGTATGTGAGTGTTTTCCTGCACTCACTCTGCTAATGTGCGTGTAGCTCTAATACTGGTTTTTCCCCTCACTACCTCCCAACCTCCTCCTCTCCCTTCTTTTCTCCCCTTTCTCACCAATCCTGGATATATAACCCCCCTATTCCTACCAATATCCACGTTTAACTGGTCTTTTATTTTGATTTGGCCATGTTTGTCTCCCACCACCTGTTCTCTCCCTACCTCCACTTTATCTGTCCATTTATTCTCTCCTTCCCTCTTGCCTCCAATTTTTCCCTCTTTATCTTTCATCTCTGTGTCTCTCATCGCTGTGTCTCTCTTCTCCTTCTACTTCATTACCCCCCCCTTCCTCCCCCCTCCCTCCCTCCCCCCCTCTCCTCTCTCTTTCACACAGTGCTCTGTGCCTCGCTCTCTCTGGCTGGGCTGCTCCTCGGTGGCCGAGAGTTTGTGTGCACTCAGGTGCCTGCAGAGCATCCCCACCACCCGGGCTCACAACCAGGTTCTGCTCTCTCCTCCTTAAATTCTGCTGCCTCCTCCCCCCGCCCTGCCTTTCCCTTCCCCCAACTGCCCCGTCACCCCTCTCCCACCTCACCTTTCTTCACCCCCGGTGTGTGCCGTACCCCCTCCCCATCTCTCACCCCCGGGCCCCTCCCCCTTGTCACAGAAGCACGCTGCTCTCTGGTGAATGTTCTGATTCAAAGAAAGCGGTTCCTCCACCTCCGTTAAGGAGCGACCACCAGGGCATTTTCGACGCTAGCAAGGTCAGCCCTCGCCCAGTCCTGTACCCAACCAAAGAGTCAGACATGGTTGCCTTCGGTGTAGGCTGAATTTGTCACCGGGATGGAAGTGGTGCTATGGAACCTGTAGAGAAAGTGCAGCCTGCCTGTTGTGTCAAAGGCGCGGAGACGTGGTAGTTGGGGACTCCGCCAGGGAGAAGCAGTGTGTTCTTTGTTTGGAGGATCGGAGTGAGGTTTGCCTCGCCGAGGGGAGACCCGGGGGGGGGGGGGGCCTCACCCGTGCTGTGGGACCAGTAGAAGGGGATGTACACTGCTTGCCTGGCCCTCTCTGCCTGCCTGCCTGCTGTGGTGCCCTGGTTCTGCCAACCTCTTCATCTGTCTGTCTGTCTGCCCGCCCTGCATGACCATAGGCAAGTTGCCTGTCCCGACTGCACTAGCCCTCCGGAGACAGTGCCGCCTGTACCCTTGACAGTCGGCGGCGACCGTTGGTTTCTGATAGGCAACACCTGAAAACAACCTCACCCGGAAACACTTCCACTTAGACACACACTCAGACATCTGTCTTCTGGCCCCGGTTTGCCTGCCAACTGCCAAAGTATGTTACTTAGTGGTACTTAGTGTCCCACATCTTGAGGTCTCTTGCGCACACACACCGAACAGTTTTGGGTCGCTCATGTCAAGCGAAGGGGTTTGATTTGCCACCATTCAAGAAGTAGCCTATTGGACCAAGTGCGGCCACCAGTCAAGAACTAGCCTATTTGAAGCGTGTCATTAAATTAGCTGGACAGTCGACCCAGATTGATTATACATGCTGACAGTCAGATAGAAGTCAAAATGCTCATGTCACCTTGGATGATGGATAGCTTAACCGTTAAGACATTTTCTAGCGGACGTTGAATGGTAGCTGACTGTAAGATGTCAAAGACTGGCCCCAGCCAAACCCGGTGAAGTGGCAGTGTTATTGTATTCAGCTTACAAAGCTACTGTAAGCCTTAGGCTTGCCGATTATGCCTGCGTGGAAATGTCGATTTACAGAAGTATGAGGGCTCTGGTTGTGGCCGTTTGCGCTCAGTCCGTCTACTCTTGGCGCACCGTTTTGACTGCCTGTCGTTCACACAAGTCTGGTTCCAAAGGTGGGTCGGGCTTTCGGAACCCCTGGCCCTCTCCCTGCTCCTCCCCGCCGTCAGTGTTTTAGGGTCACCAGCCGGGCCGCGGTCCTCTGGTTTCATTACCGCAGCGCTACGGTGACATCCCCACATTCTGCTTCGGCTTCAATTTCCTGTCTAGACTCCGACATCAGAGAGCGGGAGATAGAGATCCCCCCCCCCCCCCCCCCCCCCCCTTTTTCGACGTGCAGCGTTGTTAGTGGTGTGTGCATGTGTGTGTGAGAGCGATTGTCATTTTTTGCTGTGCCTGATTTAAAAAAAAAAAAAAAGTACAGCCCCCATCTGTGTTGGCCATTTTTCTAACCTAGCCCATATCGCTCGCTGCCCTGTCTTATTTCACCGCATTTTACTCAGGAACGATGGCCAGCTCCACGCACCTCTAACTCTGCTCTGTGCTTTCTTCTCTTCCTCTTCTTCTTTTGCCCACACAGAACACATCGGTGATGGAGTCGCAGAACCTGGTGGACGACCTGTCGCCAAAGAAGAACACAGTTCTCAAGGTGTGTGTGTGTGTGTGTGTGTGTGTGTGTGTGTGTGTGTGTGAGAGAGAGTGTGAAAGAACAGTGGAACTCGGAACTCCATAAACAATGAATGAGATCCCATTGGGAATGTCATGTTTACCAGTTCTTTTGATAAACATCTGACACAGTATGTGCAAAACAAGTTTAGAAAATGGCCTTTAGAACCCCCCCCCCCCGTGTGTGTGTGTCCGTCCTCTCCCAGTTCACCAACGGACCGCTGACAGGCTTGCGCAAGCGCCCGTCCGAGGGCCACTACGACAAGGAGAAGGAGCACTGCATCGCCCTGTTCGACCAGTGGTCCGAGGCCGACCAGGTGGAGTTCGTGGAGCACCTGATCTCGCGCATGTGCCACTACCAGCACGGCCACATCAACTCCTACCTCAAGCCCATGCTGCAGAGAGACTTCATCACTGCGCTGCCAGGTTAGCACCGCTCCCCAGTTCACACAAGCCCAACCGCAACTTCTCCACTGGTTGGAAATTAGCCCGAGGCAAAAAAGGCCATGGAAAGTTTATTGTTTGCCCGTGAAAGCATTTAATGGGGCAAGACGCCCTAGAAGAACCTCACATACAGCCCTACAAACTTATTAACGGAAGGGAAGAAATATTTCGCCACCTAACATAGCACAGGGATCATGCCCAATGATGGCCGCGCCCTGCCTTTCAGAAACTCTCATTGTAATGAGTTCCACACTGCTCGACCATAGAAAGGAAAAAGAAATACTTGCGACGCGGGTGTTATGCAAATGTGAAATGGAAACTTGTGCCAGCTCACCTGTGAACATCGGGCATTTGAAATGCAGCCTCGATCCAAGCAGAGAGACTTGCTCGATAGCAGACTTGCTGTGAGAGTGCGAGTGCGAGTGCGAGTGCGAGTGCGAGTGCGTTGTCCTCTGTCCTCTGTGTGTTGCTAACCCGGCTCAACTCCCGCCCCCCCAGCCCAGGGCCTGGACCACATAGCGGAGAACATCCTGTCGTTCCTGGACGCCCGCTCACTCTGCTCCGCCGAGCTGGTGTGTAAGGAGTGGCAGCGGGTCATCTCCGAGGGCATGCTGTGGAAGAAGCTCATCGAAAGGATGGTCCGCACCGACCCCCTCTGGAAGGGCCTGTCCGAGAGGCACCAGTGGTTAGGACGCACGCACGCACGCACGGTGGAGGGGCTGTACTTTGTAGCGACGGTGTATTTAAAGCGCTGTTTGGGGTTTAATAGACGTTAGATCGGATCTTGGACGTTTGTTTGTCTGGGATTAAAGGTTTAGTGGGGTTTTGATTGGCCGTGATTTCTGTGTCCACAACCCAATGCTCCCATTGTAACCAGCTGTCCTCTCTGTCGCTAGGGAGAAGTACCTGTTCAAGAACCGCACTCCAGAAGTCCCACCCAACTCCTATTACCACTCGCTGTACCCCAAGATCATCCAGGACATAGAGGTGAGACCCCATCTCACACACACACACACACACACGGAATGGCCCAGCTTGGGCACGGTAATCCTCTAGTTCAAAAGGCCCTGAAATGACAGTAAAATAATAATTAAAATAAGCTGTTTAAAGGGCCTAGACATTCAAATATAGCCATGATGGAACATATTAACCCACTATTTTAAATTATGAGCAAGTTCTTATCGTGTGGTCTTTTTGCCCATACGGCCTTAAGCTGGCTTTCTTTAGCAATGCACCACTTGTATTTGTATTGTGCTCCCCTGTTTGTCCCTGATTGTATGTTCGTATATGTGCATTTACACACGCATGTGACCAGTAGAGAAGCAGTTCTTGTTCTGCGGCAATACAAACAGGGACAGTGGCTAGAAGTGAAGTTCACCATCTTTAAATACATGGAAAAAAAGAATCAAATATAAAGTCTGTCCATATCGTCATGTATCTAGAGGCATTCTGTAGCATCACCATTGAGGATCTGCTACCTAAGATATGACAACAGATTCAAAACTTGTTTTACACAGCCCAGTGATAAAGTGACTGCTCTCGCAAAGGAGAGTTACTCGGCTTTAAGTAGAAGAGTTGGTTCTAGATAGACCTCCACAGTCCCTCAGCACACTACAGCTAAGCAGTCCTCTCTGGCTTGGGTCTATCCTCTCCTCTCCTCTCCTCTCCTCTCCTCTCCTCTCCTCTCCTCTCCTCTCCTCTCCTCTCCTCTCCTCTCCTCTCCTCTCCTCTCCTCTCCTCTCTCCTCTCCTCTCCTCTCCTCTCCTTTTCTCCTCCTCTCCTCTCCCCTCTCCGCCAGACCATTGAGGCTAACTGGCGGTGTGGCCGACACAACCTGCAGAGGATCCAGTGTCGCTCGGAAAACAGTAAAGGAGTCTACTGCCTGCAGTACGACGACGACAAGATCATCAGCGGCCTTCGAGACAACTCCATCAAGGTAGGGGCCAGGCCAGCTCGGCACTGAGGGGGCACAGACCATAGCCTACCTGGCTGTCGACACAAAGCATTATAGTTTTGACCTTTAACCCCAGCATGTTCTGACCGGACCCAACCAGCATCCATCGGCGATTGCCATGCGTAACGTTGCCAGCGGTTGCCAGGTTTGTTAGCTAGCTAGCTAGCTGGGTGGGTGGGTGGGGGGGGGGGGGGTGTCGGGTCGGGGGTTGTCACAAAGACGTTTCTCAGGGTCGGGCAAAGCGTAACCCCTGTTTGAAGGTTTTTGGTTTGTTCTTGAAGCAGTATTTGATGCAACGCTCTGATTGGGAGTTTTACACACAATGAGTAGTGAAACAGTTAGGAACAACTTCAAGTTACTGTGTGTGTGTGTGTGTGTGTGTGTGTGTGTGTGTGTGTGTGTGTGGTGTGTGTGTGTGTGTGTGTGTGTGTGTGGTGTGTGGTGTGTGTGTGTGCGCGTGTGCGTGCGTGTACGCACTCGCTTTGGATACTGTGTGGTGGGATCTGTCCACCTGGGTCTGTGTGTGTGTGTTTGTGTGTGTGTAAAGCAGGCTGTATTTGGCTAGAACACTGTGGATTACCCATGCTATTATTACTGTCTGCATGCTTGGGAGGTGCTCAGGCAGAGTGTGGTGAACGCCGGATGAGAGGGCACACACACACACACAACACACACACACACACAACAGTCCGTGTGTTTATCTCCTCCTCTGTCTCTACCAGACAGGAAGAGAGACAGGAGGGTCCAAGGAAGAGGGGAGAAGGAGGATCAGTCTAGTTTATGGTTTGGGGAAGCAGCTAGCCAAAGCGCCCATTAAGACACACACACACACGGTAATATTCTCTGCAGGGTGGCAAATGAGGCGTGAACACTTGTCCAAAGTCCCGCTCCATTCTTCTGCTGACCCAAGTCTTTTGGTGCTCTCTTTACTAACAACCACTCCTCTTCCTCCTCCTCTTCCTCCGGCGCTGTGTAGATCTGGGACAAGCAGTCCCTGGAGTGTCTAAAGATCCTGACGGGCCACACTGGCTCGGTGCTGTGCCTGCAGTACGACGAGAGGGTGATCGTCACGGGCTCCTCCGACTCCACCGTCAGGTACCGGCTCTCCCACTGAACCCCCCCCCCCCCCCCCCCCCCCCCCCTCCAACCCAGCCGTAAACCACAGACCTCTCTCGTTAGGCCGTCGGGCATTTATGACCCCACACACACACACACACTCTTCTACCTTCGGGCAAAGCAACTCGGGGAAAACGTCCATTTTGAAAGGTCAAAGTGCGATGCCCGTCGGGCTGTTACAGCGCCCCTGCCACGTGTATTGGGATGTGCTTCGGGCGATCGGCAATGCCCACCAGCGCCATCAGGGTCTAGTCTAGCTGGTTAGCGGTGCGTTTTCGGTTGGTGACACATCCATCACGGCCGGGCTCCGAGTGTAATGAGCAGGTAGACACTCGGGGCCAGCTCCATGTCAGGGCAAGTCAATACCGAGGCAGAACGGACACAGTTAACGGCAATGTAATGTAGCCACGCTTTTTAATGTGGCCGTATAACGGTGTGTGTGTGTGGTGTGTGTGTGTGTGTGTGTGTGTGTGTGTGTGCGGGGGGGGGGGGGGGGGGGGGTGCACACACAGAAGCCCCGCTCTCTTATATTACTTCACACTTTGTGGTTTGTGCTGGGCAGTATCCATGGAAAACGTGACTTCACCTCCTTAGCAACAACGCTCGACGGGCACTGTTTTGGGGCTCTGGGGGTGTCAGCTTTTCCTGTGTGTGTGTGTATGTGTGTGTGGGTGTGTGCTCCTGTCGCGTGTGCGTGTGCGTTTCCCCATGTAACGTTTAATCCACCCTCCCCAACAGTAGGTCGCAGGAAAAAGGGGTGTGAGTGTATGTGAGTGTAGTGTGAGTGTGAGTGTGATGTGAGTGTGAGTGTGAGTGTGAGTGTGATGTGAGGTGAGTGTGAGTGTGGTGTGAGTGTGAGTGTGAGTGGTGAGTGTGAGTGTGAGTGTGATGTGAGTGTGATGTGAGTGTGAGTGTGAGTGTGAGTGTGAGTGTGTTACTTCCCCATGGTCAGACCAATAATGGTCTCTTCTTCCCCATTCTTGTCCTCTCTCTCTCTCTCTCTCTCCCGTCCGTCTCCAGGGTGTGGGAGGTGACCTCGGGCGAGGTGCTCAACACCCTGATCACCACAACGAGGCGGTGCTCCACCTGCGCTTCGCCAACGGCCTGATGGTCACCTGCTCCAAGGACCGCTCCCATCGCCGTCTGGGACATGGCGTCCACCCACCGACATCAGCCTGCGGCGCGTGCTGGTGGCCACCGCGCCGCCGTCAACGTGGTGGACTCTCGACGCACAAGTACATCGTGTCGGCCTCGGGCGACCGCACCATCAAGGTGAACGAAGGCCGCCCACAGGGGGGGGGGGGGGGGGGGTTGATGGGGGGGGGGGGGGCAGGTTTTAGGATGTGCGCAACACGAAGGCTTTGACGGGGTGGAGTTGTTTTTCCGTGGACTCGCGTGGCGGTGGAGGCGGTGTTGTGGTGACAGCGAGTTTTGTCACCCGGCCGAGTCCAGGCGCTTTTCTCACGTCCTGTCTTGACCGTGGAGGGAGGGAGGGAGGGAGGGAGGGGGAGGAGGAGGGGAGGGAGGGGGGGGGGGGGGGGCGGGGGGCGAGAAGGCAGCAACTCAGCAAACAGGTCAGCCAAAGCTAAGCACACGTCATGGTGGGCAACCTTTCTCTGAAATGACGACTAATACCAGAAATACTGTGTCAAACATTAACAGCTTTTTGAATATCCTTCCTAACATCCTGTACTAGTTTATAATTTTGGATTATTAAAACACACACAAAAAAAAACATTCTGCGTGTTCCTAATGGGTGGGATTTATTGGTTTATGCCGTTCACAAATATCTAACCTGTGTAGATGAGGATTTATAGTGTTTTTGATGTGGAGCCTACTGTAAATAGCCTGTGTGTGTGTGTGTGTGTGTGTGTGTGTGTGTGTGTGTGTGTGTTTGTGTGTGGGTGTGTGGGTGGGTGGGTGGGGTGGGGCGGGCGGGCGGGAGTATCTCCTCATGTTTGCTCTCTTCAACTAGTTTGGAGGAGTAAAGGTCCCCCCTCTGTTTCTCCTCCTAGGTGTGGAGCACCAGTACGTGTGAGTTTGTACGCACGCTAAACGGACACAAGCGGGGCATCGCCTGCCTGCAGTACAGGGACCGACTGGTGGTCAGTGGATCCTCAGACAACACCATCAGGTAGGAGCTTTGTGTGTGTGTGTGTGTGTGTGTGTGTGTGTGTGTGTGTGTGTGTGTGTGTGTGTGTGTGTGTGTGTGTGTGTGTGTGCTGCTCATTTCTGTCTGATCATAAGATTCAAATGAAAAAAAGAGCCATTGTGGTCAACATGTATAATCTCTAAACATGTACAATATGTATAATCTCAAACCATGTATAATATGTTTCCTGTAGATCATTGTGATTGACATGTATAATCTCCTGCAATGTTTAATGTGTTTCCTGTAGGTTATGGGATATTGAGTGTATAATCTCTCAACGTGTGTGTTTCCTGTAGGTTATGGGATATTGAGTGTATAATCTCTCAACGTGTGTGTTTCCTGTAGGTTATGGGATATTGAGTGTATAATCTCTCAACGTGTGTTTCTTGTAGGTTATGGGATATTGAGTGTGGAGCGTGTTTGCGGGTGTTGGAGGGTCATGAGGAGCTGGTGCGCTGCATTCGCTTCGACAACAAGAGGATTGTCAGTGGAGCCTACGATGGGTGAGACACACACACACACACACACACACACACACACACACACACACACTCCGAGACGACAACTGGCAAGGCTCCTGAATGTTTTTGTCAATCCGACACCATTAAGCCTTCGCTTCTCCCAGGAACAGTTCCGTTGAATCCCATGCTCTGTGTTTGAATTTGTCCTCCCCTGTCTGCAGCAAGATCAAGGTCTGGGACCTTCAGGCTGCCCTGGACCCTCGGGCCCCGGCCAGCACCCTATGTCTCCGCACGCTGGTGGTGAGCATCTGGTTCTGTGTGTGCGGAAATTGTTTTTGGGGCCCCCGGCTCCGTTTGATGTGGGGGACGGGGTTTTCACATGGGTCGCCCTTGGCGATTTGCGTGTGCGTTGCAGGAGCATTCGGGCCGTGTGTTCCGCCTCCAGTTCGACGAGTTCCAGATTATCAGCAGTTCCCATGACGACACCATCCTCATCTGGGACTTCCTGAATGTATCGACCAATGGGCAGTCAGAGGGGCGCTCGCCCTCCCGCACCTACACCTATATCTCCAGATAGCAGGTGGGGCTCACACACACACACACACACACACACACACACAGTACAGTACAGTATATGTTTTACTCGCCAACCTAGCAAATGTACATGTTCTTCTTTGCATCCCACCAAACACTGAGTGCGTGACTGAGTGCTCAAACACTGCAACTACACCATACTTTCAAGCGTAGGCTACAGGTCGCAGTAGCTTTTATCCTCTGTCTCCCGTCTCCCCTGCAGGTGGCGCCACACACCCAGCTATTTCTGGAGGAGCCGGGGGCTGATTTTCGGATGGCCGCGATCATCGTGGAGAGAAGCCAAACTATGAACTTCTTTCATTTTATCATCTCTGTCCAGCCTTCAGTTGTCAATCAAAAGAAGACTCAAATTCCAGACACAGCCTGTTTCTCTCTCTCTCTCTCTCTCTCTCTCTCTCTCTCTCTCTCTCTCTCTCTCTCTCTCTCGCACACACACATTAGTTCAGTCCTTGACTAGGACAGACACACGCCCCTTAAAGTAGTGTTGAATATTCTTATTATTATTGTTATTATTGAGACTAATTTATGTTTACCACACTAACACATCTACATAAACACTGAACGTAGCCCTAAAAGTCAAGCAGTTGGCGACATGCTTGTCTAGTTCCTCTCGCTCTCTCAGCGGCTGGGAAAATTAAGTGAAACACACACACACACACACACACACACACACACACACACACACAAACGACCATTGGTGGACAGAGGGTTGCCTCGGAGCTGCGATGCGGGAGACAAAGACTCTTTACTCGGCTCTTAAGAAAAAAGGAAGAGAGATGGTGAGCGATGAGGAGGGTGCGAAAGAGGGAGGAATGTAACGTGGGGGGGGTGACCTATGCCCCTCCACTCCCTCCCCCTCCTGCGTCTCTCCCCGGCTCCCCCCCCCCCCCCCCCCCCCCCCCTCGCTCCCTCTCCACCGGGGACCGCACACTCACTCGGCGACTGGGGACAAGCACACTCAAGTGTGTGTGTGTGTGTGTGTGTGTGTGTGTGTGTGTGTGTGTGTGTGTGTGTGTGTGTGTGTGTGTGTGTGCGTGTGTGTGTGTGTGCGCGCGCGCACGTTCCGTACGCGAAGCGCGGCACAGAAGCGGACGGACAGACGTGCATGCGAGGTTGCCATGGATATAACATCCAGACAACTCTGCTCCTCTTTTTCTTTTCTCTCTTCTGCTCGATTTACTTTTTTTTTCTTTTCTTTTTTCTTTTTTTTTTAAATCATTTCTTTTTTTATTTTGACAAATAATTTGGTTCTTGGTATAATAATAAAAAAAAAAAATCATACTGAGGACTGATCCCTCCCTCTTTCTCCTGCTGTCCTTTCTCATGTTCTTTTCTTACTTTTCTTCTCTTCATCTGTCTTTCTTACGCCATCTCTCAAGGTCCCTCCTTCTCTTCGTCCCTCCTTCTCTTCATCCCTCCATCTGTGTGCTTGCTTTGGCCATGAGATGCGCTGGAACTCAGAGCTCAAATTAGCCGTAAACGGAGTTGTCTTGTCCCCCAAAAATTGTGTTGTATATTAAAATGATTTTTTAACAGAAAAAAATGACCATATTGTGAATAAAGTACTTGACATTTGGTGAAGTGTTGAGCCAACCATAACTTGGAGGACTTTGCAATGGTGGTCTGTGTGTTCCCTTCTACGTGCAGTGTGTGTGTGTGTGTGTGTGTGTGTGTGTGTGTGTGTGTGTGTGTCAGCCCGTTGGATAAGCTGTGGATCACATCATAGCTGTGCTTTCAATTTAGGCCGTGGTCACCGTTTTCGACTGCGCATGGACGCAACCCCTGGTGTGCCAGGCGTCTGGCTCCACTGGCAGGATGCAAGCTTTCTAGTCACAATAAGAAAGGCTCATCAAGCCTCTGTAGCTGGAAGAGGGGTGGAGAGCAGTGTGTTTGAGTTGCTTCAGTTGGAGAACGAGAGCAACTGAACAGCACTGGGTTTAGTTATGAGCAGAAACTAGTGCCTGAGAGTTCCCTTCTTTCTGGGAATTTATTCCACCAAATTGGTAGAGGAAAATGTATAACTGATTATTAAGGGAGGGGGGGGGGGGGGGGGGATTTAAAAGCAGGTATGGCACTTATTCTGATCTATTAATTCATTAAACATTAATTGCTGGGGAAGAAGTGAAAATAGAACAATGGTGAATCCATGGTGTTCCATTATGTTGCTTGCTGGCCTACACTTTATGCGCATCCAGACTCCTACACCAGGTGGCGCCCTAACCCCATCCTACCTTTGGCCACCTATTGGGAAACATCTCCAGACCCTGCCTGTTAGGGATCCAGACACACAGCCCAAACAACCTGTTACAGTAGATATACAGCTCACGGTTAAAAACATTTCTAGCTTTTAGAAAGGAATGTGTGTAAATACCATCATTTTCCCCCCCTTCTTTTAAATGGTTCGTGTGACACAGTGCCAAGGTATTTTCAGGTTTCTAGATACACATTTGGGATGAAGCTCTACAGTATTTGGCCCGTTGGTGTTACGGTCTTGTTATTGTACAGAGCTGTGCCAATGTGTACTAGGGGTTGTGTACGGCTGCGTACTCTCCCAGTGTGCTAGGTGCTGTTCGATGAAGTAGAGCTAATACAGAATGGTTTGGAGTACTGGAAATGTAAGTGATGTGGTATGGATGTGTGTGTTTGTGTAAGGACCATTATAGTAGTGTGTGTGTGTGTGTCTAATATGGGTGTGTGTGCTTCCTCTGGGTCTGTGGGATTTTGGCCCATAATTCCTGCAGCTCTCAGGTCACCGGTCTGTTCTCACGCACATATTTGGCATTCCTTCCCCGACACGATCACCATACACCTTCCACTCTGGGTTTGGCTCCGCCGAATATTTCCATCATTCCGGGTGGAACTGCTGCGGCGTTCCAGAACCAGCCCCCACTCCTTCCCATCCCTCCTTCCTATTCTCCCCCTCTTTAAGTCGAGATTCCTGCCTGGGAGTAGGAATCCTTTGGTACGGCCCTCGGTTTTCCCCCTGACTCAGCTGTTTGTGTCGGGCAGAAGGGATTGGGTCATTTGGCGGCGACAGCTTTTCAATGACCTCCTGTTAGGGAGCGGGAGAGGATGGGGGTCTGGGGGGATTAGTGTGTGTGTGTGTGTGTGTGTGTGTGTGTGTGGGGGGGTGATGGCCGCATGTAGACGAAAAAAAAAAAAAAAGGATCTCTTTAGCTATATTTTCCCCCATCTATACTAGTGAAGGAAGTTGAAAAGTGGATATAACTGGAGTGTGTTCGGCCTCCTCTTGACTGAACCATGTATCCCCCTGACTGAGTTTTGTTGTATTTAGAAACCCCAAACTCTGCCTAAAATCAGCATTGGACTGGCAAGAGCAACTGTGCTAATACTGAGTCCTAATGTCCTGTGTATGGTACAGTAAAGGATTTAACTTGAATGAAAAGTGAACCATCCTGACCAAAATGGATCCACTTAATTGATCCAGTAACAATGGTGTTATCATCGCGCGACAATACAATGGTACTACAAATGAAGAAAATTCTATTCTCTCTTGTCCAAAACTTATGCTCATAAAGAGCTCGTAGAGATTCAAAATCCAAATGTTTTTGCTGAAGAGGGAAGTGTATCAGCTGAGCTGAGCAAAAAGACTCATTTGAATATGTTTTAGATATTTGGACACCCGAGGCCTATTAGATGTGCGGTTTTTGTTTTGCGTGTTAGAGGTCCACGTTTGAATTTCGTTTTTCTTAACAACTTAAGATTCCAACAAGCACGTTTACAATAGGACAACAAAGATGACACCATTGCATGGCGCAAATGTTGAGAGAGGCTTCATAACACAAAGGACATGTTTCTGTAAGGTTTACTGACTTCAGAAAGACGGCCGCGCACAGAGCTGAAATAAATAAATGAAATAATTTTATCATAATAACAACAATTATAGTAACAATCATAGTAAGATTGCTTATTTAGGGTTTTTGTCATCTTTATATATATAACATTTAATAAATTGTTCCCTTTAATATTTTTTTTGTTTGTTTCGTCGTGACGTGTGTGAGACTTTGGTGTTCCGTTGGATGTCCTGGTAGCAGCATTCCGTATCCATGGTATCGCACAGGAGCATCCTCCCCTGGGTCGTTTCCATAGCAACGCTAAGGGGAAGACAAGGCACCTTCCCCCTACGTCTCTCCTCGTCACCCTCCGGAGCTATAAGGAGAGTGCCGAGAGAGCAGAGGGTGAGACTTTGGGAGGGGTCCTGTCACGGGTCTCCAGTTATATCTTTGGTTGGGTTTGCTGGGTTTTTTTTTGTTTGGGGGGGAGGGGGCAGCTTGGTTTGATACATTCCAGTTGTTAAAACGTCTGTCCCTCGGTTGGGTTGTTAGGGGTTTGGTACAGGGCGTGTGGTTCGCCTCCCTCCAGAGCTCCCCTCTGGAGTCTCACCACAGAGTCACTAATTACATTATAAACACACTCACTCACTCACTCACTCACTCATCCATTCCTGAATTCACTCATGTGCTTCGCTCACTTATTCATCCCTTTTCTCACAGGTTCCCCCCAGTAAAGAGCATGGGACAGAGAAGAGTGTGTCACATCAGTCCAGCGCTGTTGCATTCCGCTTCATTCCGTCCCTTTGAAGTCCACTCCACCTGCTTCCTGCCCCCTACTTCCTGCTTCCTCTTCTCTTTGTCCATTGGCCCAACACCCACTCCCTCGTGTCCCATTGGTCTGCCTAGGCCCTCCCCTCCCATTCTTTTTTTCCATTGGTCCATTTGTATTAATCCCCTGTTAGACATCGTCAAATACCTGGCCTGGCTCGAGACAAGCTTTATAATCAGTTCTTGTGGTAGTGGGTTTGGGGCCTAGGTCATGCTAAAAGCCTGGGTCTCAATTTGGCTGCCCTTCAGGGGCCCTGTCATTGTGGCTGGGCCTTATAGGGTAGGCTGGCCAGGAGCGTTGTAGTGGTAAATGAGTGGGTGTCGTACTTAGCCTTGTTAGCGTTGAATCCCGCTCCGGGGCCAAGGTCAATGATGCGTTATCCCAATAGAGGGAGGCGTTTTAAGGGTTTCCAAAGGCAGGAGGTGGGTGTAGCTTTGACTCCGGGTTAGCATTAGCGACGGGCGAGATAGGGTTCTTTGACAGGGCAGTGGGTGTTGGCTTTAGCGGCTAATAGCGAGGGCCGGTGGCCCGCACTCGCTTGGGCCGCTTGCTGACGGTGGTGAAGCGAAAGTCTGTGAGGTTGGGCTGCTCCCCCGGAGGGAAGCGCTTCATGAAGTGAACGTCCTGCTGGTTGGGCAGCGTGTGCGGGCCGCGGCGAGGGCGCCCCCGCTTGGTGAAGCCCACGTACCAGCCCGCGTAGCGGGCAGACATCAGCGCCGTGTAGTGGTTCTCCAGAACCTTCTCCACGAAGACGCAGTCAGCGCTGCGATTGCTGGCCTTCTGAGGAGGCAGATGGACGCAGAGCCACGCACGCGCACACACACACACACACACACACACACACACACACACACACACACAGAAAAGAGGAGAGGCTGGTCAGCAAACCATGGGAGACATGCTTTCATAGTAACCAATGTACTCTTATCAAACACTTCTTACAAGGTAGTTTCATTTAATTCATATATTAATTCATAATGAATATAGTTGTCATCAAGGAGGAAAATAACTGAAATCATTGCTCTTATGCAGTTTTTATCTCCTGGTTAAAATAACATGTTATTGAGCTGTTTGAAAGACACTGTCACCAAAGATCTTCGACAACCGGACAGGCCTCACCTTTCCTACCAGCTTGCCGCGGCGGTTCATGCACAGGTAGAAGTTGGTCTCCTTGCCGCGGATTCTCACCTGGCTCCCAAAGGTATCGGCCTCCACTACGAGCTGGGCTTGTGAAGGGACAGACAGAGGGACAGACAGACGTTAGAGCCACAGGTAGACAGAAAGAGAGAGAGAGAGATCAGAACGAGCAGTTGGCAGAGAACAACCATCACTATGCACCAGACCCAGGACAGGACAAACAGACCAGAATGAGAAATACAGGCACATAGAGTGAGACAGGCACCAACAGTGAGACAGTCACATACAGAGCACAGTGAGACAGGCACACACAGTGAGACAGGCACCAACAGTGAGACAGTCACATACAGAGCACAGTGAGACAGGCATATACAGTGAGACAGGCACAAACAGTGAGACAGCCATATACAGTGAGACAGTCACATACAGAGACCAGTGAGACAGGCAGATACTAATAGACAGGCACATACAGAGCGCAGTGAGACAGTCACATACAGTGAGACAGGCACATACAGAGCGCAGTGAGACAGTCATATATAGTGAGACAGCCACATACAGTGAGACAGCCACATAAAGTGAGACTGGCACATACAGTGAGCCAGGCACTGACAGGCACATACAGAGCGCAGTGAGACAGCCACACACAGTGAGACAGACCCACAATGAGCGCAGTGAGATAGCCACACACAGTGAGACCGGCCCATACAGAGCGCAGTGAGACAGCCACACACAGAGAGACCGGCCCATACAGAGCGCAGTGAGACAGCTACACACAGTGAGACAGGCACTGACAGGCACATACAGAGCGCAGTGAGACAGCCACACACAGAGAGACCGGCCCATACAGAGCGCAGTGAGACAGCCACACACAGTGAGACAGGCACATACAGAGCGCAGTGAGACAGCCACACACAGTGAGACCGGCCCATACAGAGCGCAGTGAGACAGCCACACACAGTGAGACAGGCACATCCAGAGCGCAGTGCCCCTGTCACACCCAAACCCGCGACGGCCCTTCGCCCCTTCCACACTCCGACACAAAACGAAACTGCGGAGAGAAGGCCTGGCTTCTTCCTCTGGCGGAGCCCTGCCGGGTGAGCCGCAGTGATCCGAACCAGAGCAGGCCAGGTCAGTGGGCTACTGCCGTGCAACAACGGCACTCCATATAACCGCACGCAGGCCCAGAGTGGGTTGACAGGCCCGCCAGAGCCAGGGTCTGAGTAGCGGCTTGGAAGATCCACGGCGTCATTCAAACGCACTGATAAATCAGCCGCAGATGTAAAAGTCGGTCCGAACAGATGGTCGTCAGATAAGCCTGGTCACACACACAGTTATAAGAGGCCATGCTGACCACAAAAAGGGCTCGTAAAAACAGATACAGGCAGATACAAGGAGAGACTCACTGAGGTGGTCCCAGAGAGGGGGGAGAGGACTTTAGGATTGGGTGTCTGGAGGGCTGCTGTGTGTGTGCGTCTGTGTGTGTGTGTGTGTGTGTGAGGGAGTGGGCTAGGGAGTTTATATGTAATGTGTTTGTGTATGGATTGCAGGGTGAACGTGGTGTATGTATACATGGAGTGACTAAAATGTGTGGATGTGTTGATATTGTATCAGAGTGTGTGTGTGTGTGTGCGTGTGAGAGAGAGTGGGATTTCATGGGAGTTTATGTAATGTGTAGACACTGTATCAGAGTGTGTGCTTGTGTATGTGTGTGTGTGTGTTTGAGAGTGGGATAGGAGATACGTAATGTGTAGACACTGTGTCCGAGTGTGTGTGTGTGTGTGTGTGTCTGTGTGTTTGAGAGTGGGATAAGAGATATGTAATGACACCGTTTGTGTGTGTGTGTGTGTGTGTACGTGTGTGTGTTTGAGAGTGGGATATAAAAGATATGTAAGGACACTGTGTCCGCGGTGCGTATGTCTCCATCTAGACTCCTTCTCCCTATCCTCCTTCCAGGCAACGGTGCTCCCCTAACTACCCACCCCTTCCCAGAGCGCCCGTGCCTGTTTAAAAATAAATCCCTAAAATGCTTCCTCCGTGACCTTAGTCTACAAAGGGGTCAGGGGAAATCAATACCTCTCCTCTCCCTCCCCCCTCTTCCCTCCCTCCTTGGCTCCCTCTCTCCTTGGTTACACCTTCACCCAGCCTCCCTTTCTTCCCGCTCTCCTCCCCCTGCTCAGTTTTTTTTCTGTTCCCCGTGCTACTACGCTACGGTGCCCGGTGGCGTTTCCCCCCCCCCCCCCCCTTTTTTTCTCATTGGCTGCCGAGTGGCGCGAAACGTTCAACGACAGATTACGCCGTTCCGTCAGTGACGGCGGTCTGGGGCGGAGCGTCGGCAGCGGAAACCGTGGTGATGAATGGGCGAGCCTCCTGCCCCCGTTCAACTACCACGCGCACAGAGGGACACACTGTACGGACGCACTGGCTTTGGGGCCCGGCTCTCCACCGGCCATCGATTCCGCCGCTGCGGTTTAAGAATGGGTTAGGCATCATTACCGACAGAGAGAGTGAGAGAGACGCGGAAGAAAAGAGAGGGAGGGGGGATGGATGGAGGGAGAGACGGAGGGATGGTGTTTAAATCCCGAGGAGACGACAGGGAAGATGAGAAATCAATGGGGGGGGGGGGGGGCTGGGGGAATCGATGGAGGAGATGAGTTTCTAACACCCTAACCTGGCAGGCTTATCTCTCTGCTTCTCTCTTTCTCTCTTTCCCTCTACCTCTTTATCTGGCTCTCTCTCTGTGGCTCTTCCTTTCTCTCGTGAATCAATGAGTCAGCAGTCAGTCGATGAGGTCTTTGTACTCCCAAGACAAGCTTTGCTGCCCCTCTGCCAATACCGGAGGAGATGAGCGCGCGCGCGCGTGTGTGTGTGTGCGTGTGTCTGTGTGTGTGTTTGTGCGTGTACGTGACAGCGAGTTTGTGCACTTTTCCCTTGTGCACTCGTGTGTTTTCTTTCTCCAAGTCCTTGCAGCTACCATGAGGAAATTGCACCTTTGCTTTGTTGCTGTTCTGTCTGTGCGGGGTGTGTTGCCTCCGCGCGTGCGTCGGGCTCCCCCAACGCGTGTGTGTGTCTTACCATATTTGTCCCCGTCGTCTCCGCGGGCGCTGATGCGACGGCCCAGGACCTGGACGTGCTTGCCGCTGGTGCGGCTGTAGAGCTGGTAGACGCGGTGGTGCCGCCGACTCATGGTGTCGCGCACCTGTGTCTGGTTCTCCACGTGCACGCTGAAGTTCACCCCGTCCACGCCAAACACCTGCTGGAGAACGCGCGCACAAACACACACACACAAGCGGGTTTTAACATACAAACGTGCACGAATGTCTTCTGGGGGAATCTTGTGAACATGCCCTTCACTGAAAAGGGCTAGTCCATCTTTTTGATATGGAATGTTTCACATAACCTTTATATGATCCATACGGTACAGCCTTACCTGTAAAGGATTGCACATCACCAGCAATATCTGAATATATCTGGAAACACAAAAAGACAAGGCTGAGGATTAGGATATTGCTTCTATTTGAATCCTTTGTTTTCCAATGATACAGAAATCCTCCTTTTCCCACGTTGGCTCTCTGTTTTCATCCTCTTTTTTTCCCACATCTTTCCATAACTTTCTCCTCTATGTCTCTCTTGGGGACTGACTAGTCAAAGTGAAAAACACACACAGATACATGTTCAGACAGACAGACAGACAGACAGACAGACAGACAGACAGACAGACAGACAGACAGACAGACAGACAGACAGCACTAAGTTAGGTCAGTGTTTTCACTCTGGCTGTCCCCTCTACCCAGTTGTATGACCCCTAAAACAGATCCGGATCAAAGTCCCGACCTTGGCGTGACCTCCCTGGACTATCGCTGACCTCCTCACCACATGCCTGGACGATTGGACAATGTTTTGGTTGGGACTTGGAATGGGCGGACTGCACCTTTAAGGAGCCATGAGGAAATATGGCTGTTTGGACAGCTGGAGAAAGGCAGGTGTAACTCGTGGCCAGGGAGAGATGTGCTGTGTCGTGTTTGTGGACGGTTACAATACGTGAGAAGGGTTACGTAAAACTTAGAAAATAGAGATTAGTGTGTGTGTCTGATAGAGAGAGAGAGAGAAAGAGAGAGAGAGAGAGAGAGAGAGAGAGAGAGAGAGAGAGAGAGAGAGAGAGAGAGAGAGAGAGAGAGAGAAAAAAAGTGTTACTTGCCCTTATAAAATATTTCAAACTTTGTGGGTCATAGTTCAAAGGGAACTATATTTCTAAACTGTTGATATAATCCTGGCCTTGACAGGGCTGACAACCTGCTCTGGGACATTATTATAGGATTTTGTACGTTACTACTGATACCCGCAGGATCAACAAGAGAAACATCTGTGCCCTCTGTGCAAAACCTGGCCTCACATTCAATTGTTTTGGATGTGAGTCTATGAGATATTACAGCCTCGCTGAACAACAACTTGAGGTGTGTGGGCCTAACACCCAACCTTCTACTTCTCCTCTCTTTACCCACCCCTTCATCTCTCCTTATCTCTAGCTCTTCTTTCCATTCCTGCATGCCATCCCTCTCTCTTTGGCTCTCCTATCCCACCTAGCCCATATATCTCTCTTTTGCTTTACCTTTCTGCTATCGTTCCCTGCCTCCCATCTCCCATGTTTAGGGATGGCCACGACTCCCCCACACTGTCACGGCCTCACACACACACACACACACACACACACACACACACACACACACACACGTATGCGCAAGGTATGTGCGTCTGTGCGTACGTACGGGAGGAGCGGGCAGCTGACAGCTGGCCTAAAGCAAAGACATATGCACTGCTGAGAGAAGGAGCGAGGGAGGAGAGAGAGAGAGAGAGAGAGAGAGAGAGAGAGAGAGAGAGAGAGAGAGAGAGAGAGAGAGAGAGAGAGAGAGAGAGAGAGAGACAGAGACAGAGAGACAGAGAGACACGGGAGAGGTGAACAGATGGAAGGAGAGAATGCAGATTGCTTGTGCGTGGAAAGAGTGAGGGAGACGGTGTTTTGGAGAAAGAGGGATGGAAAGTGTAAAAACAAACCCGATAAAAAAGGGGCGAAGGGACGACACCAGAAAATGGACAGCACCACGGAGAAAAAGAGAAGTGTTGCAGCGAAAGAAAAAAGAAAAAGACGCCAACAAAGAAACAGAATATAGACGTATGGAAAGATAGAGGATGGACCTTGTGTATGTTCGAACCCAAGTTCCGAGAGGGACTAATATATGGAACAGGAGAGGAGCCATGTTTTCAAAGAGGGAGAGAGAAGGATGGGGACAGACCGAGAGACTCTAAGAAAGTGAAAGACAAACCATGCATACATGCTTTCGCTGGAGAATGCGGTTTGGCATGAGAAGGAGACAAAAAGATAAATAATAGGAAATAGGCCCGGGGAAGGAGACATCCTCACACATGTCACGTCCCTCCCTCTTGACTCCCTCATCTCATTTTGAGCGGCACACACACACACATGCACGCACACACACACACGCGCGCACACACACGCACGCAGATAAAAGAGAGAAGGAGCATATCGGGAACACAAACACATGAAAGGAGAGAGAGGCTGAAGGATAGACAGGAAGAGAGGAAGCGATGGAGAGACACGGAAACAAAGAGAAAGAGAAAGGGGTGGGGGGGGGGGTTAGATAGAGGAAGAGACCGGCGGAGGACTCTTCCCGTTCCACCTTTGTGGTCTCCCTCCCCTCCGGCTAGCCCTCGGGATATCGGCCTCTGGGTTTTGCCAATGGATGCGGACAGCCGGGGGCTGCGCGGCAACCCGGGCCCGGGGAGCGTTCTGCCGGCACAGCTGGAAAAAGCCCCCGCGTCTGTGCATTGTGAGGACTCTCAGCTGTTAAAACAGCACCGCTGTGCCGCCGCCGCTGCCGCCGAGAACCCTGGGAGAAAAGCGCCTCAGCTCGGGATTCCGGTGCTGCCTCCAAACCACAGACACTCACCCCGTGTGCCAGTCCGACAGAGAGAAAGACAGAGAGAGAGAAAAGGGGGGTGGTAGGAAGAGAGAGGGGGTGGTAGGGGGGGGGGGGTGAGAAAACGAGAGATTAAGAGAGAGAGAGAATTCAGGGAGGAGGGGAGAGACGTTGGAAATAGACAGAATAGAAGAGTCCGGGAGGATGATAAAAGTGGAGGACAGGAGGTTGAAAGGGAAGAGCGGCGGAGAAAGAAAGAGGGATGTTTAGAGAGAAGGAGGGAAAGCCCGGTGCGCCTTGGCCGACGGCCAACACAAGCAGGACTCTGACATCATAAACCCGCGTCCCCGCAGGTCCACCTCGCGGAGGCCACGGTTCGGGGCTAGCAGGCCTCAGCGCGGAGCTGGTGGGCCCCAGCGTGCAGCCCGGGCTCTGTGGGCCTCAGCGCGGAGCTGGCTGGTGGTTTGCAGCAGCGTGTAGCCGCGGTTAGTGCGGTGGGCCAATGACGGGAGCGCTGGGCTGTGGCGCGCAGCAGACGTTTCAGATGTTGGCCAGCGGATCTCAGTGTGGAGTGGTGGTTAGGTTGCTGTGGGCGAGGGAGGGCCCGGTCGGGGAGTTAATCAGCCCCATGGCCTTGGTTTCTAAAGGAGCAGTTTTGGTAGGCTAACCCTGACTAGACCATGATACTGAAGTGTGTTCTACCTGAGAATCTTTTCAAAAATAACAGAGGACAAGTTTTTATATCAAGTACACATAGAAATGTAGGTTGCTACAGAGAGAGAGGGAGGGAGAGAGAGACACAGAGTGAAAGAGCGAGAGAGAGAGAGTGAAAGAGAGAGAGGAGAAATATACAGATACAGAGAGTGAAAGAGAGAGAGAGAGAGAAAGAGAGAGAGGAAGGGGGAGGGAGGCCCAGAGCGGCAGCGCACACCCTGTCCAGGTTGGGTGAGGAATGAGAAGTATCTGGAGATGACTGCCATCTGGGAGAAGTACAGAGCCGACACAAAGAAAGAAAAATAAAGCCCCCGGGCCTTTTAACGGGACACACCTCAAATGGGCACAACCCTGCACCGGTTGGCCTTTGCTTCCTCCCTCATATTTCGGACTTGGCACAATATCATTTTCCTATCCCACTAGATAAAGAGCGGTTACTCTGGACTCGAGATATTTTCACTTGGAAAATGGAATTTCGGTCTGTGTTCACAGCCTGTAAGACGTCCTCATCACGGCAGAGGGGATGTGGAGAATGAGGTGGTTATGTTTACGGCAGGGTTTATGAGTCACATAACCCCCCCACCCCTGACCCCGAGCAATCAGCCAATCATAACATGACCTGGCATGTCATGTTTCCATGGTGACAGATAAGGGCTGATGCAAGTGTCAGGTTTCCTATCCCAATCTCCCTCCCTGTCCGTTAGCTCCATCCACACCTATCTGACCCTTGGGAAATTTGAACAACAACAATAAGGCTACACTCACATTACACGCATTTTAAAGCAGATCGCACTGATGGGTAAAGTAAAGACGGGACTTACAAGACAGCCAGCATGGAGAGAAGGGACCACATTGCTTCCGCGCTCCACTATGGAACTTCGCCCAGAGTGAGTCCCCTTGCTCGGTTAGAGTCAGTCAAACACTCCCGTCTGCTGTATGAGTTCCCGTCTGCTGTATTAATCCGCTGGATGGAGTGGAGGGTCAAAGAGTCAATCAACACTCCCGTTGGCATCTGCAGCGTGCTTCGGTTTCCCTGCAGGCGATGAGACGGCAGACACGTGCAGGGCAGCGTATGAGGCGAAGGTGGCCGTGCCACTGTGACCGTTGGAAAACCTTCTCACCTGTCGAGGCGACTGGAGCGTTGAAGAGAGTTGGGGCGTATGGGGAGGGTTAGGGCGTCAAACGTCTGTGCTTCCACGGCAAAGAGAAGAGCAGGTGAATCTGCATTTACCGTCCGTGAACAGTCAACAACTCCAAAAGACTGCTGAGCGTATGGAAGATGTTTGTCCAATACTTTGGTGCGCCTTCTGTGTAAATGTAGTAGTATTCCAATGCTTAACGCACCATTACAACGATGGCTTACATTGGGTCAATAACCTTGCCCAAAAGAATTCCAGAGCAAAATATGCACACGAGATGGATGGCTTGGTAAAGAAGATGGGAGGAGTGGTAGTCTGCGCAGAGACATGAGCAAGAAGCCGGTTTCTCTAGTCTCTGCAAGTCAGGGTCAGGCGTTGCGGGAGGCGGAATACCTGTATGGGCTGGAAGAGAGGGCGGCCTGGAGACGGGGGTTCTGCGGGCGCAGGGTTCTGTAGGGCGGGCTCTGTCATGGCTGCCCCACGCTAGGTCATCGAGTCCGGGGCCCGGGGGACACCGACCAACAGTGTCCAACAGAAGGGATGAGAGCCGGGAGCGGTCCAGCTCCGACGGATATGGAGAAGGTTGAATGAAAAAGCGGAGGAGAGGGTAAACGAAGGAGGGAGGGAATGAGGGAGGGGTAGTTTGAGAGGATGGGAACAGCTGTGACTGGGTGGCGGACGCAGCCACCCGCGACAGCGAGGAAATGACAGCCGCTCTTTGCACCTGATTTTCCGCACTTCCCCGGCCGTGTCAGCCGCTGGTTGCCTAGCTGCAGTTCTCCTGGAGCTCCGACACAATACCAGCCAAAACACCGCGCGATGACATCACCTCGAAAATGTTTGAAGGGAAAAAATGCAATCCGATCTTTTTATTTATTTTTTAAACGTAGAAAGTTTAAGCAGTATCTCGAAAAAAAGTATCAGCTCTTGGAAACCGAGCGCTGCGGTGCAAAAGTGTAGGGAGCTTACCCCTCTTCTCTTTGCAAAGAAATAAAAGTGAATGCGTCCACTTGAAACGGTTTACCTAATCACATTGACAGATCGACCCAAGAACCTGCACCGTCTCTCCCAGCCTTCCCTATTCATTCACTTGCGAGAGGAAACACCAGGGGAAAAACACAAAAAGAACACAGCTGCGTGTTTTTACCCAGTTCCTTCATGTATGTAGACCTTCGAATCTTTGAAATATGCCAAGGTTTCGTTCCGTAAAAAGCTTTCTTGTCGCCGATGAGTGTCTGCACGGGAGAGTCGGGTCGGCAGGCGCAAACCTCACTCCAAGAAAAAACAGAACAAGATTTTAACAGCCGTGGATCAATCCTGCCCTCCCTCCCACCGTCACCCCCCTCTGCTGCACTCTTTCCCTGCTCCCCCTCTCCTGCTCTCTCTCTCTCTCTCTCTCTCTCTCTCTCTCTCCTCCTCTCCCTCTTACACACACGCACACACACACTTACGGGATCTAAACGGGATTAGTCAGTGGTTATGCGATGCCGACTGACTACACCAACGGCGAAGGCAGGGGTGGAAATGTCACTGGCAACGTGTGCAAAAAAAAGAGAAGGGGGCTCAAACTTTCATCCAAACCCACAGGAAACACAGACTGTGTCATTCACATAATGCCATTTCTATACAGACGGTGGCGAAAAAAAACGATCCTCAGTGCCTTACTGCTCCGACACCCCGGGGTAAAACAAACCGTACCACAGCTCCCGTGTGGGAGCTCCGATCTGTGGCCTCAATCGCCGCGGTAAGACGGGAGGGGAGAGAGGGGTGGCGGGCACAACGTGACTCCCAGACCCTCCAAGTGCAGAATCGTCCCATTCAAAAGTGATGTATTTTGACCCTGGGTTTCATAAGGAAGGCTAAAACCTTTAGAGGGGGGTGGGGGATTGAAACCGAGTGAGAGACATTTCACTTGAGAAGGCGGGAGGGCGGTATGTAAGCATGGACAGAGGTCCAAAACGAACATTTCTCAGGGATTTCGGCAGCAACGCCCGCTCAGCGCTCCCAACCCTGCCTCTCACCGCCGTGGAACCGCAGACAGTCAGCCAAGCCAACACAACACTCCTGCCATACCTTATATTCACACACACACACACACACACACACACACACACACACACACACACACACACACACACACAGACTGAAAACAATCCCTTTCACACACTCAAAGAGAGGGATTGTGTTCACTTCTGCGCGTGTGTGTGTGCCTGCGCGCGTGCTGTGGGGAGCAGAGGCGCTCGGCCTCATCCATCAGGGACAGATATCTTGGCGCCGACTCCAAGCTTATTCTTTTCAACATTGTACTTTCAAATCACACACGCGCGCGCTCACACACACACACACACACACACACCGAGGGAGCGCTACGTGGCTGGGGCTGCTCCGAGCCGAGCCGGGCCCGTGTCGGGGTGCTGCGGTTAAATCGTCTTTCCAGTCATGCTCCGTGGTGCTGCTTCTGGCCCTCCTCTGCCGCCCAGGGCTGCAAGCGCAGTGGAGAGGCGTTGGAAACGGGGCCTCCGGTGACGTGCTGCGGAGCCAAAGATGAGCCGCCGCCTGAGCCTGCAGCTGGGTGGGTCCGAAGCCGAGGTCGTTCCGGGGGGGGGGGGGGGGGGGGGGGGGGGGGGGGGGGCACCCTGCCGACCCGCTGGGCTCGGTCCGCTCCGGCAGGCTTTGAAGGCGCTGAGCGTCCCCGAGGGCAAGGCGCGAAGGCCGGGTTCCAGATGATTGGCTTGGAGGTCTGGGGGAGGGGGGGGGTTCAACACATGGGAGCCGTACGGAAGGTGTGCATCTCCCCTTAAGCATCTTAAGCCCAGTACAATATAGGATGTCCTGGGGTTGGCCGTGTTCAACGGAGGACAGTAAGTTATTCAGAAAGGCTTCGTGTTGTTTGAACCACTACAGCAGAGCCAGAGATAAGAATCCTAAGGCCTGGGCAAATCTGCCAGGCCTTTGTCGATCCTTAACTCTCCATTTCTCTCCGCTTTCTCTCTCTCTCTCTCTCTCTCTCTCTCTCTCTTTCTCTCTCTCTACTTCTTTCTGTCCTCCTGTCACGTCGGGCCTTCCCTCATTCATTCTGGTTCTTCCCTATCTGTCTCTTCAATCCCCCTCTTTCTTTTTATCGGCCTCCCTCTGTCCCTCCCTCTGTTTGCAGCCAGCATATTGATTGCCCTCTGCCGCTCCTGCCCATTGATCTGTAGCTAAGATGATCTGAATATAAGTACACACACTCAAAAGTGTGCGCGCGCGCACACACACACACACACACACACGCATGAAGGAACATATACTTCCAAAGCTTTATGCTCTGTTAAAACTATTTTTTGCCTTAACGTATGCATACTACGCACCATTGCACTTCTAATTTAAGAATGTACATACGCATACACACACACGCACCCACACACAACACACACACACACACACAGAAAAGACACACATGCACATACGCACACACATTCTCCAGCACACAATGAGACACGCACCAGGACACAAATACTTTTTGCATATACCCCCCGTGTTGTGTTGAATAGACTTGGCATTGATGGACGTTATGCCTTTGTGCTCCTCTCTCCACTCGTTAAAGGGAATGAGAGCCGTGTGTGTGTGTGTGCGTTCATGCGTGTGTGTGTGTGTATCTGGAGCCCTATAGCTGCTGTAGGTCTGCCCCTCATCCCATCCTCTCTCTCTTATTCTCTCGCTCCGCCTCTTTTCCTTCCCCCCCCTCCTCCTTCTCTCTCTCTCCCTCCCGGGCTAGGCCTGCAGGCAGCCTTCATCAAGGGAGGGATGGGGGCCTGGTCAATATGGCCATTCTGTCTAGCAATTAACATCGATCAGAGCTCGTCAATACCGCCCGGAGCCCAGACAAAGACCCAGGGTGCATTGCGCGCACTGGCCCTTTTCCCCCTCGCCGCTCCACAAATCCCCGGGCGGCACTCTCATTATATGGGGGCACTGGGGCTCGACCCCAAGGTCATCGCGGAGGTGAGGCGGCACACGTTGGACCCGGGGGCCGGAGGGAGGGCTGCCGGTTTTGGGCGGGGGGGGGGGGGGGGGGCGGGGGGGCTACGGAGGCCCTCCCGCCCTGGAGCACTGGACTGATTACGACGACGGCGTGGGATCCTCCGAGGGAGGAGAGTGGGCGGGGGGGGGGGGGGGGGGGGGCACCGACGGGGATTGGTGGAGGACGGGGAGGGGACGGGATCGGCGGAGGGGTGGACAGGGTTCCCACACCGGGATCTCGGGAGACGTTGTTGGAACGGCATAAATGCAATCCATCACGACATGCTGGACGGATTTGGAGCCGCTCAGATGTGTCAAGTGCAGTGGATGGCGTCCAATTAGTTTGGTCTGTGATATGGGGTGGGGTCGGGCTTTGTGGGGAGAATCGGAGAGGGGGCAGTGTGTGTGTGTGTGTGTGTGTGTGTGTGTGTGTGTGAGTGTGCGCACATGTGTGTGTGTGCTACGCTTGCACTTGTGGTTTTCATTAATACCTGCAGACACCGCCTTCTAAGCTCCGCCACGTTAGATGTCTGATAGCAGCCTAATGGGGGTGTTCTGGGCGAGATATTGCCGCTCCGTTTATAAGTTCCCGACCGCCCCGATGTGTAAACGCATGAGACACTTAATAAACCCCTTTGATGACAAGGGGCCCGGGCGAAAAAAAAAGACGCTGCGTCCAGGAATGCGTGCCGGCGCGCCCGGCTTTGAAATGGGAACCTGTCCACCGCTTGTCCTCGTCTCGGGAAGATGAGAGGGCCGACAGCTGCGACCGGGCGAGGGCGGGAATTAATTAGCGGGCGCGCCCGCATGTGCGAGCCCGGACGAAGAGAGGAACGCCGGCGATTGTTTTGATTAGCGGCGATGTTGGTGGCGCACAGCCGAGGCCCCCCCCCTCCCCCTCTACCACGTCGATCCGGGTGAAACATTAACGTTCGCTCTCCCACGGCCCGGAATCTTCCGCAGCTGTCCCTGCACATAGACCAGCTGAGCCCTGGAATAACTTTACTTTGACACCTCGGCGTTGGAGTGTTTGGCTCAGGCCCCCGGCCCCCCCCCCCCCCTGTGAGGGGGGTCATTATTCCTCCAAAGCAGCCCGTCCGTGCTGGGCCCCGGGCCCGGCCCGTGCGCCGAGGGAGCTGGCCCAGGTAGCGGAGCCTGCACCTGCCCTCTGACACGGCCCTCCAGCTATTTCACGGGACTGTTGTGGGATCGTTCATAACACCCGGCCGTTTCCTTTGACCGCGGTTGGGGCTTCGACCGCTCCCCTGGGACCGCAGAGGCCAGGCGGCGGGGCTTGGGGGGCCGCAGTGCCAGGGGGGGTGGTGGAAGGTCGGTCGGTTGGCTGGTGAAGTGGTGCCCCAGCTTGCCTATGAGCTGAGAGTGGGGGAGCTTCCTCTGCGTGTGTTGTGTGGCTTGTCAGCGGTGGCCGGGAGAGGGCCGTGGTCTGTGTGTGTGCTTGTGTGTGTGTGTGTCTGTGTGTGTGTTTGTGTGTCTGTGTGTGTGTGTTTGTGTGTGTTTGCGTGCTCGTTTACGTGACGGAGATTTGAAGTGCGTGCGAAACGTTTGTTTGAGGCTGCAAGCGTGTCTGCGCATGTGTTTGCGTCCTTGTCGATGTGAGGGAGTTGTGCTTTCGAAAAGCTTGTTCGAGGCTGCCAGGGTGCAGGAGTGTGTTGGTGCCCGCGCTGCCAGGGTGCTGGAGTGTGTTGGTGCCCGCGCTGCCAGGGTGCTGGAGTGCGTTGGTGCCCATCCTCCGTCTCCTCCCGGGAGGGGGAACGGTGATGTGAGGAGCAGCTGTGGTTTGTGTTGGACCTCCATCCCGTTTCATGTTCCGGCTGCCTCTGGAATCCGGTTTACCTTCTCCCCCTGTCCTCCCCTCTACCTTCTCCCCCTGTCCTCCCCTCTACCTTCTCCCCCTGTCCTCCCCTCTACCTTCTCCCCCTGCCCTCCCCTCTACCTTCTCCCCCCGTCCTCACCTCTGCTCTCTCCTTCCTTCCTCCTTCCTCTCCTCCCTTCCTGCACGGGCCCTCGCCCCCACGCTGCTCCTTGACTCTCTCTCTCTCTCTCTCTCTCTCTCTCTCTCTCTCTCTCTCTCTCTCTCTCTCTCTCTCCCCCTCTCTCTCGCTCTCTCTCTCTCGGACATGTCGATTCGTAGGTTCTTTATTGGCGTGAGTAATGATGTTAGGTTTTGCCAGGGTAATTACATAGCACATTAAAGGGCTTCATAAACATTACAGTTCCTCCTCTGACCGGTGGCAGGCCTAACCGGGGCAGAATGAGAGAGTTAGAGAGAGAGAGAGATGAACACACACACACACACACACACACACACACACACACAAACACACACACACACACAAACACACACACACACACACACACACACACACACACACACACACAGACACACTAACCGGGGCAGAGTGAGAGAGAGAGAGAGAGAGAGAGAGAGAGAGAGAGAGAGAGAGAGAGAGGGAGAGAGTAGAGAGAGATGAACACACACACACACACACACACACACACACAAACACACCATCCATCCATCATCCCCCCTACCCTCTCTTCTCTTTATGTCTTGCACGGCACCATCATTTTAATATCTACTACTTTCATGATCTCCATGCTTTCCTCTCTCTTCTTCTCTCCTCCCTGCCAGCTCCTCCCATTCTGGGGAGACTCCAGCCAAGTGCCCAGGTGGAGGGCCATTCCAGCTGGGCTCCTGGTGGAATAACAAAGGCATTCTCTTGCCTCGGCCGGTCCCAACTCACAGCCAGTTCTAGGGCCCACCACAGAGAATGGAAGGGGGGAAGAGACATCGAAATGGAGGAGAAGGCAGCAGAACGGGGCACCGATAAGAGGAGAAGGGAACTGTTTCGGGGCCTTTGTTTAACGGGGGAACTATTTCATGCACGGATCCCACAGGACGCGATGAAGTGCTGCTGGGTAATGAGCTCAACACCGTCGTCATGCGGCAATGTTTGTTTACGCTTACCACTTCCCCCTGTCACACACACACACACACACACACACACACACACACACACACACATACACACACATATTCTGGCTCACTCAGCACCCTTGTAGAGGAGGGGCCTCTCCCTCTGCTAGGCTCCCACCCATGTTTGCCTCCAGGTCACCAAACCTCCCACTTCGAAGGGCCAAGCCCCGGCCTCTTCTCGTGTTAGCGCTTATGCTAAGTCCCCCAGCCGCTGTCTACTGCTCTCGCTATCGCTAACGCTTCCTAATGCCCCTGGCTGCACTCCCCGTCTACCATCGAAAGTCATCTTTAGCCCTCCATTTCGGGCCCGTGTCTCTCCCTCTCTCTCTCTCTTTGGCAAAGCCCTCATTTGTAGGACAAATATTATAACAAATTAAGCGGAAAAACAATGGGAGGGTGTCGGCCCTGACGTCAGCCTGGGTTTGGTTAGCGAGCGCTAGGCTAACACGTTCCATATGCAGCCGGGTGGCCCCCCGGTGCACAGGCCCAGCCCCGCTCTCCAAGCTCAGCCCCTCCGTCTCTCAGCCCCAGCCTCCGAGCCTAGCACGACCTAGCCCACAGCCCAGCCTAGCCCCCCCCCCCCCCCCCCCAGACACCCCCCCCTTGCCCCCCTTGCCCCCCTGTCGACCCCCCGTTGGCCCTAGGCCGGGCCCCCACAATTATGTCATCTTTAATTTGGACATGTCACACATCACCTGACACCTACCCCCGGCATAGTGTAACCTTTTGTCCCTCAAAAAAGAGAGCGGGGGGGGGGAG
>CM030186.1:13436024-13496024 GCA_017639675.1 Aplochiton taeniatus | reverse complement strand
TAGACAGTGTGTGTGTGTGTGTGTGTGTGTGACAAAGAGAGAGAGAGAGAAATATCTGAACACTTCATATCTGCACACTCCGCTAATATGACCCACCCGGGCCCTCCAGGCTGAAACCCGTCACCCAGGCCGTCTGGCCTCTCTGGGGGCCTTGGAGCTGGCTACGACCCGGGGCTGCTGAAGGGTCTGGCCCCGTGCAGCACTCGCCCCGCACACCCCTCTGTGACCCCAAGCCGGCCAGAACACCGCCCGAACTCGAACCAAGCGCACCCGCAGCCTCGCCGCAAACCAGCAATAACCTAACGCCCCCCTTTCTGTTGGTTTGATTCGCCAGCCTCTAACCTCCTTTCACCTATTCATCTCTCTCTCTCTCTCTCTCTCTCTCTCTCTCTCTCTCTCTCTCTCTCGTCCTTTCTCTCTGTTTCTGTCTCTTTTTAGGGGGTATTGGCGTGGGTTTCCACTGCCCGGAGCTCGAAGTACGTACGTTGTTCGTTTTTCTGCCTCTTTCTCCTGGAGAAGAATGACAGCAAGGGGAGAGAGCGAGAGAGAGAGAGAGAGAGAGAGAGAGAGAGAGAGAGAGAGAGAGAGAGAGAGAGAGAGAGAGAGAGAGAGAGAAAGAAAGAGAGAGTGTGTTGTGTAAAGCTGCAAACCACAGGCTTATTGGAACTATTAGAATGTGGGCTAAGCAGCACAGAATAGCAGCACCAGATGCGCAACTAGAAGTACACACATACACACACGCACACGCACACGCACACTCACACACGCACAGACAGAAAGCACAAACACACATTAGTGACAGATTGACACAACTGCTATTAATACACACAATACATATGCACGCATAAACATACTTAGACGTGTTTGCACACAAATTGATTACACACTTGCACACATTGTTATTGGACAGCAGCCCCCCCCCCCCTACACACACACACACATACCAACACATCTTTAGATACATACACACGCACACACGCACACGCACACGCACACGCACACACACACACACACACACACACACACACACACACAGGGTGAAGTGGCATGAGAGACCATCCCCTCGTCTCTGTCAAACGGGTCTAATCCCTCGCTCCTCTCCTCCATGACATCACCTCTTACTTGCTGTGCCTCTCGCCAGACCCCTTAAAACCCTCCTGCCCGCTTTGTGCGTCAGTCGCTAACACTCCTCCTTTCCTCCATCTTTCTCTGTGCGTCAGTCACTAACACTCCTCCTTTCCTCCATCTTTCTCTGTGCGTCAGTTGCTAACACTCCTCCTTTCCTCCATCTTTCTCTGTGCGTCAGTCGCTAACACTCCTCCTTTCCTCCATCTTTCTCTGTGCGTCAGTCGCTAACACTCCTCCTTTTCTCCATCTTTCTCTGTGCGTCAGTCGCTAACACATTCCCTCCTTTCCTCCATCTCTTTCTCTGTGCGTCAGTCGCTAACACTCCTCCTTTTCTCCATCTTTCTCTGTGCGTCAGTCGCTAACACTCCTCCTTTTCTCCATCTCTTTCTCTGTGCGTCAGTCGCTAACACTCCTCCTTTTCTCCATCTTTCTCCGTGCGTCAGTCGCTAACACTCCTCCTTTTCTCCATCTTCCTCTGTGCGTCAGTCGCTAACACTCCTCCTTTTCTCCATCTTTCTCTGTGCGTCAGTCGCTAACACATTCCCTCCTTTCCTCCATCTCTTTCTCTGTGCGTCAGTCGCTAACACTCCTCCTTTTCTCCATCTTTCTCTGTGCGTCAGTCGCTAACACTCATCCTTTCCTCCATCTTTCTCTGTCCGTCAGTCGCTAACAAATTCCCTCCTTTTCTCCATCTTTCTCTGTGCATCAGTCGCTAACACTCCTCCTTTTCTCCATCTTTCTCTGTGCGTCAGTCGCTAACACTCCTCCTTTTCTCCATCTTTCTCTGTGCGTCAGTCGCTAACACTCCTCCTTTTCTCCATCTTTCTCTGTGCGTCAGTCGCTAACACTCCTCCTTTTCTCCATCTTTCTCCGTGCGTCAGTCGCTAACACTCCTCCTTTTCTCCATCTTTCTCTGTGCGTCAGTCGCTTACACTCCTCCTTTTCTCCATCTTTCTCTGTGCGTCAGTCGCTAACACTCCTCCTTTTCTCCATCTCTTTCTCTGTGCGTCAGTCGCTAACCCATTCCCTCCTTTTCTCCATCTCTTTCCCTCGTTCTCCTTTGGTTCTAATAAAGACATTAGTGGTGACTGTGCTCAGTATTTATTTTTCTATGACAGAAACCCTCTGGAGTATGTCACATGCTCCTTTAACCTTCCAACACACACACACACACACACACCAATGAACGCATGCGAATGCATGCACACTCCCGTGCCAGCAACAGGCACTTCTGTCACCCGCCTCTATCCTCTCCCTTTACCCTTTCCCATTTTTATTCCTCATCTTTTCCTACTTAATTCATGCTTTCATCTTCCATTCCTTTTAATCCTGGTGGTATTTCCACCGCTCTGCACCAATCTGTGTGCGGCACACGGCCGATGTGTGCGTTTTATTGCCCACGGTTGCCATTAAAACCCAAGTGCAGAACCGCTGAACATTCCCCGAGTGTTTCCTGAAAGGTCCCCGACATTCCCGGGCCGTTTATTCGTCCTTGTCACCCCCGTCAAAACTCGCCTCGGCGTTGCCTCCCTCTCTCCGGCGCTCCCGCCACGCTCCCTCTCCGGCGTTCCGACATCAGTCAGGCCCCTGCCGGACGTCCTTCGGAAAGCGTCGGCGGGATGTGGCCGGCGGCGGCCATGTTTGCGGCACTCGCAGGCGAATGAGCGGCTAATGACAGCCCCCGGCTCACCACAGTGAAGGGGGGGGGGGGGGGGGGGGGGGGGCACGCGTCGCACGCCCGCTAACCCGGGAAATGCTTCGGTTGGCCACAGGATAATTGGGACTGTCCCATGTAATTTAGGCAGAGAGGCCGTCTGGCCGCGGCGGCGGTGCACTGCACTTGTCTCCCTGGCTGCCGGTCAAACACGCGCTACCGCAGAGGGACGGGGGCGAGGAAGGAGAGGGGGGTAGGAGCCACAGAGAGATAGCAGGAGCGGGAAGGGCGGGGCGACGGAAAGTTTGCTCCTGCCCTGGGAGGCCGTGACTGCCCAAGAGGAGAGGTTCTCCAAAGACGGACATTGCAGCGGTCGATAACGAGACGCGTTGTGTGTGTGTGTGTTCATGTGTGTGTGTGTGTGTGTGTGACAGTTAGCTGAAGGGGAAAGTAGAGCTTATTTTCCCCAGGTTTTCTCTCCGCTGAGGCAGATGGAAAATAGGGAGAGCAGAGAGGAATCCAGCTTAGTCAGGCTTCTTCTGCTACAGAGTGTGTGTGTGTGTGTCTTCTCTCAAAGTGGGACAGACAGCTGTAAGACCAAACAGGTCTCTGTAGTCAGGCCCAAACCACAGCACTGCGAGGGTTTGTTGCCACTGGGTTTCAAGTGCTTATGCTCTTCTGCTGCCACCCTGGGAAACGTGCGTGTGTGTGTGTGTGTGTGTGTGTGTGTAAATGCGTCTATTCCCCCTAGTGTGTGTGTGTGTGTGTGTGAGGCTTGAGTGTGTGTGGATGCTGACCAGTATGCCATACCTGTCTGTCTGAACGGATTTCCGTATTAGAGGACTTAGTCGGCAATGTGTGCACCGTGCCATCTGGTATGCTCTCTTTGTGTGTGTTCCAGATCGCTAGAGACTTCTCTCTCTCTCTCTCTCTCTCTCTCTCTCTCTCTCTCTCTCTCTCTCTCTCTCTCTCTCTCTCTCTCTCTCTCTCTCTCTCTCTCTCTCTCTCTCTATATATATATATATATATATATATATATATGCGTGTGTGTGTGTCTTTGTTATGTCTAGTTCACCCAGGAGTGTGTGTGCAATCTTTATTCCGTCCTCTTATGTGTGAATGTGTGTGTGCGCGGGCCATGTTGTTGTTGTGTGTTCTAGTCACATCTACATCTGTCTTTGTGTCTAAAGATGTGTGTGTGTGTGTTCTGTCTGCCCGCTTCCCCATGTGTGTGTGTGTGTGTGTGTGTGTGTGTGTCCCTGTCCATGGGGTCACTGGCAGGTCCCCTCTCCCCAGACCAGACAGCCCCAGACAAGGAGAGGGTGAGGGCGGGGCGGGGGCGGGGGGGGGCTTCTGCAGCCAGCCCCTGATCTGGGACATAGCCCTGGGCTGCCACTAAATGAAAACCTCAAGCGGCGCAGCGAGCCTTAAAACGTTTGTCAAAGCAGAGCCGGGGCTAAAGCAGGCTAAACACAACAACACACACTGGGCCCGCTGGAAACAGCAAGCCAGCCTGGCCCTGGCACACACACACACACACACACACACGGACAGAACCAGCAGCGTCTCCACTGGTGGGCAAGACCCCAAACAAAGAGTTCTGTTTCGACTTGGACTCGCTTGTTTGTTCTTATCATTAGTACAGCGGGATCGCAGTGCCGTTTTCAGGAAGAGACCACGACCACAATTTAATGCATTTTTAACTTTGATAAACAAACATTCTACCAGCTCTTTTGTTGTTGTTTTTTTGGTATGTGTGTGTGTGTGTGGGGCAGATTCTTGCGTAAGGGTAATATATTTAACAAAGCACAGATGCTGCATCAGCCTGGAGAAACGAATCCGGCCCATCAACCCATCCTTCTATCCATCCTTCTATCCATCCATCCATCCATCTACTCATCCATCCATCCACCCATCCTTCTATCCACCCACCCATCCATCCACCCATCCTTCTATCCATCCATCCACTCATCCATCCATCCGCCCATACTTCTATCCATCCACTCATCCTTTCATCTACCTACCCATCCTTCTATCCATCCACTCACCCACCCATCCCTTGCTCAATCCATCCCTCCATCTGTTTTCTCCAACCTCTCGCTTCCTGTATACTCCTCCCTCTCATCCCTCGCTCCCGTTCCCTCGCCCCCTCCCTCTCTCTCTTTAATCTCCGGCCAAACATGACCAACTGTAGCCAATTAGGGGTTTCTCCCTTTCTCTCTCCTTCTACCCCTTTGTCTCCTTTTCACTTCTCTTTCTCCCTTTCTCTCTCCTTCTTCCCCTTTGTCTCCTTTTCACTTCTCTTTCTCCCGTCTCTCTCCTCGCCGAGTGCACTTCACTTTCGGCGGCTCAGACTTTTTGAGTCTTGTTGTCTCACTTTCTTTCTTTAATTGTTACTCCTTCTCCCTTTTAACAGCAATAAACCTGCTGGCAATTGAACATTTATGGGACTGGCAATGCCCCCATCCACCCCATCTCTCTCTCTCTCTCTCTCTCTCTCTCTCTCTCATCCCCCCTCGTTCACCTCTAAACTGCTTTCCTCTCCGACGGTCAGTGCGCCGTGCCTACTCTCTCTGTCCCTGCGGTTGGCTCCAGCTCCACTTACCTGCTCAGGTGTTTCGTGCGTCTCTCCCTCTCTCCTCCCTCTCTCGTTGCTTCCCCCTCTCCCCCCCACCCCCCTCTCTTTTTTTCTGGGTGGAATAGGGGAATGATTAGTGTGAACGCATTCAGATTTTCCTTCCCCGTGTCGTGCCAGTGAAACGCCTGTGTGCCCGCAGCACTCGGGACAGCTGTGCCAGCGAAGAAGTGGTGTGTGTGTGTGTGTGTGTGAGTGTATGTGTGTGTGTGTGTGTGAGTGTACGTGCATGTGCATGTATGTGTGTGCGTGTGTGTGTGTGTGTCTGTGTGTTGAGGATGGGAGAGAGCAAGGCCAACAGCAAAGAGCAACGGACCACAGTGCAATGTGCCACACTTGCATAACATATGGATCGTTCAGTCTGTGTGTGTATACCGTCTGTCTCCCGTATGTGTTTGTGTGTGTGTGTGTGTTGGGGGGGGGGGGAAAGACACTCAAATGTTATTGTGTTTGAGCTCTCGTTAGATGGAGTATTTATTCTAGCTGCTTGTTGGGTTGATTGTCTGGATGCTGATCATAGACATTTGCGCACTGAGCGTAGATCGGGGAGGTGTGTGTACGTTGTTGGTCGTGGGAACTCAAATTCAGATCTGGGAGCCCAGATGTGCTGCATGGTGCTATGAAACTTGACGCCCCCCTCACCAACTGAAACCCCCCCACTCTCCCCTAACCAGCCCAGAACTCTGCGTTCAGACACATGTGGAAACAATTCAGCCAATGCCCTAAGCAGGGTAGCCCTACGCACACACACACACACACACACACACACACACACACACACACACACTCACACACAAAACACAGTTAAGCACACAGACACACACACATAACATACTCACCCACTTGCATCACACTTAACAGGGGACAGATGAGACCAGCATGTGTGTGTGTGTGTGTGTGTGTGTGTTTGTGTGTGTCTAAACGTGTGTTGAGGGGGTGCAGGGGTGCTCGTTGCGTGGCATTCGAGAGTGTGTTAACTCTGCTGTGGTCCTAAACTGCTCTCAGGTTGTCTGCACCCCATCAGTAAGGTCTGTGCTGCCCCAGGACAGCACAGCCTCGCTGGGCTCAGGGAAAGTCGAGCACGGCCCCGACACCAGAGACCTCCACAAGGCGTGGAGGTCTGAGGTGGGAACAGCATGTGGACCGTCCTGAAAATGAGGTCAAAGCGGTGCTGTAATAAATTTGGAAAGTCAAAGAATGTAGCTGTGCCAAGGTTGGCTCCATTCTGTTGCAATTCAAGTGTGTTATCTTTACAATTTATATCATAATCATTTCAGATTCCACAAATATAGTTTGCCTCTGTGTTGTAGCTATGTTAAAAAATGGAGTCAACAAAGATCAAATATAATTGCTTTTTCTTCATTTAAAAAGAATTAGAAAAATCTCCAGAAAGTTAGAAAGAAGACCCAGAATGGGGTGCCCTGGTGGCTCATCGGGCTAACATGCTTATCCCTAAGGCTAGTCCTTAATGCAGCGGCATGGGTTCAAATCCAGCCTGGGCCCAATGCTGCATGTCCTCCCCTCTCTTTCTCCCACATATCCTGTCAACCCACCGTCCTGTCTCAATAAAAGCAACAATAATCCCCCCTGAAAAAGAAAGAAGCACCAGAACCACCTACAGGCTGAGGTCAGTGTTAAAAGACACTGGGCAAGAAGGGGACAGACACCATGGATTATCACAAGTACTTGGACCCTCACCTCATGCTCCACTTCTGTCATTTGTCAGTGGAACAGTGTTCAAAAACTATTCAGGGTTATGCAGGTGCTTGACGGCATTCTTCACAACCGCCTTTGGTGACAATTTCCACTTTTGATCCCATGTCCCCCTTTATTCTTCCTGGTGGCGTCGTCATGAACATGACCTTGAGTGAGTGGGGTCTACAGGTAACCTCATGGGCTCCTGTGTGGTTGCTGGACATTCTCACAGCTCACCCTGGGGGTGACTTGGGAAGATTCAGCAGTCCCAACCATGCAAACAATATGGTTCTGTTAAGTGGTCCGGTTTCAATAAACAATGTTGCAATGAAACAAATCAGTGAAATGTTCTGAAAGGATCACCTGTAATCAAGAGGAGTGCACAATGGATAGTAGAATCTAAAGGCTGTAGTGTAGAGGCAGCAGCATGCATATCAATTAAATCACCATAGACAATCACTGACACAAAAGTTGCCTGAACTAATAGTTTCCTGTTATCGCTACTAAAACACGACTTATTCCTATAGCAAAACTTAGCTTCACTTCTAATTTCTGAATCAATGAGCATAAGCATGAGCTTTAAAAGTCACCTTTTCATCAATCCAAAAACCAAGATACTTGAGCAGTGTGACTCATTCAATTTGAACTCCACATATTACTGGAATGACAGAATATGAAACGTTTGCCCTGAAGAACAACCTATATGTAGTTCACTGTTATTTCACTCTTAAGAACTAGCTTAAGCCCAGCTAGTGCTTTTTCCAAGGCCCACACATCTGTCTGTAGGTTAGAGAAAGCAACATCTAGAGATGGAGATGAACAATACAGTACTGTATCATCAGCATAGAAGTGAATTTGACCGTTTTTGAGAGAAGCTCCAATATCATTTATGTGCAACGTCAGTAAAGCGGGTCCTAAAATGGAGCCTTGAGGAACACCCTTTCGAACCTCAAGGAATTCAGACATTTGCCCATCAATTACTATGGCTTTTGAAGGATCACAGAAGTAGTTGTTAAAGCAATCACATTACTTTTTGTCCAACAAAAGATTAACTGTAGATCAACTGTATCAAATGCTTTTTAGAGATCAATACATTTTGCAACTTTTTTGTTTTTGATCCACAGAGGTAACAAAGTAATTTATTAGCATTGAGGCTGCAGAGACATTACTAAGCCCATGTCTAAAACTAGACTGATAGAAATTCAGAATATATTCAGAATTTCTTTGCTAGAAAAGAGAGCCTTGAGATTGGACAAGGTGACTAGTGTCACCTCCCTTATGTAACGGTAATACATGTGCCGCTTTCCACACTTTTGATATAGTTCCAGCAATAAGCATCAAATTAAAAAGATGCATTAAAAGGTTTCATAATGATGTGAGCTGCAAGTAAGAGGAGACCCCAATGGTCAGCTCCTCAAGCTTTTCCCCATCAATTGTCAACAGGATATTTACAACTTCAATTCACAACTTTAGAACTTCCCTTTCAGATAATAATTTCAACAAGAAAAAGGGTTTCACTTCATCCATAATTGAGCTAGCAAATAGTATAGGTTGGCTATCACTTTGTTTTATATTTTCCATCTCCTGTTCATGAGCAGTTGCAACATACGTTCTTTCATAAAGAAACCCTGCTGAGATAAAGTGACTGTTAAAAGCATAGCTTATTTTCTTTGTATCTGTGATACGACCAGAATCTAGATGAATTACCTTTGGCAAGGAGGGGAGGTAAAAAATGTTAAGCAATTTAGGGTATTTCAAAATTTGCCAGGATTTCCTCCACATCCTGTTAATTGGTATCATGATTTAACATTTCTAATTCAATTTTAACATTTAAAATATTGACAGTCATGTGCATTTTTTTTAATAGCTCTGGTCCAAGCAATATTTTTTCATAAAAAATATCAGATAAATCAATCACGGATCGCTTCCATTTTTTACCCTGAACGTTTTGTAAGGGGCATATTTATCTGCATGTTGTTGGTGGGAGGTTTGGTTTTCAATACAGAGGAAGAAAATGTTGCAAAACCTTTCCCATAAATATCCAAAAGCCCAGTCATGGGGTGGTGAGCTAAAACTTTATACAAGTGATACTGTCTTTGTTTTTTAGTACAATGGCACTTGTTTATAGAGCATCTGTAAATCAATATTTCTATGGAAAGATCTTTCGGTTTGAATGTTGGACTGGGCATATTGTTATCCAGATTTATCCCTATTTTTTGGCGCACATTCTTCATTTTCAAAAGGCTTTTCCCGGTGGAAATCACTGGTCCTTTGCAAACGAGTGGCCACTTGCTGTAGCTAATTCCCTGTCTGCTCCCTGCCCTCTTTCAAAGTATAGCCACGCGGATCATAAGGCTTTTGTTGGACTACCAATATCCCAGTAAGTTGTGTTGCTTAGTTATTATTTATCGATTTATACAGGGTTGGCTGTCTGAGACTGCGTCTCTTTTGCAGCAGGGCCCTGCTAATGAGGGCCATCATTAAAAATAAAACAAAACACCAATAAAAAAAATGAGAAAAGAAAACATTTCAAATAATCCAACAGTGCAAATGGTTTATGGTTTATGATCGAAACCATTCTCGATCACAACACATTTGTGCTATTTGTTGGACGAAATGCATGGTTTACAGTCGGTCCTCGGAAGAGCAGTTCCATCAACAGCGATGCCCCGTTTCAATGTTTCTCATCCTCTGATACCGATTGGCACACCATTGACATCTTAGGAACGTGAGCCTGCGTACTTTCTCATTACATCTACAGCGTTTCCTTTGTCACAGAGTGCCTGGTGACGGGGTGCAAGGAGGGTCATACCATGCTGCCGAAGAGGACCTGGAGGTGGCTGGTTGAAGTCCTGGTAAAGACAGCACCTTGCCGGTTTCAACTCGTTCCCAGGCAAAAAGCTCAACACCATCCTCCCCTGTCCCAAGAAACAGACGTTTGGCCCTACCTTTGGCGATGTGTACCATTGACTTCATTTCAAGTGGTTTCACTTCACGATTGTGTTTCAATGAGTGGACGTCACTGGAGCATGTTGTTCTTGAACTCTAATACGGTTTTATGATTGAACAATAACAATTCGATATGGTGATTGACGCAAAGAAATGTGCAGTTATTTTGTGATATCATAATCTGGTTTGGGATAACACGTTCGTGGCTTCAGTCTGCAATTCCACGAAGGTGTCTGAACTCCGCCAACGGTTTACAGTTAAGCTGTGATATGGCACGGAAAAGCATTCCTGCACAATAGCATCATTCTAAGACTTGGAATCCTTTCACGATCTCACAATCACCGAACAATTTCCCGGAGCTTCCGGAGAATTCTTATTGGTCAGTCCCGTAACGACAACGAATCAAAAGCATGTTTTGGAATTAGACAGAATCCCTACCCCAATTTAACGCCGCGATTTGCAAACGTTCTGAGTAGGTGTCGTTTGAACTTTGCGTTTACGTGCTGGTTGGCTGACAGAACCGCCACTCCTGGTGTGTTTTAAAGGTCTTGTTTGCGTCTTGCAGACAGAGCAGCGTGTGTTTGTCTGCACTGGAGGGTGAGAACGAGTGTGTGTTCAGTCAGGAGCGAACGAGGGCAGGGTTGTTTTGGATGTAGCCGAAGAAATGGCAGAAGCTAGCCCATTTCTTGTAATTTAATATTTCTTTGCTCTCACATCTGGTGCTGCATGTAAAAATGGAAAATAGGGCCGAGTGACATGTAGAAAGGCCGAAAGAAAAGAAAAGAACGATGGAAAGCAGGAGAGAACACCCTCTTCTCCCGCACACACATTCTTTGCCTTCACTCAGTCGCTCAAAAAGTCCCACTAGACGACCACATGCTAGGGGTGCACACACACACACACACACACACACACACACCCTTCGAACAGTTCCCCCAGCATGCATGTGCTTCGTGGACATCTTTGGACTCATTATGCGGAGTTGCTCTCCTTCTTTTTCTCAATCAATTTCTCAACACATCCCCAGAAACACATTCACACACACGCATACCAAAAAACATGCGTACACGTATTGACTTAAACACACACACGCACGCACGCACGCACACACACACGCACGCACGCACGCACACACACACACACATCCTCCTCATGGTGACTGGTGCTGTATGTTGGCGTGAGTGCATAGGTGATCTGGGTGTGATTAGCGCTTGGCTCTCACACAGCTCTGATGATGACATTCAGGGCTTTGAGCTCCTCTGGGCTGGGAGCACTCCAAACACAACCAGCCAGTCAGTACACACTGCAGCTCCACAGACACTCTCTCCACCTCGCTGCTCGGCTCAGCATACACACCAACGGGGGTTTTTCACTCTCTTTTTCAAACCTTACATAGTTGGCTTTTATATGATCGTTTATAACTAAAATAAATGGATGCTGAGGTCAACTTAGATAGTTGAAGGTTGTTCATGCAAGGCTGGAAAAGGTCCTCTCAAAGGCACTAAATGTGTATGTCCACAAACCCCACATGCATGTGGCATGCTGTAAGCTTTTCATGCACAATACTATCTCAAGCCCTTCTGTCTGTCTGTCTGTCTGTCTGTCTGTCTGTCTGTCTGTCTGTCTGTCTGTCTGTCTGTCTTTCTCCTTGGCTCTGTCTGTCTGTCTGTCTGTCTGTCTGTCTGTCTGTCTGTCTGTCTGTCTGTCTGTCTGTCTGTCTGTCTGTCTGTCTTCCATCTGCCCTCAATGTCTGTTTGCCTCATTTAGATGCCAAGCTTAGAAAGCAGCTGTGGGCTCGATTGTTGCTATCGAGTCAACATATGTACGCACACACACACACACACACACACAGAATTCCCTCACTTGTAGGGCCGCGTGCCCAGATCCTGTTAATCTTCTCTGTCCTCCACGCATTGCTCGGCTCCCATCAACGTCAACGCTGCTTTGATGAAGACACACACTTACACACACACACACACACACACACACACACACACACACACACACACTCCACTCCACTCTCCATCATTATCATTGTTTCAGCTGGAGAAGAGTCAGCGCCTTTTGTTTGTAATTACAGGGGATTGAAATGAAAGAGAATGCTCCAGAAAAAAAGAAAGGAAAAGAGACAGTAAGTGCGGACCAAAGACAGAGAAAAAAATGCGTGCCTGTGACACATTAGTCACTTTTTACCGTAATTGTTCGTCGACCCCGTCCAAAACTTGTAAAAAAAAGGGTAAAAACAACCTTGTGGTTTAAAATGGAGTCTTTCCAAGGCTACATCTATGTGGAAACGACAAAGAGAATGTAGAGATTGCTTGGTATATACTTTTAGAGAGACAAAGGCCTTTTCTCTATTTCCTTAGCCTGGGGATTGAGTTAAGAATGACCCGAAGACAAGTGACACCTTTCAAATATTTCCCCTTTTTTTTGTAATATGGAGCACCGAAAGACCTTTGATGTTGCTGTTTTTTTTTTTTCATAATGAAATACAAAGTGATTTAAAGCGAGCGCCGGCTGCCACTAAAGTAAACTCTGAAATGTGATTATTACCTTCTGGACCCACACTGATAAGCCCACGCCCTGATCTCAATCGATGCGTGGATTGGCCGATTGACTCCCCACGGGATTGATTGACTGGCTGTGGTCTGTCAGCTCCAGGAAGTCCCCATCAGCGAGGGGGGTGTCTGTTTTTTTTCTTTCTTTTTTTTTTACTTTGCCACGAGAACCCTGGCGACAAACCCACACAGCACGGGGACAGCAAAACGCCAAGACTCCCTATCCCACCCTGGGACTCGTAAAACTCGGGCTCGTTTCAAAACAAGCCCCCCTCTACCCCACCCCCTTTTCCCACACCCATCTCACCTGCAGCAACGACCAAGCAGGGGTCAGAGTTCAGAGCATCGGAAAAGAAGGAATTTATCCGGAGTCTATTTTTCATCGCCTGTGTTCTTCCTCTAGCCATGTGCCCGCCCCTCTCGTTTGATCTCCTGTTGGCCCTGGATGTTTTCAGCATTTTGTTTTCCTCCCATCCCTCTTTCGCCCTTTCCTTTCTCTCATCCATCCCCCTCTCCCCCCCGACACTGTGTAATTTATGAGTAAACATGCAAGACTCCCCTTTTCTGTAACACGTTAGAAAACATTTTTCCTCTGTCTAGTTCAGTGAATATTCAGTGGAGCTCGACACATGTTTTTCAAAGGAGGAACGAGAGAAAATCCAAGTACACCAATATATTACCACTCATCACCAAAACAAATACACACACACACACACACACCTCCCCTACAACTGCTGTTACGTCTATTTGCATGTGCACGCGTGTGTTAGTGTGTGTCAGCGTGTGTTAGTGTGTGTTAGTACCCATGTACGTCCTCCTGACTCCCAGTGTTGCCCAACAGGGAGTGTTTGTGTGGTATCCAACGGCAACGACTCAGGCGGGTGGGGGAGGCTAATGTCGAGTTGCAGGACTGCAGAACCTTACTTTCATTCCAGTTTGTTTGCATGTCTGATTGCTTTGTGTGTGTGTGTGTGTGTGTGTGTGTGTGTGTGTGTGTGTGTGTGTGTGTGTGCGCGTGTGCGTGTAGGCGTGTGCTTGGCGCACATGCAAAGTATGCAGGTGGGCAGTGTGTAGTTGCGTGTTTGTGTGTGTACGTGTTTGCGTGCGTGCTGAGCAGTGTGGAAAGTGTTGTTGTCCAAAGGCTAAATGCTACTGACATGCACACACTGACTACTGGAGTCAAAAAGTTAAACGCACTCCATGCTCTCTCTCTCTCCCTTGGGGCTAGCTCTTTCTCTCCTTATTTTTCTCTCTCTGTCATACTCTCCAGCTTTTTCTCTCCCTAAGTCGGCCTCTTTCTTTCTTTCTTTCTTTCTTTCTTTCTTTCTTTCTTTCTTTCTTTCTTTCTTTCTTTCTTTCTTTCTTTCTTTCTTTCCCTCTCTCTCTCACTCTGTCTTTCTTTCCCTCCCTCTCTCCCTCTCTTTCTGATGGTTTTAGCAGAGGTGTGACTCATTGGGCATCATGCCACAATGTCAGGTAGTGAGGGGTGGGAGGGAAGAAGGGAGGTGGAGAGGGGGAGAGAGGGAGGAGGAAGGTGGGGGGGTGGGGGGGGTGGGGGGAGAAGGGAGGAGGATGGGGGGGGGGGGTTGGGAGGAGAAGGGAGGAGGGGGAGGGCGAGGACAAGGTGGTGAGGCTGGGTGCCAGGCTGGCAGGAGGGATGCAGAAAAGGATAAGGAGAAAAAGAGTGGGAGAAAGAACGCGAGGGTGACAGAGATAGAGGGAGGAGAGGGGAAGAGAGAGGAAAGTTGTTTCAAGAGTGGCGGGGGCGGTGCAAGGGGGGGTCCGGGTGAGATATGCAAAATGGAGTGGAATGTGGGCGAGGGAAAGAGTGAGAGAGCGAGAGTGCGAGAGAGAGAGTGAGAGAGAGAGAGAGTGAGGTAGGGGTACTGTCCGAGGCAAACATAAAAAGGGAGGGAAGTGAATAATTCCTGCAAGCGGTTTCCGTCAAAATTCGTTTTTTTTTCCTTCCCCCCATCTCCCCCCCCCTCCCTCCCTGCGGCATGTTTTGCTTTCCCGTTGCTCATGTTTTTTGGCGGCGGGGCGAGGCAGGACCCGTGCAGGCCGACCAACGTGTTTATGTGCAAACGTCCGTTTATGGCTTTTTAAACCGTCCAGTAGCTAATTACCTCGGGGCTCATTAACATATCATTAACATACGGCCTCCTCGTCCAATAAAACGGCCGGGAGGAACTGGTGAGGGATGGAGGGGAGGGATGGAGGTGGATGGGTGGTGGCTGGAAGGAGGGGTGGATGAAAAAGGAAGGAGCAGTACCAAGGAGAGGGAGAGGATGCACGGCGACGTGGCAAGGACGGGCTTACGCAAGAGAGGTCACATGACAGGGCCTGTCAATCATCTGTCTCCCTGGCCCTTAGGCGGGGGCTCTCCGAGCTCACACACACACTCCACATCAAGCATGCGCACAAAGCGTACACACACCCTCCTTCACCACACACACACACACACACAGTCCACATCAAGTATACGCACGAAGCGTACACACACCCTCCTTCAACACACACACACACTCCACATCAAGTATACACGCAAAACGTGCACACACCCTCCTTAAACACACACACACACACACACACACACACTCCACATCAAGAAAACACACTAACACACGCACACACACACACACACACACACACACACACACACACACACGCGTACGGCTCCCAGTCTTGGCTGACGTTAGGGAGATTCTGATGTGCTCTTCCTATGATGACATTGTACTGAGTGATGTGCTGTAAGGCGCCCCTAAAGTTCAGGTCACTCTGAGGACACACACGCTCGCACGCAGACACACACACACACACACACACACTTGCTTTTGAGCTTTGACTCGTGTCCTCAGTGGCCTCAGAGAGCCGGTCCTTATCTCTCCTTTGATGAATGGTGATGATGGTGGTGATGATGGTGACCATGGCTTCCTCTTTGTTTATCTAGCTATGAGTGGTTCAAGGTCTTTCTGCAATAGTCTTTTCACACGCCAGGGTTTTTTTCCCCCCCAGCAACTTCTAGGAATCAGAAATCCCGCCGGGCCAATTCCGTCCAGGCTGGTCTAGTACAGTTGGATACCAGCGTTTACTTATTGTTTCACTGCTACCTGCGTGGTCCAGGTGTGGGTCAGCTGGCTGTCGCCCCTCTCAATACTGCCACCTTCAGATCAAACTGTGCCACTGACCTGAGAGCAGGCTAGGCTCATACACAACCCAGCCCCTCTCTCTCTCCCTCTCCCTCTCCCTCTCTCTCTCTCTCTCTCTCTCTCTCTCTCTCTCTCTCCCTCGTTGTGGGCTGCCGGTATCAAGCCATACGAAAAAGAAACCCGAGAATTTCACGGTCACAAGTTCAATGGAACTCTTTAACATGGCTGGTTTACCGAAACAAAACATTTCCCGAGGAAAGAATGTGTTTACTCACAGACGTGGGAGACAGTGAGGAAAAAGGTGTGTGTGTGTGTGTGTGTGCGTGCGCGCGCTCACGTCTGCGCCAGTGACAGTGGAGCGTCGTGGATTGGAGAGGACCGACGTTGTCCCGTGTCGCCGCTTGCACCTGTTCCAACTGGAATTCCGTGGCTTCCCAGCCTGGGAGCGCTCGCCGCGTGTGCAACTGTTATGTCTACCTCCGTATCGCGGAGGGACTTCGCATCTGTTACCAGGTGGATATCTGACTGGGTGTGTGTGTCTCTGTGTGTGTGTGTGTGTGTGTGTGTGTGCGTGTGTGTTTCTCTGTGTGTGTGTGTGTGTGTGTGTGTGTGTGTGGTCTGTTTAGACACGTTTCTGCAACTTGCGGGAATCTTATAATCTGGAGCTGGAATATGCGCTCATGTCTGTGTCTGTCTACCCGCACTCCACCCTCTCTCTCTCTCTCTCTCTCTCTGTCTGTCTGTCTCTCTCTCTCTCTCTCTCTCTCTCTCTCTCTCTCTCTCTCCCTCTCTCTCTCTCTCTCTCTCTCTCTCTCTCTCTGTCTCTCTCTCTCTCTCGCTGTCTCTCTGTCTCTGTCTTGCTGTCTCTCTCTCTCTCTCTCTCTCTCGCTGTCTCTCTGTCTCTGTCTTGCTGTCTCTCTCTCTCTCTCTCTCTCTCTCTCTCTCTCTCTCTCTCTCTGTCTTTTTCTCTTTCTTGCCCTCCCTCTCCCTCGTTCTTTGACAGCTCTAATAAGTGCAGTAGATCGGGTTACACCCTTCGATACATGCCAACTACTCCCTATTTTTCTGTTCTTTCTCTCTGTCCCCTTTTTCTTTATTTTCTCTTCCCATTCTCGTTTTTTTTTTCTTCTCCTTCTCATACAAATACCCACTCCTTCGCTCTTACCAGCAGACACTTTCTCACGAACATAAAAGGCACACACACACACACACACACACACACACACACACACACACACACACAGACGTACTGTCTCTCCAGACCTCTCAGGTTGCTGACATTTTCCATTTTTGAGCATATAAAGTAATAATAATAATATTAACGGGTGTGACAGAGCGAGGGGTCCATGGTCTGCCATTCGCCAGCCCTCCTATAAATATCCCCCTTTTTTGGGGGGAATCCGAGACGCAGCACAGACATTGGGGTTTACACAGCTGAGGAGCATGTGGGAGAAACTCTCCATTCTCTCTCTGTCCTCTTTTCCTCCCTTCCTCTCTCTCTCTCTCTCTCTCTCTCTCTCTCTCTCTCTCTCTCTCTCTCTCTCTCTTATTTTCGGTTCCTCTCTACCATGTACCTGTCCCCCGCTTCTCTTGTTGTTCTTCTGTTCTCTCTCTCACAGCCCCTCTTCTAGCCGGGACAGCCCCCCCCCCCCCCCCCCCCCCCCCCCCCCCCCCCCCCCCCCCCCCGCCTCTGTCTAGTCTTCCCTCTCTGCATCTCTCTCCGCCTCTCGGGGAGTGATATGGTAGTGGTGACCCGCTGGCCCCGATGCTCAGAGGCAGGACACCGCGCTGCTGGGGGTGTCGACGTGAAAAACAGGGAACCCCCCCCGTCTTCTCATTGACAGCGTGTTGTTTTCTGAAGGGACCTTTCCACCCTTACTTCTCTTCTCAGCCCTGGCCCTCTCCTGCCCTCGCTCTCTCAGCCGCCATTTCTCCTGCCCTGTGTTTCTCCCAGAGTCCCCCACTCTTGCTCTCTCCTTCACATCTGCTGCAGTAATCACAAGTTATCTCTCCATAGGGGCCGCACGCGCACACACACACACACACACACACACACACAGACACACACACGCGCGCGCGCGCGCCTGAGCTCCCTCACTCAAGGTCATTGACTAATACACACATAAATGCAGGAACATGCATGTGGAATAGGCACTGTCGCTGATCCACATGTGTGCTTGATCTGAGGCCTAGACCTGCATACCCTGCCCTGAATGGGTCATGTGGGCACAGTCAAATGATAGATAGAGAGCAGAGAGAGAGAGATAGAGAAGGAGAAAGAAGGAGAATGAGAATGAGCGAGAGAGAGTGAGAGTAAGAGAAAGATAAAGAGCGTGAGAGAGGGCTGAGATACAGTCTGAAAACTACAGTAGCTAATTTAATGCTGCAATTATTTTCTTGGTATCTGGCTCCCCCTAGAGGACAGTCACTATCAGTACAATATAATGTAAACTAACCCCATTTTCACAACAGTAAAATAGAAACCTCTTACACTATATATACCTGCACTATTAAATACTGTATGTTGAGTTTCCAGAGAGGAGTAGCCAAGCTGGAAAAGAATGCCCAAAGCCTAGCCCCAGCCTTCATCTCGCTGGCAGACCCCAAAAGCTAGAGGTCTGATAACATAATACACCATTCAAAAGTCACCCTATTTTAATTACCATCTGAATTAATATGGTTTCATATGAATTCTTATTGTAGTTCACGAAGACCAATTTACCCAACACAACTTTTTTGCAAAACCTAAAAATACAATGTCATATTTCCTCCATTGTATTATATTTCCTCATATTTCCTGTACTTGTTTTTTCCCCCTTTAACCCTATATGGTAAACACCATGAAAAATACATCAGAAATTCTTTTTAAGTGAATATTTATTATTTCATGTCATTTAAACATGAATCTGAACAAAAATAATATATATATGTATATATATTTTCATTTAGAAAACATGAATGTATCTCCACAGATGCATAGTACCATTACGACTCCATACCACTAATGATAATAATAATAATACAAATTCTACAGGGATGTCCAGTAAGGGTGAGGGGTTGTGATTGGCAGGTCTTGCTGCCGTGCCAGGTCGTCCACCTGCCATGCCAGGTCGTCCACTGTGTGGCAGCTGCCACAGCATTTGTGGCAGCTGCCACAGTAGCCACAACTGCCACAGCTGATGTTGTGGCAGCTGCCTCAACACCTGCCAGCTGCCACGACAGAAAGTCCGTCTGGCCTTTCGGGCAGTGACCGAGCGCTCTGATCTGGCAGTCAACGTTTGAGAATCGTCTGTTGTGTTTAGTACTATCTGCGGTCGTATCAATTGTTAATTAAAGCAATATTTCAGCTCTATCGTTAGCGATGCATTAACTGGCTGCAAAGGAGTGCAAAGTGTAGTTAAATTTACATTTTGGAACACTTCCGGTCCCTAAAAATGTTTCCTGATCTAAGGAAAACGTTTAGGCATTTACTGCTTTAAAACATATTGGTAAAATTCTACAGTTTCCATGGAGACCTTTCATTTGCTTGTTGGCGTTAAAGTTAGACCTTTAATGTCACGAAAGTGAAAGAAGTCTCTGTAGCCTACAGTCGTTCATAATAAAGATGACCTTCTTCTAGCGAATTATTTATGTATTGTTGAACTCATTACACATTCAAGAATTTAAGCTGTAGATATAAACTAGACTGTAACGGTCACTTTTGGAAACGTTATTGCCTTTCTAGCTAATATTGCGCAGGCCTAATGTGGCGTAACCATACCCTTCTTGTTTAAACTGTCCGCAACTTATTGTTATAAAATAAATAATTTATTAACAGAATTTATTCCATACAAAATAAAAATGTCCAGGTGGGGGGTCCACCTCCAAAACATCTTTCAAATGAGGCAGTGATGGTAACGGACATCATTCAATGACCACCGAGCTTTCCCCTCCGTTAGTGGTCTAATTCCGACCGCGATTGGTGACTACCGTGGTCTCAATTACTGACGGATGGGAGGGTAGTGGTCATTTGTAAAGGTAACGGTCTTCAGTTCAAGACAAATTAATGGTCAAGACAAAGTCAGAGGTACCTTAAGTGTTTTCCCTTATTTTGTTTGCTAAGGTCTTTTGTGCAGCAGTTGAACTGGGATTCCTTAAGTAGGCCTATAAGACCAAGATAAGGACAAACCTTAATTACTTAAGGGAACATTTTAAGGAAACCTTAAGGAGAATATTTAAGGGTGTTTTCTGCAACCGATTTTATTTTAAGGAAACCTTAACTTGGACTCTAAGGAAAATGTTGAACTTAAGTGTTTTGTTTGTGTATGTTTTCTGCTATGGTTGCGCCGCGATATGGCTGCACTGACTAGAGCTCCATGTCAACTCAGCAATCTTATTTTATTAAACTTTGTAATAATGGCTATTTATTATGGAATTTCCATAATTTTCACACCTCCGGTACTTTCACACCTTCTGTATAATCGCCATACACTTTTGGGAGTTACGAGCATCAGATAAGCCACAACAGCTGCGGCAGCTGCCACAGCTGATGTTGTGGCACCTGCCGCTGATGTTGTGGCAGCTGCCACAGCTGACGTGGCAGGTGCCACAGCTGCCACTGCAACTGCCAGAGTGCCCCGGCCTCTCTCGGGATGTCAGCATTAGTTTTAGGAGGATGTCACTACACCAGAAGTAATGCCTGCACACACATTTGATACTGCCCCCCAACAATTTAATGTTAATCTCTAGTATAATTATCTCTCATTGGTGAAAATAATGATAATAGTGATAATAATAATAATGATCCCGGCTTGGAAGCCTTGCAAATATACTCTCATATACTCGAATACCAAGAATATATTGAGTGGGTGCTGCACTAAGGTAAATACACAATCCACTCTTAACACTCTTAACTCACTCAATACAAATTCCCACTCTTGTGAAGCGACCTTGGGTATCATGAAAGGCGCTATAGAAGTCCAAGTCATTATTATTATTATTATTATCCACTTGCTATGTCTGCAATCATGTTGCATAAAATAAGGAAATGTATACATTTTCGGAATATTTTGTATGTATTTTACACCTTCGAAGTTAAACCCGCACACTGTATCTCTGGAGATGATATATTTACACATATCTTCATTGATTTAGTAGGTATCACATATGTTTATCATTCAGGCAATCAATAGCCAGTGAATTTTAGTTTTACCCAGCAGATGGCACTCTTAGATCACGAATAAAAGTGACCTAACATTGCAGTCTAAAAATGTACCAGGTTTGATGAGCAGGTGTCTATGACACGTTGTAGTTAAAAAAAATGTAGTTAACCTTTCTTTAACCAGGAAAAAGCACATTGAGAAATAATATGTTTTTTCAAGGGAAACCTGGCTGACCAAGGCAGGAAAAAGTTACATTGACACAAATATGACAGTATATACATTAAACATCTTTCAAGACACCTATACACTCAAAGAATCCAGCCCACGGAAAATATCTATACTCCCCCGTAAGGACATCGGTTACCCTGTATAAATAAATTATAATAAATAAAAGAACATCTGCATCCATGGAGGGGGACACTTGACAACTTCCGATCCGAAGGGCAAAACTACAAGTTCCACCGTCAGTGCAACATAAAGACATATAACATAGATCCTCCTTTAGGACTGCATGTTGTTGAGGGCTACTTCAATGTATTAGTGCTATAATAACGAACTAGGCAACAGTCACCTGCACATCGTAAAGTGTTCTTAACCCAGACGTTTCCATCCTGACGCGATGCGTTTTGTGTGTGTTGTGTGAATCCTTCTTTGTCTCAGCGACATCGAACAACCAAAGCGTCTGGTTACTTGAGATGTAGGCCTAGGCCTATTGTGGATCAGTAGTCCTAAATAACACATATCAATGTATCTCCAGTAGGAGTCGCTAATACGAAATGCAATGGTTTTACCTTATTTTAATCTTGCATATTGATAAAAAAAAACGAAAAACTACGGACTAAGGAAAAAGGTCCGCCTAACATTGTCTGTAGGCTTACATAAAAAAGACGACCTCTCGACAAGAATTTCGTGGTGCCACTGTCACTTCGCCACTTAGTCACTTTATTTCAGAAAAAGTTGACAATTTCATAGATCTGTAATATTTGAGGACGTACCTAGGTTTTAAATATAGGCCTGCATCAATAATTAAAAAGCTGAACAGGGAAGTTAATCTTCATGCTGAAACGCGTTCGTTGTGACGTAGCACAGTCTATAAGCTTATTTGGCCGCCCTCACCTCCGGCGCCGGTTTAGCTCAGCGGTTACTTCTCCAACATTGTTGACTCCCTGCCTCGGCGGCCCTCGGGCCACTGAGGTTCGAAACCACAGGCGCTGTCTGGCGTTTTCGAAAATTAATTCTGGTGTGTTTAGACCAGCGATTTTTTTTTATTCCACCGACGTTTGTAAAGTTTTTGTACAGGCCACAAATAACATGGCAAATAAGTTGTATTAAATTGAAACGTATTTTGTCATATAGGCTACCTAGCATAGAGATATAACACTGTGTTCTATCTCTATGCTACCTAGTGCTTAACTTGATTTTGATCGGTTTCAATGGAATTTTAGGGAATTTGTGGTCAGGCAGATTTTTAGGCATATCTTGCTCGGGATCTTTCAGCTAACACTTGCGTGTGTACTGTGCATTTGTCAATAACACTCATTGTTTGTAATTACCCCATACCATCTTCATCCGGTAGATGGCACCACAGGATCACAAATAAAAGAGGAGTGGGCACCCAGGCAAGTTTGGCCCTCACACATAGTATATAGTTCATACCTTTTTCCTCCAAACATCTCAGAAGGCTCACACTTTTCACTTTCAAAATTACTATTATTACAGTAAAGTTCATAGCTCATCAATGCACATGCAAATCGACATTAACTACTACTTGCCCTATCCAATATAAAGGCTATCTCATGTAGGACATTTTCTCTAACTCAACTAAATAATCTGGCAGTGTTTAAATCTTCATTGATTGTATGTCAAATAGGACGGGACCCAATTTGATTAACCGCAAACAGACCATCATTGCCTAGAGTTATTCCTTGTGAAACAGTGACGTTTTTTGTGACCCATGTGTCATAAAGGCTGAGATCCAGAGGTCAACAGCACGATTCATATATTCTTAAAGTGTGCGATGACACTCTTCTTGACATTTTATAATATTCCTGAAACTGTCAATGTTTTCATTTTGTATGCGTATGTTAATGTACATGTGCATTATGTACATTATTTAGTTGATGGCCAATTGATCATTTCCATTTAGGATTAGTAAAGTACAATTAAATCCCATGCAATCTAACGGAAATTATAGATCTATTGCTTATAACCTTGACAAAAGGGCAATATCATCTGCAGGGGTATTAGCCTCATCCTGCGATGAAACTTTTTCACATACATAGCTAGTATATTAGTATATGTATATACACATTCCACAATGACTACGTGCAAAAGCCTACAACGTAACACCAACCTCCGAACCTCACGTGCGTTGTTGCTGTCTGTCTATTTAGGTTAAGATAGGGGGTGTGCTACCGCGCTGTCTTAAACTCAAGAAAGCGTGCCCTCCCACTCACCAACACAACACCAACAAACCACACACAGACAACACACACACGTAAACCCACGCACTCACACACTTATAGTACACAATGTACACAAGACAAGTCGGTCAAATGATTGTCGCTGGGCATGAGCAAGCGGAGTTCATGGAAGGTTATGGTCAAAAAAAGATGTTGCAAGGTCAGGCTGGGCGGATGAGACCAGACTAATGCCCCGTGTAATGCATGTTAATGTAACAGGCACCGAGGGACTGTCGGTACATTCAAGGATGTGCATTGGGATTATTTATCACAAAACATTTGTATTCTTCTGCTGGGGTGCATTTGATCCCGGATAGCTGTACACTAATCCACACTCCGTTAATTAAAAAGCTGAGGAAACCATTGGAACTGGTGTGTTTTTTTTCTAAAATGTAATCATTTCTAGAGAAGCTTAACCATCTGCTGGAGGTTAAGTCTGCGAGCAGATTGTGTTTTCTGGTTATTTAAACCTGCGGATTTACTTATTTTACGTAAAGATGTGGTTTTCTAGGGGTGCCGAGAAAAGATCATTTCCATCGGAAGGATGTCGGGGACAACTTTGAATTGCGTGACTTCTTGGTCAGAATAAGTAAAGAAATTTGGAGCCCACGCCATGGCTGTAAAATTAGAATGCGACTCGTGTCTGTTGAGAGACTGAAAGAGGCAAACGCTCCAAGGGATTTTATACTGTGTGTGTATGCACACGCACGCACGCGTTTCTTTGTGTGCGTGTGTAAGTGTGTTTGTGTGTGTGTGTGTGAGTGTGGTGTTTGACGGACCAGGATTAACGGAGAAAAGATTAGATCCGAACAAACATGTGGAACTCTCTTAAGAGACCCGAGTTGTCCTCTTTGTCTTATCAAAGGAATAACTGGCGGTATGATCCAATACAGATATTTCATCATAGCCTATACTTACATCTGTTAAAATTACTCAGAGATTTAGTCGGCTCAAAGAACCCCATTGCATTTGTGTTGTTTTTCTGTTATTTTCATAACACTGTAATAGTCAGTATCTACGGTAAATAATGTAACGACCATGTGACTTTCATTTAATCAGTGTAATACATGAAGCTGAAGTGTGATTACAATGTTCTTAGGTATTTGCTTTTATGTTGATTGATTTTGGTTACATGTTGATACGTGTTCAGATCTACTCAAGTGAATTAAAACCATGTAATGCTTATTTGTTATCCTCATTGTACTCATCCTGCTCCAAAATATATGATATACCCTCGGAAAATATTCTGATTAAAATGTGAAGTCTTAAGCGATCATGAATTATTTTTGTAAAACCTAAATGTGTGTGTTTTGATTAACGGATGGGACTGTTGTGGCCACATAAGATTTCCTCCTCAATGGGACTCATACTGGCATGGAACCTTTTCGAATAACTACCATGCATAGTGTCTAAGAGCAAGTTCAATTTCGTGTATGATTTGTCTTTAAGTGTCGGCTTACTTTAAATGCCGGAAAATGATATACACAAAGCCTTCGCCGTTTTGCAAAATGCAAGAATCCCTAAACTAGAATAATTTGCCAAAGAGCAATAGCCTAAAAAGTGACACCCTCGATGAAAAGAAATGTAGATGTAATCCAAATCTGTCCCTGCTGTCTCGACATGAAAGTTACGCTTTCTTGGTTGCTAGAGAGGGAAAGCAAAGAAGGGGTTAAGCCTGGTACAATAATTGGACTTGCTGTTCTTGAGTCGCTATCCTCCAATACGGAGCGGCGCGAAGCAACGTTCCCCCTCCCAGCTCTCAACACACGCATACGCGCACACGCTCACACACGCTCACACACACACACACACACACACACACACACACACACACACACACACACACACACACACACACACACACACACACACACACACACTCCTCCCCACCAGCTCTTCCGAATGTCTGAAACACTGGGAAATCAAAGCGCAGCTTCCCCCGCTCACAAACCACTGGTGCTGCGCGCGGGGAGCACAACAGAGAAGAAAGAAGAGATATAGACATTTTTACATTGTTCCCTCTCTTTAACTCGAAAGTAAATCTCAATGTTTCTCCGTGCGTAGTTTCAACGAAAGTAAATCTGAAGCCTTTTATTGAGCCACAACTGCTGTAAAGCAGGCGTTTTTCTTGTTTTTCTAAACTCGAGCAAATCCACAATTCTTTTCCTGAGCTGAATGATGTCAGTGAGATATAAGATCTTTCTGCGCTGTTTTCACTACTGAGGGGTTTCACGGGCGCTGCTGAGATGAATGCCAGGTTCTCGGGGAGCCCATGGACACCAGTGACTGGCCTGGTGATATGCCTGCTGCTATGTGCTTGTGTGGTGGACTTGGTACTCGCTCAAATACGGTACTCTATTCCAGAAGAGCTGGACCACGGGGCTTTCGTTGGTAACATTGCCGAGGATTTAGGCTTGGACGTGGCCAAGTTGTCAGCCCGTCGGTTTCGTATCGTTTCTGGTGCAAAGAAACAGTATTTAGAAGTGAACTTGGAAAATGGCATATTATTCGTGAACGAGAAAATAGATCGAGAGGAGTTGTGTGAGCGTAGCCCGAGCTGTTTTTTACACTTACAAGTAGTTATCGAAAATCCACTGGAACTATATAGAGTGGAGGTGGAAATTTTAGATGTAAATGATAACTCTCCCAGCTTCCCGTGGAGCGAGTTTAACCTCGATATCACCGAGTCTGCTGCACCTGGATCCCGTTTTCCTTTGGAGAGCGCGCAGGACCAAGATGTTGGCACCAACTCTCTCGACTCATACCAGCTCAGTGCGAACGAACACTTTGTGCTGAATATACAGACACGAAACGACGGAAGTAAGTTTGCCGAGCTAGTGCTTGACATACCGCTAGACCGGGAGCAGCAGAAGACGCACGAGATGGTTCTCACCGCCGTGGATGGAGGCTCACCGGAGCGTTCAGGCACTGCACTCATAACCATATCCGTGTTGGACGCAAATGATAACGTGCCTGTGTTTGACCGGTCCGTTTACCGAGCAAGCCTGGTGGAGAACGCACCCAGGGGGACGCTCGTTCTGAAACTGAACGCTACCGATTTGGATGAGGGTTCGAATGGAGAAGTGACTTATGCGTTCAGCGGGCACGCTCCACTCAAAGTGCGAGAGCTTTTCAGCGTGGATCCATACACGGGTGAGATTCGGGTAAAAGGAGTAGTAGACTATGAGAAAGCCAGTGTATATGAGCTGTATGTGCAAGCTAAAGACAGGGGTCCCTCCGCCGTGGCGGTACACAGCAAAGTGCTGGTGGATATTTTAGATGTAAACGATAATGCGCCTGAGGTCATCCTCACCTCCGTTTCTACACCTGTCCAGGAGGACGCACCACCGGGAACAGTGATTGCCGTCATAAGCGTCATGGACCGGGACTCGGGCGAGAACGGGAACGTAGATTGTCAAATCCCTAACAACGTTCCCTTTCAGCTCCACTCCTCTTTTAAGAACTATTACACTCTGGTGACCAGTGAGTTTCTGGACAGAGAGGCGGTGTCCGAGTACAATATCACCCTCACCGCGCGTGACCTGGGCACCCCGTCGCTGTTCACCAAGAAGATTATCCTCGTTCAAGTGTCTGACATTAACGACAACTCCCCTCGCTTTGCTCAGCCCTCATATACAGTGTATGTGACCGAGAACAACGCTCCGGGCGCTTCAATTTGCTCAGTCACAGCGTTCGACCCCGATTCGAATCAGAATGCATATCTGTCCTATTCTATTCTGGAGGGTCAGATCCAGGGCATGCCTGTGTCCACTTACGTCTCCATCAACTCCGACAACGGAAATATTTATGCGCTGCGTTCCTTTGATTATGAACAGCTTAGGAATTTTCAGATACAGGTGAAAGCGCAGGATGCAGGTTTCCCCCCTCTCAGCAGTAATGTAACCGTCAACGTTTTTGTTTTGGACCAGAATGATAACGCGCCTATCATTGTGTCCCCGGTGCCCAAAAACGGGACCGTGGCCACAGAGGTGGTTCCGCGCTCTGTGGACGCTGGTTACCTTGTTACCAAAATAACAGCCTTAGATGCGGATGCAGGGCAAAATTCCCGGTTGTCCTACCAGGTGCTTCAAGCTACGGACCCGGGACTGTTCAGTGTAGCCCTATACACGGGTGAAATCAGGACAATTCGCCGGTTTGTTGAGAAAGACGCCATGAGACATAGACTGGTCATATTAGTCAAGGACAATGGCAAGCCACCGCTCTCCGCTACAGTATCTATCCTCCTGTCTGTGGTCGACAACGTGCCCGAGTTGCTGTCAGATTTCGGTGACCTCACACTCAGCCCACAGCCCCCCTCTAACCTCGCGCTCTACTTGATCGTGTCACTGAGCACAATCTCGCTAATATTCCTGGTGGCTATTATTGTGCTGGCTGCGGTCAAGTGCTACAAGGACAGGGGGACTATCAGCGGCTATAATCTTCCTCCTTTCGCCTGCTGTTGCTGTGGGGGTTTCCAGCCCGAACCACCCCCCGAAGTATTCAAAAAATCCAACCTTAACCTACAAATCTCCTCCGGGGCGAAAGTGCCCACAAACTGCATGGAGGTGAATGGCAATAGCACACTCTCTCAAGCTTACTGCTATAAAGTGTGCCTGACTCCCGAATCAGCAAAAAGTGACTTTATGTTTCTGAAGCCGTGCAGTCCAAGCAGCACCCCGAAAAACAACGAAGCAGACAACTTGGCTTGGAACGCGCACAACCGGAGCACGTCTGTTAATAACGGTGCCACCACTCCAAATGAGGTACAGCAACAGAAGTCTCTTCTTTATAGATTCTACGTTTTGCTTTGCAGTCAAAAACAGATTCACTTTCTATGTACAAGTGTTTACTAGGCTAGATAGTCTTTACAATATAGACTGCCATTCTCTCGATGAAGGTCATATCGTTCATTGAAGAGCCTATAGGGGAACTTGAGAACACTGATAACAGATTTTAAGTGTCCACTTTAAGACTATTTATTAGTCTAGATAAAGGCTACAATAATAGTTTATCAGTCAAGTATACAGATTGTATGCAAATGGTTTCACGTGGCCTATATATGAGCCTATTCAGTGTTTCATTAGATCACAATAGTCGAACTATTCGTGAAGAATTTATTGTAAATCGTCCCTGTTGACTGCTCTTGGCATCTCTGCCTTCGCAAAATGAATTGTATGTCAGCCTTCTTTTGCGTGAAGCGGAGAGAAGATAAGGAAAAGGGATCATGCTGAAATGAATGTATATTTAGTTTCTCGGATCAATATCACGCATCATGCTTGCGATATGGCTGTATTGACTTTGTGATTGTCATTCTATGTCATTGACTGTCTAAATAGAATTCCAACATATAGTACTTATGCAATTAGAGGCAAGCTCGCTTATTTTGCATGCTTGACCAGGGGCCACCATTTTCAATTGATTCCTAAACAGTCCCCTCCCCCCACCGCATAGGACAACATAAACACACACACGCACACACACACACACACACACACACACACACATACAAAATCTCAAGGTTACATTTTTGATCTTCAATGCTGAATTGCGCAGTCAGCATTGACAAGTCCGTCCCGGGATATCTTGGCTCATTTTATAAAGATACAAATAACCTCACAACCAATGCCTCAAGGGCACAGACGCGGTCTGGGCATTATCCTGCACATAATGTACCTCATACTAACGGGGGGCTGCGTCCATTGTTGATGAAAATTGTAAAGGGTTGGTTTTTGGGTGACAAAAAAGTACAAGAAGGGCAACAAGGAGGAAAAGGAGTGGGGGAAGGTAAGGGCCTGGCTGGAACGTGGAGAGCTTGAAGATTGGCCCGGGTTTCTTTGAATGCAAGGGGAGAGAGTGCGCGCGCGCGCGAGTATGCGAGAGAGAGAGAGAGAGAGAGAGAGAGAGAGAGAGAGAGAGAGAGAGAGAGAGAGAGAGAGAGAGAGCGCAGTCGCGCGAAAGAGGAAGAGAAACAGAGATACAGAGGCAGGAATAGGGACAGATAAAGAGAAAGAGAATGAGATGTCTGTCTAAATTTGGAGGCCGTGTGGGTATAGAAGGGATGAAAGATGGACCTGCAGTCAATGTGCTTTTTGTCGCCTTCATTTGGAAAATATAGGGGATGGACAGTCTGTCCAGACAGGGCAACTCACAGTCAAATGTTAGTTGGTTCCTTGGCACAGGCCTGGATCCACTGCTGTCCATGAAAAGAGGAATTTTGAGGTCGCGCTGATCGTCCCGCCTGCAGCTGCGTCCCTCTAGGGTAAAGTGTCCTTGATGACATTAATTGGTTCTCTTAAATCATCCGCGTGCGCGTCTCGAGTGTCCTCTGGCGGGCCCATTTGAAGTGTGCACATGGTCGTGAATGACACATTTAACCTCAAAGAAATATCGAACGAACAAGATAGCTGAAAAATATTAAAATGAATACCATATTCTCTTAATTAAGAATTGAGCAAGAAGAAGGCTGTTCATAAAGAGAGATTATGTTTTTTTTTATTTTAATTTAAATTTCTTTTAGAAATTATAATGCGATGCAGGTGAAATAGCCTAGATTGCGGAAAAGCTGCAAAGACGGCAAACTTTTCCATATTCTGGCGAGAATTTTAATTAAAAGGTATGCTCCTAGAGCATCAGTCCAATATTAATTTAAAAATAATGCTTGAAATCCACGAAACAATTACGTGTATAATTTTTCAAATTTCCTCCATGGCACGGTTTTCTTTGAAGATTAAAATCGTGTTTCGTCTCATCCCGGTGGGATTCCAATTGGCTTTTGTGCGGAGCTGGCGTGGAATGTATTTTGAACACCGATTATAATAATAAGCTTACGTTGCGTTCTCATAGTAACTTTAAGTGAATAAATAGAGCGTGGAATCCACACAGACCTAGACCCCAGTAAATATCACAATTGAGAACCCCCCCTTGTGCAACGACGGATGAAAGAGTGTCAAGCGAGTCATTGCTCAAGGGCAGGCGCACCACCTTCGCTTTGACAGCTCTCCTAAAACTGTAACTTCACAAAATTCCACTGGGAGGCAGCCACGGTGCATGTACAAATTATTACTCCTCAAAATGCATGAAACAAGGTGACATCGAAATGTTTTAAAGCGCAATACACAGCAATCGATATCACTCCACTGAAAAAGCATAGATATCCTCCTCCTCCAACTTAACTTATCTTTGTTTTTCTTTTTCTGCTATTACCTGCAGCTGAAACAACCAAATACAGACTGGACACTGACAAAGAACCAGAACTCTTCTATCAAAAGGTATCAACAACCTGTGACCTCTAACTTCTGACCTATTTCATATTGTGTGATGTTTATTTTGTCATGCCCTTTTTGTAGTAATGGATAAAAAAATAGAAAAAATACAGAAACCGAAAAGCAAACAAAAACAAACAAGATGCATTGTACTAAATGAGTACACAATGCGCTCTTTTTTTGCCGACACATGATATTTTGGTATTGAAGGTAATAGTAACAGATGGCTACTCTCTATCTGCAGCTACAACTCCATTAACATGGACGGCACTTTGATGCGCAAGACGATGCACGCAGACCCTGACAACTACGCCAGCCCTGTTAATATGGATGGCACCCTCATGCGCAAGACCATGCACGCAGACCCTGACAACTACGCTGGCCCTGTTAATATGGATGGCACCCTCATACGCAAGACCATGCTCGCAGACCCAGAGAATTACATCACATCGTCCATGGCCCCCGGACAGTACTGGACCTGGGGGACGCACATGAGAGGTAAACACAACTGGAAAGACAGTGTGCATTGAATGTGAACTCACACAAGCACACAGAAGACAACAGTCCAACACTTAATACAACACACAGGAATCACAGTTAACGATGACTTGTTAAGGACTTTCAGCAACATAGTTAAAAATCGAATGAATGCACATATTCATCCATATTCGATCAAATCTCTCCTAATGCTTCTCCAAATAGTATAATATTCACCCCCAAAAATGTAACATGAATCAGTTAAATGTAAATATTTGTTGTCAATATTGATCTCGCTTCTAGACTACAACAAGATGTCATCTCCCACAACCATGGGGGTGCCCCCTCCTCGCTCCTGGACTCCCCGCTGCACACCGCCACCCCAGCAGCAGCAGCCCCCGCTCCCACCCCACCCGCACCACCCGCCCACCCATCCTCCGCCGGACTACCAGCACAACGTCTACATCCCGGGCACGAGCTCCGCCCTGTGCACCCTCAGGCCGGCCACCCACCGCAGTGAGTTGGACGTCCACAACGCCTTCTCGACCTTCGGCAAGAGGAAACGCTCACAGATGTCCCACCACGAGCCCCCGGCGGACGCGGCCATTATCAATAACGACCTGTACAACGACTGACCCCCCTCCCCCCCCCTCCCCTCCCCCGAGTTTCCCGTGACTTTGAAGGAAAGAACGGAACGAGAAATGAAAGAGGATGATTGAGAGTATGCTAGAATGAAACTGAGGGAAGGGATAAACAATACACTGAATGAGAGTCTGAGCGAATGACTGAGGCAGGTTCTGTGAGGGGAGAGGATTGAATGAATAACTCCCGAAAAAACAAATGAACTGGGGATGGATTTCAAATTGAATGACTTGTACGGTCATTGTTTGATGTGTCACTGCAACATTTGACATGATCTGTGTCTTTGTAGTACCATAATATCATTACTTTTTTTGACAATCAGCCTGTAACAATTATTAAGTTGATGAGAAATATCCAAAACGACATAGAATATTTGACATCAGTTTGCACATGATTATGAAAATATATTTTTAAAGCCTATGAATACAGCAAACAAGGGTTTTGGGGTTGATAGGCTACAGCTGTGAATATACATTAATAATATATGATATGCAAACTGCATTTAATGCAGGTCATTCTCGAAGAGGATTGATGGAAAGAATCTCTCCAACATAGTTGTACATACATTTCTGAGAATAAAGTATTTTTTTTCTCATAGTTGGATTTCCTCTTTGTCTTTGTCCATTGTTCCCGTTTCATCCTGGCCGGCCAAACAATGAAAATACTGCGGAGTCGTTTGATGACGTTCGAAGTGTTTAAGTATTTAATGAGATTGCGTTATGCAAGTTCCAACATTGTTTTTGTATAAAGAAGTTGCACAGTAGGCCTACTTGGTCATCAGGGCAAGGTTTTTGAAACAGTAAGCAATTTTCGGTGGCGAAGAACAAACATAGTAAAATGCTCATGGTGGAGCTTGTATTTCCCGTTTGCCCGCCGAGAATAGAGGAGGTTCATTAACTGAACAAACAGAATCCCTTCTCGAAATATCACTTTAATTAGGTGGACGATGAGACTGCAAACAAGCGTCAAGGAAGAGGCCTCGGCTCCAAATACCCCACCTGGACCTAATCTCCGCGTGGCCCTTCCCTCCGTGCCCTTTAACAGCCAGGCCGAAGGGAATGAGTGGCTACGATCAACAGATGAGCGGGGACCGGGATTCAGGCTGGTAATTAGGTCGTCGCTCGAACTCAAATCTAAAATACTTTTTGTTAATAAGGAAATAGTGTCAGCTGAGGGAAAAGCAGGCACCTCTTGAGGGCAGCTTGACCTTCTCTGTGGTTACAAGGGAGACGTTAACGTTGAGGGAGGGAGGGGCAATGTTATTTAGGTCAGTGTGGTTCACTCTGAGATGACGGGGAAGGCCCCTAGAAGATTCATACTTAGACAATAACAAAACCACACATACCAAACATGCCTAGATTAGCTCCAGAGTTGGGTACGTATCTTGGAGGGACATCACTTCTTTTCTCCATCTGGGAGCTACCCACCACCCCAGTGCTGATATGAAAGGGTTTTCTGTCTTTTGTTGCCTGGCTGTAATTCAACATTTCAAATAGCACATTTCCACAGTGGGCGCGAGACACTGCGGCATGGGGGCCTCTCCAGGTTTCTGTTGAACCATTAGACGACCAGGCGGTGGGCAAAGCTGGCAGTGGGTGGAGGTTGGGTCATGGTCTGGGGTTCTTCAGCGAGGCTGGAATCGGGCAGATCAGGTTTGTTCTTGCAAAGAACAAATGAGTCAAGCCACATGAAAGGTCGTCCTGGAATTTATTTTTGCGTCCCTCTGTTTTCACAATGTTCCCCAACTCTGAGGATTGTTTTTTTGCCCCAGAAGGACCATGCTCCATGCCACACAGTCAGGTCAATCAAGGTGTGGATGGAGGACCACCAGATCAAGACACTGTCATGGTCAACCCCATTGAAAACCTCTGGAATGTGCTGGAAGAGGAAGATTGATGGTCACAAGCTGCTTGGTTTCATGTGCCAGGAGTGGCATAAAGTCACCCTACAGCAATGTGAATTGTTTAAAAAATGAATATTTACTTGTTTTCTTAGTATTATTTGAGGTCTGAAATCACTTTATCTTTTTGTTATTTTGAACAGTTTTATATTTTTCTTTTGCATTTTCTGCAAATCAATGCTCCAAATATTTTTCTTTGGAATTTGGGAGAAATTTTGTCGGTAACTTATAGAGTAAATCAAGATTTTTCATTTTACTCTAACACATAACTATAGATAGGATGCAGTATTTATAATTGTACAGCTTTTTACAAATGAAGAGATACAAAGTGATTACCCAACTCTGAAATCAAACTCAGTTATGTTTTCTTAATTCATACATTGTATACTGTTTCCCAAATATGTTATAAGCTGTACAATTATATGTGTGTGCTAAGTATAGCATAGCCTTTCGAGGTGAAATACATAAAAAGAGCATTTATCCCTAAAATGTTTGGAAAGTCCATATTGAATACAAAAATCAACTATAGGTTGCATGAATTATCTCCACCAGATGGGGTTGTTGGGTAAGAAAAATAAAATGTTATTTCAGGGGAAAATTGTGATACAATAAGCCTGGTGTTACTCTACCATGATTTTAGCCAGGTTGGGGAAACAAGATTGAAAACAGCAGTGCAATCTACCATTTACTTGAAAACAAAAAGTGCTAATCTACAGATTGACAGAAGTAAAATATGGTTTGTCAAACTAAATCTTTGAAAAAGTACTTCACTACAACCAAAGTACATGTTCAACAACATTCTAAGTCTTTAGTGTGATGCCATATAAGGGTATGGTAAGATACATGCATTCCAAATCATTCTGTGGGCAGACTTAAACGGTGAACCTTTTGTCATGATTTTAGATTTGTCCAGGCTTTGGGGAGTTTGTGTTATGTTTCTTCCCTTATGCTCTAATTTATACATGCACTATTTGATTGTTTGATGTAAAATTTGCTTTCACCGTTGCACTATAGAAATAGAGGTTTATGATATAATTTTTCTGTTTGTTAACTGGTGAGTTGGTTACAGTTTTGTTACAATCGCTTCGACCCAAATAATACAAACTTTTGGTCATTTTTTAAATGTCTAGACACAAAAATCTAAACAATCATCAAAATGCACTTTTTTTCAAAACGTTAAAACCCTTTTTCAATTGCTTGGATACAGTTAACATGAACCTAAGATAATAGGTTCATTGGACATAACTCACCGGTTCAAATAGACAAAGCATAACATCAAAGCATTATCATTTCAAAATGCAATTCCCAGATTACATTTGAATTGACTGTCCTTTCCTTTCATAGAATATTTCTAACTAACAATGAATAAAACTCGAAATCAAAACGAAGTGTTACATTACTCCTAATGCATAGCTTGTTGAACACTGATAAACAGTATTCTATGTTTAGAACATTCCCAGGTTACAAAGAGATCCAAAGACCACATAAACCACATTATCTCTGGATGTAATATTTGATCACTATCCGTTATGAGCCACTGTTTCTATGGTTCCATGTACAACTGTTCCACACAATGTTTACAGTTTTGAAAGCATGTACATGCAGGCCCTTGTTTTTGCACTACTGACAATTCATTAGTTGTGGTATGATGATAAAAGGACTAGTATTTACCTGCAACAACAGCAACATGGAGCAGGCAGGAAACGCATACTTTGCAGCTATATTTACATGTACTGTAATTCTGTTTTGACTTACAGTAAGGTTGTGATTTTTTACAGCTTTTGACTATGACTTCACAGTATTCAATGATTCCAAAGTTTCTCTCTACTAGTCCTTTTACAACGCATTTCAAACCATATTGAAACACGTCTCAAATATTTCACACCTCTATATCATAGGATTGTCCAAACAACTTGACAGTGAAATTATGGGTTTGTTGTGTGTGGGTGATCTAGACTATTGCTCCTGTGGTATTTCATTGTAAGTCTGTTATTTATTACAAGGATCCCTACGCCATAAAGATGGTAGTTAGCACCACAGGTAATAAGATAAAGATTTGCTGTAACGATGGTAGTTAGCACCACAGGTAATAAGATACAGATTTGCTCTAAGGCTGAGAGTTAGCACCACAGGTAATAAGATACAGGTTTGCTCTACGGATGGGATCTAGCACCACAGGTAATAAGATACAGGTTTGCTCTAAGGATGGGAGTTAGCACCACAGGTAATAAGATACAGGTTTGCTCTAAGGGTGGGAGTTAGCACCACAGGTAATAAGATACAGGTTTGCTCTAAGGGTGGGAGTTAGCATCACAGGTAATAAGATACAGGTTTGCTCTAAGGATGGGAGTTAGCACCACAGGTAATTTCCTCCTGCCTACTGGAACATGTCATTAGAAAACTCATGAGCCGAGTAGCATCGAAGTGATACACTTCTTAGATGGATGGGTGGCTCGAGCAATAACCATGTCCAAGTCGAAGGCTCCTGCTTAATGCTGAATTTAGGTTTAAACAGCATACACTCCCAACAAGTTCTTTCGGTTGTGTCTAGACATTTGGAGCCTCCAAGGGCCACAGTTAGATGAACAGTTGCTTTTCAGTGGGTGAAGAGCTGACTTAAGAGAGAAAAAATGGGAAATTGTTCAATTCTATGAATCAGGAAATCATAAAGTCGCTCTAAGCTTGCGGCACGTTAGTGATGCATGGAGATAGATAGGTTCACTTTGACAAGTAAGTTATTGCAATCTTCTTAAAAAAGAACAACTGGTGAAAAACAGTATACAGTCACGAGCGGCCACTTTCAATTGGACACTCTCTAGCAGGTCATCATGGTCCCTCACAGTTACACAACTTAGTCTTCAAAACATTCACTTTCACTTAGAATTTATATTTTATCACCAGCAGAGGGCATCACTGAGTAAGAAACTGAGTTGCTGAGTGAGGAAATATATATGGCACTCTCATTTATTTATTGTTTGTGTCAGTACAAGTCTGTGTTTATGTGCGTATATATATATATATATATATATATATATATATATATATATATATATATATATATATATGTGTGTGTGTGTGTGTGTGTGTGTGTGGGGATGGCAGCACATTTCATTTTCTTTTCACATACAGGTTGTTCTCCAGCCCATTCAAACACACTGTGTTAAAAGAACACAACACAAACAGATATCATCTAAAAACATCAACGGGTGGCTTGCAAAGCAAAATCACAAATAGTTCTCAACTTGTTTATTCATAATCAAAGTTTAGACAGGCCAACTGAAAATAAGCTATCCCCTAAAGATATATTCTCTGTAGGAGCCAGTTAGGTTGTGTTCTATCTTTGTGGTTTATATGGTTTGGGGTGTTACATAGCTGGGGTACTACTTTTCTTTACCACTGAGGGCAGTGTGATTGTGGTCACTATGTGCTAGGACAGGTGTGTTTATAAGGTCACAGGTAAAGAGGGAAGACAGGACTTGGGTGGCGGGAACAGACTGTTCTTACACGTACACACGGTATGAATGGAATATAAAATGGAAAACAACACAGATACAGTGAGGGGAAATAACGCAAGGCAATAACTTCATTGTAAATGAATCTTAAGCAACAACAAACGACAAACTCAAATACATGAATGGACATCAATCATTTTGGGACTAGATACGAGTGTAGGACATCCAAACACCCAAGCAGGTACTAATTGGACTTATCCACTAACTGAGATAATGTGGTGACTAAGGCCAACTGGCCCCAGATCTCCCCAGGCAGCTGTCATGTATACAGCAGGTGAATGGTTAACTTGAGACTTGAATTGGTTTGAGTCCAACGCATGGAAATGGAGATTTGTCAACTCCTTTAATAAATACCTGACTGACACACAAAAGCATATAGAGGGTATATATCTAGATACAACTATGGAAATGTACACTATGTGACCCCAATGTCATCTCCTAAGCTACGTCCAGAGTCTACCCATAAGCTGCAGTGTATTTCAAAAAATGTCTTCCTCATTAACATCCGTCCCCATGACAAACATTTCTTTGTGCAGACAAGTTTTTGCTGTGAAGCTTACTTTCTAGTGCATCGCGTGCTGTGCAAGGGCTTGTATGCAACACTCCTTGCTGATTCATTTTGACTGCAATTATATTGAATTGCAATACGTAATGTAAGGGCCAGATTTGGGCATCCTAACGGATATTCAAGTCTGAGCTGTTGTTCAGATGTGAGGGAAGGGTCAGAGTGAAGGCCAGAGCACCAAAAAGATAACCTCTCTTGCGGGAATCTTATAATCTGGAGCTGGAATATGCGCTCATGTCTGCCCGCACTCCTCTCTCTCTCTCTCTCTCTCTCTCTCTCTCTCTCTCTCTCTCTCTCTCTCTCTCTCTCTCTCAAGGCTAGTATTGTCTGTTAGTATCCATCGTAATACGAGTTGGCATATGATATGTGTCTTTTTCATTGATTTGTTTAGTTTAGACTGATATACTCGTTTCCACCTTGTCAACAAATCAGAACCTAGTATGTCGACTTGCTGTCTGTGCTCAATAAAAAAACATTAACTTTGATAATTGCCTGAAATCTCACCTCCTTTAATGGGTTGTTTTCTGCAAAAGCCTGAAAAGTTAAATTACGGTAAATTATAGGTCAAACGTTTCATTAACGCATGAATCGACAACTATTAGGTTTCCAGCTTCAAGAGCTCATTTTGAAATTTAGCCTGGAGTGCCAAAATCAACAGGACCGGCCCTGGTGTGGTCACAAAACCACATTTTTAAAGAACCTACCCTCTCTCCAAATATGAAGTTCTAAGCATTCAAAAGAATACCCCACTTGATCGGTAAATGGAGCTTTGACTAGCTTTGCTATGTGAAACATGTCACTAAACCATTTTTTTTGTCTGTAAATACTTTGATCAATAAAGATCTTTGGGGACAAATAGGGGTATTTCTTTCCAAGAGCTCACTCTGGAGGGCTGTAGTGCAAATATCCCAACCCTAGGCTGACCAGTTAAACGTTTGTGCCAAGAAAATTAGGTTACCCAGGACGCATAGCTTTTTTTTTTTTTTTTTACAGTAAGGGAAACAGCCCATTAGGGGGATGTTTGGAGAAGGGACTGAATGAAAAACAATCTGGAACTAATATATCATATGAAATCAAACACCATACAGAATATAACAGGTTGGAAACACAGACGGCAGCATATTCAAATACCACATAGTTGGTAGAAGTCTGTTGCCAAACTGTTGCCAGTTAAACAACCTCCATTAACACAGCGCAAACTTGATCAACAAGGGCACTTAATAATCATTTGGAATCTATATGAGATACATTTTGTACTGGATTAGCTGAACTTGTTTGATCACTAGGCAGGAAATGATGTGCTTGAGGAAAAAACAATTATAAGAGATGTACTATTTATTTATAAATAAATAAAATAATAATGATAATTTGTAATCCAGCTAATCTTTAATTTATCTTGTTCAATAACCCTCCGATTGTACATTTTGCAATGTTACCTTCAGTTGTAGAATGTTGCACTGTTTACTTCAGCATTTTGACCTTGTGCACATAGTTAATCTCTGCCATGTCTATATTCAGGCTTTTTTTCCTCATAGTTTGATTTCTGAAATGTTATCATTCCAGTACAACTATTTGATTATATTTCAATTTGATTATATGTCATGTCATGCAGTGGCCACTCAGTGGCCACTCACTACTTTGACACTACTTTGTGCTCACTTTGCATGCGGGTCATATTTTCAATACAATACAGATATTTGTGTTATTCAAAATCGAATATTGTCAGGGGCTGGGCCTCCCCAGCACCACGACCAAGACCTGGGAACATGTGCTCCTCCTCGGCCCACATAATTATGTCTTATTATTTTCACCTGTGTTAGTTTGTGCCTATTTATAATGATGTTTAATCAATTGCACCTGTGTTATTTTGTTCCCATTTAAGTCCCTGCCTTGCGTCTACTTATTTGTCCTACATTGGAGCTCTGTTGTGTTGTCGCTGAGTATTTTTTTTTTTGTAAAGACTACCGGTCTCCTTGGAGAGCTGTAATTGCTTCAAAGTATTTTTTGGTCCTGAGGTGTTCAATCTTTCCCAATTCTCTTTATTATCGTTTGAACAGCCCGCTGAACAGGGAAGTCACCTGTTAATCGGTGCTAATAGAGCCCAGCTGGGATCCTTTCTTTCTAGCAGCAACCACTCGCTACAATTTTTTTTTTTAAATCTGTCTGGCATGGCTTTTATTGTCTGGCTCAGTATTTAATGGGTTTTGGTTTTTCATTTCTGACTTATTACAATGTATTATATTTCTACACAGCACAAAATCGGTATAATTACATATTTCCATTTAAGTATAATTTCAAATAATATTTAGTCAGCATTTGGGAATTAATACAAGTTTTATTTGATCAGATTCCTTTACTTTTATGGAGGAAACAAACTGGTTCCCACTTTGAAGTTTAATTAATCTGAACACATTCCTAACTTTAGAAAGGTGTCTGGCAGACAACCACATAAAATGTCTGGACAATGTTGATACAAGACTTCTGTGCTTTTTGAAGAACGTCTTTGGAACCAAAATGTCAATTCGCTGAGTCCATGTCATTTAGCTCATTGGGTGCTAGATATACATTGACGTCTGTGATTTTTGAATATATATATTTTCCAAAAAACAGGAAGTCTGACTGAATGTTCTGGAAAAGCTTGCAAATTTTTTTTCACTCATTCAAAGGCTTGAGGACAAATGTTTTTTCAACCTTGTAAGCTGACTCCCTGTACTTTAAAAAACATTATGCAGTACCAACCATACAGCACCATTCATTTCAATTTAAGTTTGCACTTTGGACCATAGCAAAACAAAAAAGTACATTGGGGTGAATACTTTCAAAAGGATCTGCTCATCATGTGCAGACAATACATGGCAACATCCTTACCAGTACAAACAACATTTTTAACTGTTATTCCTTGACATGGTATTGAGGTAGTTGGCTACGAGTCAGCTGGATACTGACTTATTAAGGGAATCATTGCATTATTAAAGTCTGTCTAATTATTCAGATACTTGATTTTTCTCCCAGTCATTTGCTATGTCTGGCAGACTGGAATAATGCTTATTGAAACATTCCACCTGTTCCAAGGCAGATACATTTATTATTGAGTCTTAAGAACATCTCAAACCTTAACACACCATTTACCTGATTCCAAAGTCTATTTACCAAAGTCGTTTTTTCACATAAGGAATATCTGTACATATGCTTCTAAAATAAAGGCATCTTTAATTGTTGCTTGCAATGCTCCTATTTATTCAAAGATTGGCTTAATTTCATAGGTTGGGTTAAGTTTTAAGTTAAGTTAACATTGGGGTTAAAGTTAAGGTTAGGGGTAAACATAAGGTTATCTAAAATCTTAAGCTTACACAGTAAAAATAAAAGACAAACATTACCGGAATTCGAACGCACAACCATTGCAACTTCTTGCCCCCTGTCTAGATCTATGAGCCAACTCGAGCCAGTTGAAACACTCGATATATACATGCAATCTACTGCACTATTTGTTTGCTGTTCACACAATGCACCATGCAGAGGATAGTGCAGCAATAAAGCCTGTTGTCGTGTAGTTGCTAAGAACTGGTTCAGTCCTTTTCAATAGATTGACTGCAACATCTGCCTGCAGTACTTTAGACTGCGTCAGCTTGTTGACTTTTCATTGTGGTTACATCTTTAGGTTGCCTGATTGACACTAAAAAGCACATGCTTGTGGTCACAACAGGGATCATTTTGGAGTAGGATTTAGGCAGGCCCGGTGTTATGCTGCTAAAATTGAACTCCCCCTCCTATCTATTCTTTGCAATGTCTGAAACGCTTCAAATTTATTGTGGTTAGGTCTTTAGGTTGCCTGATTGTACCCTAGAAAGCACATACTTGTAGTCACAACAGGGACCATTTTGCAGTGGGGAGTAGGATGTTGGCTGGCCCAGTGTTATGCTGCTAAAATTTGAATCACTATTTCAGTGTATGAATGTGTGTATGTATGTACATATGTATATGTAAGCATTAAGTAATTGCAACAAACACATTCTGATTTTCAGGAATTTGTAGAATAGACTTTCCTTCATAAATTCTACAGAATATCCAGACATCTAGGTTGAACACACATTCAATTAATGAGCCCCACAGCTGTTACTTACAGAAAAAAAAGTCACCTTTGTACTGTATACACAATTTACTGTGGCGAAAAAGACAAGAAGACAATTAGACAAGTTGGTTCAAGTGCAAAAGTTGTGCATATGTTTCTTTGCTGGTATTACCTGGCATTCAGAACATTTCTTTACACACTTCAAACAAAAATATAATTATTTTTGGCAACAGTATATATAACAACCAAAAACAACAACAAATTACAATAAATAGAAATATAAAGACTTCACTAGCAAGGACCACGCCACAACAGCATGTAGTTGTATTGACTGAAAGGAGGTGGTAGAGGGATGTCATCTGTTCTGTGAGTCCGGCTGGAGCGCTGATGATCGGGTGGAGGGAGACTCCGTGTGGGGGGGCCGTCTCAGTGGGTTCCGGCCCGCGCTGTCGCTGACCCCCACAATTACAAAGAGCTGAGTGGAATGTGGGCTCGTTGCAGGTCCTGCATGTTGTTTCTTATATATGCCTGGTGAGCCTGGGAAGACCAGCGGCCAAGGATCTGAATGGTCGGATCTGAGATGTCTGCTCGGACTGCTGTGGAAAACGACTCGAGTAATGTTCAGGCGATATGCCTGCACTGCAGAGGACTTTGCAGAAGTGTTTCTGGAACCAGAATGGAGTGGCCATGTTCCCTTTCTCATTCAGAAAGAGAGGGTATTGTGGTGATGCCGCTGTGGCGTACCGGCAGTTCATATATTTGGTCAGCGGCTCGTATGGGCTGAGGTCAGAATTTAATCGGAAGTAGTAAATGGGGAAAGGAGATTCCCAACTGGTCCGTTTTACTCCTACGGAGTAAACAGATCAGAGAACCGGAGGTGTGGATAGTGAGATCGGATAAGCAGGGGTGGAGCAATGGATTGTAGGTTGATGATGTAGGGGCGAATTCAGAGCACCTCAGGAAGCCAAAGAAAGCCATGTCAATCATGGGGGATATGTAACCTGAACGTAGCACATGAATGCAGAGGCCGAGCAGGTCTGCCGTTGGTGGCAGTCGTTTTGCAGTAGGGGTAGGTTACCGTTTCCGTAATCCTCTGATGAGCATGGAACCATGAAAGTGGGAGGTATGAAGAAAGGCGAGGCCGGTGACTACTTTCATGAAGAAGTTGATGCCAGCTAAGTAGGTCTGGATGGTGGAAGTCCGGATGCTGAGAATGGAATGGGCGTAGGTGATGAAATTGCAGATAGGCATGACATCTAAACCGGGAAATGACAGCTGATATTTGATGTGATATCCCTTAAAGCAATTCCAATCCGTCAGGAAGGCGGAGAGGGTGCTTGTGGCGAGGCTGCACAGGATGGCATCTCGTGAAGCTTGGACGAGTTCTGCCATCGGTGGGGCTAATTGAATATCGTGGCTGAGTACGCTGGAACTGGAGTGGGATGGACATCTGAGTCTGGAGCCAAGTGCCTGAATCTCTGAAAAGATAAACGAGACAATGAATCAGCAATGATATTGAGGTAGCCAGGAATGTAGTCTGCCCTGGGAATGAACTGGTATTTAGCTGATGTTAGGGTGAGTCTTCACATGAACTGCATTACGGCTGGGGAACGAGATCGACCTCTGTTGATGATCTCTACTCCTGCCGTGCTATCGGAATACACTGGGATGATCTTCCTGGCCCATTCGTGCCCCCAAAGGATGGCAGCGATGACCACGGGATAAAGCTTGAACGAGAGAGAGACCAAATCCGAGTCGAGGGATCGGAACTCCGAGGGCCAAGCCGAAGCGAACCATCTCCCCCCCATAGTAGCCGCCGAAACCTAGGGACGGGGCTGCGTCAGTGAAGAACTGAATGTCCTCAGGTTGCGTAATAAAGTCGTTGTAGAAAAAGGAAATGCCGTTCCAGGATGACAGGAACTGTCGAATGCTGCCACATTTGCATTTCCATTTTGCAGGCGTTGTCCAGGACGACTCTGTCGTGGAGTGAAGGAATAGCTGCCGCCGTAAACAGCAAGTTGGACAGAAAGGACTGGGCTTGCGGAATTATGCGAACGGCGTAATTGAGGTGACCGGGGAGGGCTAGGAATTGACGTTTGGTGCAGCGGTCTGTTAGCAGATCATTTGATAGTAGCAGTGTGTTGCGCTGGATCTTCTCCGTAGGTAAAGATGCCTGAAAAGAGACGGAATCCAACACAATGCCGAGGAACGCGATGGATGTGCTGGGCCCTGCGGTTTTCTCCTCAGACAGAGGGACGCCGAGTGCCGAGAACGCCGTCAGTAATGTAGCGAGCCCGGCATGAGGCGGCGAGGATGCGGGAGTGACGACCAGGAAGTCATCCAGCAGATGGAGTACGTGAGGGAGTCAGTATTTATTCAACAGTATCCAGCACAGGGATTCAGAGAGGCTGTCGAAAATCTTGGGACTGCCTCGGATACCGAAAGCGAGGCGTACGGAAAAATAATACGCGCTTTTCCAGCGAACCCCGAAAAAGCAGTCCGGATGTATTGGCAAGACTTTGAACGCGCTGGTAATGTCGGCTTTAGAAAGCCGAGCCCCGTGCCCCGCCAGGCGGATAAGGGTGATGGCATGGTCGATGGTAGCATAGTGCATGTGTTACGCCTTTAGGCTGGGGGCAGACAGAGAATCCAAAAGCACGACAACTGAAGACGTAGGGTAGTTTGAGGAATATGGCTTTTACTCAGTAGTACAGGCAGGGGGTCAAAAACCAGGAAATCAGTCCAATGGCAAACAGAGCAGGCAAGGGGCAGGCAGGCAATCCAAATGACGATACAGGCAAAACAAGGTCAGACACGGGTATGTAATATTTGATTCACTGGAGAGCTTGGCGATACAACACAAGACAATCTGGCAAAGGACCAAGACAACCGAGGTGATATGTATACAAGTACTAATGAGGAGATGAGTTGCAGGTGTGAGGCTGAGCTGAGTAAACCAGGTGGAATGAGTGAGCTGATTGGGGTGAGGAGCCCGCTCTGAAAAACAAGAGAAGTTAGAAAGTGACAGGAACCCAAAACACCATAATAATATTGTGCAACTAGGTGGAAACCGTGACAGAACCCCTCCGTCCAGGAACGGCTCCCGACGTTCCAGCTCGCCAATCAGGGTGGGCTCGGCGGAAGTCCGCAATGAGGGACGGATCCAGGATGTCCCGGGCCGGAACCCAGGAGCGCTCCTCAGGCCCGTAGCCCTCCCAGTCCACCAGATACTTGAAGCCCCGGCCCCGTGTGATGGGAAAAATGTAATTAGCCTTAACTATGAAATGTTACTCTGTGTTTTTCCTATGAGTTCAAACAAAGTTCCCTTTTGTTAGTTCGATTGAACCCTTGGGGCTAATCTCTTCACCTCACAGTTTCCTGTTCCATCACAAAGGGCTTAGCCATTTTCTGTTTAGGTGTAATAGATGTTAGACTTTAGGACCTGTCAGCCAGATGGCATTGTTTATTGCCCTGTGTGAAAGGACTCTTTGATCTAGGAAGGTCCGAAAGACAGGAGATGCTGACTGCAATTGCACTAATCAACATTCCTAAGGAAACGTGTATATAAGGGACGTTAGGGGGATTGTGATTTTGTGCGCACCAGTTATACTTCCTCATTTTTGTATGACTTTATACTGCAGCTAGGATTTTCTTTTATCTGATCAGTTTTATTTTGTTACTTTGCAGTTGATATATTGTATAGCAACTCTGTTACCTTTTTTACTCATCTCCATTAAAACCATTAAAAGCAAGCGGGTGTTATTTCTCAAAGTATTTAATTATTTCGATCTCACTGGAGTGCGGAGACATAAAAAATCCGCAACACCCGTCGCCGGGACCTAAGGAGACGCCGCACCGTGTAGGCAGGAGCCCCATCCACGAGTCGGGGGGGGCGGCGGGGGACGAGAGGGGGGCTGCAAGGAACTCTCCTTGACAGGCTTGACCCTGGACACGTGGAAGGTAGGATGGATCCTCATCGACCGTGGCAGACGGAGACGAACAGCCGCCGGATTGATCATCCTGAAAAGGACCCACGAACCTCGGGGCCAGCTTCCTGGACTCCATACTGAGAGGCAGGTCCCGCGTAGAGAGCCACATACGCTGCCCAGGAGCGTAGCGGGGCGCAGGAATGCGACGACGGTTGGCGGACCGCTGGTAACGGTCCGAGGAGCGAAGGAGAGCGGTGCGGGCCCGTCTCCACGTGCGCTTGCACCGCTGGATGAACGACTGCACCGATGGAACGCTGGCCTCCTGTTCCTGCTCGGGGAAAAGCGGAGGCTGGTAACCCCGCAAGCATTCGAAGGGAGAGAGGCCGGTGGCAGAACTTTTCAGGGTGTTGTGCGGGTACTCCACCCAGATGAGCTGTCGGGACCAGGAGGCAGGTTCCCGGGAAGCCAGACACCGCAACGCCGTCTCCATCTCCTGGTTCATCCGCTCTGCCTGGCCATTCGACTGCGGGTGAAACCCCGATGACAGGCTGACCGTGGCCCCTAAGAGTCTGCAAAACTCAGTCCAGAAATGAGAGGTGATTTGAGGACCGCGGTCACATCCGCAGGGAGGCCATGCAGCCGGAAGGACTGCGGGTGCACCTTCTGATCCTCTGCGGACCTTTGGGACAGCACTGCCCCTACTCCGGTGTCTGAAGCATCCACCTCCACCACGAACTGACGAGACGGGTCTGGAAACAGGAGGATGGGTGCGGAGGTGAACCGCGCCTTCAGCTTACTGAACGCCTCCTCTGCCGCGGAGGACCACCGGAACGGGTACTTCAGGGAGGTGAGAGCGGTGAGAGGAGCCGCCACCGAGCTGTAATTCCGGATGAACCGTCGATAAAAGTTGGAGAATCCCAGGAAGTGTTGGAGCTCCCGTAAGTGGGGTAGGCCAATCTGTGACTGCCCGGGTCTTATCCGGATCCATCTGGATGTTGCCGGTGGATATGACAAACCCCAGGAAGGACACCTTTGTGGTGTGGAACTCACATTTCTCCGCTTTCACAAACAGCCTATTCTCCAGAAGCCTCTGGAGGACCTGACGGACGTGCACCACATGCTCCTGTGTGGACTTGGAAAAAATCAGGATGTCATCCAAGTAAACGAACACCGACATATTGAGCAGGTCACGAAGAACATCGTTTACTAAACCTTGAAACACCGCGGGAGCGTTGGTAAGACCAAAGGACATCACCAAGTATTCGTAGTGACCGGAGGGAGAATTGAAGGCCGTTTTCCACTCGTCTCCCTCTCGGATCCGTACCAGATGGTAAGCATTGCGGAGGTCCAATCTGGAGAAGACCGTCGCCCCTTGCAAGAGTTCAAAAGCAGATGAGATCAGGGGGAGTGGATACCTGTTTGACGGTGACGTCATTCAGCCCTTTGTAGTCGATGACCGGGCGAAAGGATTTGTCCTTCTTCCCCACGAAAAAAAATCCCGCTCCTGCCGGGGACGAGGAAGGGCGAATGAGTCCCGCCGCCAAGGACTCGCGGATGTACACCTCCATCGCCTTGATCTCTGGAGCCGACAAGGAGAAGAGTCGTCCTCTGGGAGGTGTGGTGCCTGGAAGGAGCTCAATGGCGCAGTCATAGGCGCGGTGTGGAGGCAGCGAGGAAGCCCGAACTTTGCTGAACACGTCCTTGAGGTCCAGGTACTCACTAGGGACCCCCAAAAGGTCCAGGACCTCCGGGGAAACAGGCAGACAGGAAGCCAATGACAGAGCAGATTTAAGACAAATCGCATGACAGTGAGCACTCCATTGCAGTACAGTCCCCGACGCCCAGTCTATGTGAGGGTTATGCCTCCTAAGCCAGGGGAACCCCAGAATGACTGGGTGCTGGGGTGCATGTATTAAATGAAAGCGGAGTGTCTCCGTGTGGTTACCCGACATGCCCAACCGGAGAGGAACAGTTTGGTGGGTAACCTGGGCCAGGATATAACCGTCCAGGGCTGTAGCATCGATGGGCCTCCTTAACGCCTCCCTTCCGATCCCTAGCTGAGAGGCTAGCTCTATATCCAGCAGGTTGGCGTCTGCTCCAGAGTCAATGAAGACGTTGACCTGGTGGGTCTTCCCCGAACAGGAGAGTTGGGCATGGATTGAAGGTTGAGAGGGCATTTGGAAGTTCATGGTTCGGCTCACCAGCGCCCTCTGGGTGACTAGGGAGCCCTGCCTTTTACAGGGCAGGAAGAAACAAAATGGTCATCTCGAATGGTGAGTAGGTATTGGTCAATGTATTTAGTAAATAGAGCTTGTTATTGTTTGTCAGAATAGTGTATAAATATGAACTTGAAACAAGATATTTTTTACAGTACATGTACATGCACAGTTTATCCTGCAGGCGGCGCTGTCGTTCCTCGGCGGAAAGGCGAGTCCTACCCAGCTGCATGGGTTCTGGGGAGTCTCTGGCGGTGCCGACGCCCCGTTCCGAAGGGAAAGCTGGAGTGGGGGAAAGCTTCTCCTTCCTCCTCTCCTGCAGACGACCACCTATGCGGATGGCGAGAGCAATTAGTGCATCAAGGTCTTCCGGTAGTTCCCTGGACGCCAACTCGTCTTTGATACAGTCCGAGAGTCCCTGGTAGAAAGCGTCGAAGAGAGCCGAAGCATTCCAGTTGCTCTCTGCCGCCAAAGTGCGGAGCTCGATGGAGTAATCCGCCACAGACCTCGCCCCCTGTGACAGGGTGAACAGCCCTCGAGCTGCCTCTCGTCCCTGCGTTGCGTGGTCAAAGACCTTCCGAAGCTCCGCAGAAAACAGATCGATAGACGAGCAGATGGAAGATTGTTTCTCACACTCCGCCGTTCCCCAGTCTCTGGCTCGTCCGGAAAGCAACGATACGATATACGCCACTCTGGACCTCTGCGTGGGGAAGGCTGACGGCTGGAGCTCAAAGGCGAGTGAACATTGAATTAAGAATGGCCGGCAAGAACCCGGCATACCTGAGTAGCGTTCCGGGGGATGCAGACGCGCTTCTGACGCTGGAATGGGAGGACGGGAGGGTTCGGCGGCAATTGGCAGTTGGCTCTGAAGGCTCTCTATTCCTCCTTCATGACGAATCGCCATATCCTGAATTCCATCCGCCAAGGCTTTAAGGCTCTGGGTGAGTTGCTTGATAGCCTCTCTCTGAGATTCCAGCTCAGCTCGAACGGCTGCGGAGTCGGCTGGGTTAATTTTTGGCCAGATTGTTCTGTTACGCCTTTAGGCCGGGGCAGACAGAGAACCCAAAAGCACGACAACTGAAGACGTAGGGTAGTTTGAGGAATAAGGCTTTTACTCAGAGTAGTTTAGGCAGGGGGTCAAAAACCAGGAAATCAGTCCGATGGCAAACAGAGCAGGCAAGGGGCAGGCAGGCAATCCCAATCCAGGAAATCAGTCCGATGGCAACCAGAGCAGGTAAGGGGCAGGCAGGCAATCCAAATGACGATACAGGCAAAACTAGGTCAGACACGGGTATGTAGTATTTGATTCACTGGAGAGCTTGGCGATACAACACAAGACAATCTGGCAAAGGACCAAGACAACCGAGGTGATATATATACACAAGTACTTATGAGGTGATGAGTTGCAGGTGTGAGGCTAAGCTGACCAAACCAGGTGGAATGAGTGAGCTGATTGGGGTGAGGAGCCCGCTCTGAAAAACAAGAGAAGTTAGAAAGTGACAGGAACCCAAAACACCATAATAATATTGTGCAACTAGGTGGAAACCGTGACAGCATGCTGAAATCGGGACTGGGAATGTGGGACTGGGAATCATGTGGGGAGGACAGATCAATGATTAGCCTCTTCTTCCCAGAGTATTTCCGAGTTGCAACACCTATCGGGCTTATGCGAAACATGGGGAAGGGAGGATCGTTGAACGGGCCAACCATGAAACCCTCCTTGACCTCCTTAGTCAACAGCACGTCCACGGCAAGCGGTTCGGCAGTAGCAGACTGGAGGTTGGGACAAACATAGGAAAAGTCGGGAAGCACTGATGTCCCCGGGTCGAAACCCTGTTTGAAGCCGGTGATGAGAAATGTAACAAACTCCCTATCGGAATGATGGCGCAGCGCAGTTGCGAGGGAATCTACCTTGACGGGAGTACCAAGGCGTCGTTCTAGTCAATCCCCAGGTTTGCTGGTCGGAGAGGTAGGGTTATGAGGGCAGGTTGTTCTGGTGTGGGCCCCTCCACAGAAGGAGCAGATGTACAGCAGACGTGCTGCACCCTAAGTGATTGATATGATTACACACCATCCTGCCACCCTGGTAAAGAACAGCCCTGCCTCGCTTATCCACTCCTTGTGGCATGGGCATGACGGCGGAGGGGCGAGTGGCGGTGGGCTTAGGAAAAAAGGGAGGTGGCGGTGCAGCGGGTGAAAGGCGGTTGAAGGCCGAGGTAGTGCGCGAGGAGGGGCGCTGACTGTGCCCCGCACGAGTCGCAGGACAGGGAAGCGCTTGCTGCGAACACGCGAAAGCTCCGAGTCCAACGTGCCCCAATGAGTCCCCTGGTTGAACTGCTGCAACCGGCCTGCAGCCTGATTGGCGAAAAGTACATGCAACGCGTAAAATCCCGTCCCTCCAAAGCGCAAAGCCATGTCTAAGATGATGGACAGGTAGTCATCAAGCTCCGCCCGGCGAGCGGGGAAGTCTGAGCAGACCACGTCTCGGGATAAGGAAAACGCCAGAACGAATTCCGTGGAGGTAAGCTCCTTAGCCCTAGACACGGGCTGACGGAGCGGTACGGGGCCTGAGACCGTTAACAACTCCCTGGGCTGGCTGGCGCTGACCAGGGAAGGTTGGAGAGGTTGAGCTAAATCAACGTAGTTACCAGCGAGGACTTGTTGGCGCAAAGCATGGGAGACGGGAGATAAACAGATGAGGCCGGCCGCGTGGCCGGAGCAGCAGTGGCGAGAGTGAAGTTGTGAACAGGTGAAGAAAATACATTCGGGTGTTGGGGAAGGTAGGGAGGCGGGAAGGGTAGAGAGGTGGGGTAAGGACAGATCAGGTTGAATTGAAGGAGGAGGTGGCGGAACGGCTACGGCAGCCAATGACTGAACTGCATGTACATCGGAAAGGGCAGAAGCTGCATTAGCGAACACAGCGGAAGGAAGTGCAGATGAAGGGATGTTGGGATGAAGGGAAGCATGTGCTCGGGAAGCTGGTGCAGCCTGAGAACTCATAGAGGAGAACCAGGCAGAGAAGACCTGAAACAGGTCGGACATCGCTGGAGTGGGCGTGAGGGGTGAGACGACCCGGCCCCCGCTAGGGGCCGCCAAAGTTGCAGGCTGGGACCGTGGTGGTGACGCGGCTCCCGTTGACGTCGGCGGACCCAGCCGAATCATCCGGAAGTGCCGGACGCATGTTGGTCGCAGCGGATGCGCTGTTGGAGCCGGCCAAGTAAAGCTCGAACAACCTCGTTTTGATGTCGTTGCCGCGGAATGGAAGGCCCCGCTGCGTCAGGCATCGGCGGAGCCAGGCGACGGTCCATTCCCAGATGCGAGAACGGCCGACCCGACAGAGGAGGGTGCAGCGTACTGAGAAGGCTGACCGGAGACGGCACGCCGCGAAGGACGGTGAGCCGAATGCTGCCGCTGAGCCCCTTCGCCCCGGCCGTGGCGGCGTCGGAGATTGCGCTGCGTCGAATGCGAAGAGGAGGCCTCCGATTCATCGACAGTCGGAGACACGGCGACCGGGGAGCGGAACGATGGCGAGGCGGCGGCACATTGACCACCGAACGCCAGCGTCTCTGCAGCGGCGGCCGGCCGCTCGCCCACGGGGGATCTGCCTTTGAGGAAAACCCGGTGTCGAACAGGTCATCGCACAGATCGTCGTCCGACCCCTGCAATTGGAGCTGCAGCACGGGATCCATGTTGACGATCGTGGGTCCAGAGCTTCTGAAAAAGAACCGACTGAACGAAGGGTCCGAGACTGACCATCCGTAATCGAGAAATCCTGCGGCAATCCTGACTGACTGAGGAGGGGTATATGAAGGCTAGCCAATTAGTTGAGGGGTGGTTAAGGCGTGGCCTTGCTCTCGAACCTTAGTTAACCCGTTAACTCCATATTATTTAGACAATCAACTAATGATTGATCATTTTGATTAGAACAGCATATCTCAATGATTTATTTTGTTTACAGAGTCTTGCAAGCAAGACAGAGGTATCCAGAGTCCAGCAAAGGTTTTCCCACACAGCAGTGATGATACCAGCGTAGGCACCGGTCGCAGCCAATCTAAAAAATTGGATATTGGCAATATAAGTTGACATTTTCATACTTGGAAAGCAGTTTTGGTCATTTGGTAAGTAGCACCATCTCCTGTGCTATTAACACTGACAATCCTGTTAATCTGATTGTATATTATTGGAAGATATATATATATATACACTGCTCAAAAAAATTAAAGGAACACTTTTTAATCAGAGTATTGCATTAAGTCAATTCATCTTCTGGGCTATTGATCTGGTCAGTTAAGTAGCAGAGGGGGTTGTTAATCAGTTTCAGCTGCTTTGGTGTTAATGAAATTGACAACAGGTGCACTAGAGGGGCAACAATGAGATGACCCCGAAAACAGGAATGGTTTTCCAGGTAGAGGCCACTGAAATTGTTTCCCTCGTCATCTTTTCTGACTATTTTTCACTAGTTTTGCATTTGGCTAGGGTCAGTGTCACTACTGGTAGCATGAGGCGATACCTGGACCCCACAGAGGCTGCACAGGCAGTCCAACTCCTCCAGGATGGCACATCAATACGTGCCATTGCCAGAAGGTTTGCTGTGTCTCCCAGCACAGTCTCAAGAGTATGGAGGAGATTCCAGGAGACCGGACCCATTGTCAGCCCCTACGCTGGTGCAGTGGGCCCTGGGTTCCTCCTGGTGCACGACAATGCCCGGCCTCATGTGGCGAAAGTATGCAGGCAGTTCCTGGAGGATGAAGGAATTGATACCATTGACTGGCCCCCACGCTCGCCTGACCTAAATCCAATAGAACACCTCTGGGACATGTTTCGGTCCATCCGACGCCGCCAGGTTGCACCTCAGACTGTCTAGGAGCTCAGTGATGCCCTGTTCCAGATCTGGGAGGAGATACCCCAGGACACCATCCGTCGTCTCATTAGGAACATGCCCCGACATTGTCAGGCATGCATACAAGCACGTGGGGGCAATACACAGTACTGAGTACCATTTTGAGTTGATGCAATGGAATTTCAGCAAAATGGACTAGCCTGCCGCATCATTTTTTCACTTTGATTTTCGGGGTGTCTTTGAATTCAGCCCTCTGTAGGTTGATCATTTTCATTTCCATCAAACGATGTGGCATCCTTTCGTTCCTCACTCATTACCCAGTCCATATCAGTATAGATATCCAGCATGATTTTTTTTCCCCCATTGAGATCTGATGTGGTTTCAAAGCGTTCCTTCAATTTTTTTGAGCAGTGTATATATATATATATATATATATATATAATAAATTGTTACATTTCTTACCCACTGTATGTTTGCTTGTGGATTTTTTCTCTCTCCACAGTGGTAGCACACCTCACTTAGGTCATCTAGGAAAATATCATGACATGTGCCTCATAATGACCTGAATGAAACTGTTACAGTGGTTCTATACTCCAATTTCTCTGCAAAACAGCCTTTAAAGGAGAATTATAACTACCTATTTTCATGGGTGAAACAGTTACTGTACCAGTATTATAAAGAAGAGCAGTTGCAATTGCCCTTCAAATTTTTAGACACTAAGGGACAAGAAAAACAGTTCCAGACAATGTGTAATAACATTTTACCAATTTCATGAAACGACATAAAACATACAAGTAGTATTTGTTGTGATCTAAGCCGGAATTAAATTATTACAACTATGGTCATACTGTACATATGCACATATGAAACTTACAGCATTTACGAACTCCTTCCCCTGGTCTGTGAGGACTCTTTTCGGTGCCTCAAACTGGTGCACAAACTTCAATAGACACCCAGTGACTTCTTTGGCTGTTTTCATGGAAACGGCATAGGCTTGTGGCCACTTTGTGATGTAGTCCAACATCACACAAATGTACTGGTTTCCACTTTCCGTAAGTGACAGCTTCCCAATAATGTCCATTCCGATCAGCTCAAATAGCTCATTAAACTAGAAGAAAAGAATAATATGATAACAGCCCATGTTAGAATTTGTTTGCTGTATTTAATTTAACAGTTCACAATTTAACAAGGAAATATCCGATCACTGTGTTTTATTGATTATGATTGTAATTGAAACACAAGACTTAATAGGAGCATGATGGAAAAGAAAACATTCTGTGATTGGTGTGTACTCCACCTCATATTTTATCTTAGTTCTGTTGGCCTGGCATGGAATACAGTCTGCCACCTTTAGTAAAACATCAACATTTCAAATGTTAAAATATACAAATTTACATTTTTACAAATTTACAAAATACTACTTTCAATGGTCAGCATTAAATAAACAGACAAAATCATGTATCATAGCATTATTTCATTTAAATGTGTATAATCACCTCTGTGTCAATGTCTGATGACATGCCAGGCCAATAGAAGCGTAAAGAGATGGCATCTCTGTTTTTCTCTGGTTGCAATCAGCCTACCTGCCTCCAATTATCTCATCTACTCTTCAGTATATCTACCCTGGTTTTTCATCCATTCATTGTCAGATTGTTGTTCCACTTCAGTGGACTACTCATCGTCGTGACTGCTAGCCTACTGCAGAATAAAACCATCAAAACCCTCATTCCACTCTCCTTGCCTGTGTCCTGCGTTTGGGTTCACTTTGTAGAACGTAACAATTAGTTTATAACAAAGGCATTTAGTGGCCTTGACATTATAGTATAGTATTGCATAGACACAGCTGTGGGACGATGATTCCCATTGAAATATGCTAAAAGTGGGGGATTGTAAATTGGTTACTGACTGACACTTGACCTTCTGCCATAAAAACACAATTTGGACTACTGTTGTGAAGGAATGGTTTATTCTCATTGTTTGTGGAACGCTCATCTCACCTTCGATACAGAATGTGTTCGACTTCAGGTGGATAATTTCATCTAAACTCTCGTGATAATTGATTAAATTTGAGGAGACGCTCAACCCAAATATTTCATGATGTAGAAAATGCAGCGGCCGAATACGTTTTGACTTACAGAGAAAACGCTGTCTCTTTGGTCACACTCTCAAACCAATTATTGTCAAATTAAAGTATATTCACAATAATTACATATATGCAAACCAAGAAAAGATGAATTAACTCAAGAGAGGTGCTAAAAAATATTTATTAATAGTTAATTATAATAATTACAAATATCAGTAACAGTCACTCTTATCAACACCATTGTGCTGGGGAGCATAAGCATGTGCTTTCTAGGGTAAAATCCAGTGACCTCTAGATGTAAACACAATACATTTGAAGCATCCCAGACATTGCAAACGATAGATAGGAGGGGGGAGTTCAATTTTGGCAGCATAACCCGGGCCTGCCGAAATCCTACTCTCCACTGCAAAATGGTCCCTGTTGTGACTACAAGTATGTGCTTTCTAGGGTACAATCAGGCAACCTAAAGATGTAACCTCAATAAATTTGAAGTGTCTCAGACTTTGTAAACAATGAATAGGAGGGGGCGGGGGGAGTTCAATTTTGGCAGCATAACAACGGGCCAGCCAAAATCCTACTCCCCACTGGAAAATGGTCCCTGTTGTGGCTACAAGTATGTGCTGTGTAGGGTACAATCAGGCAACATCTAGATGTAACCACAATCAATTTGAAGCATCTCAGACATTGCGAACAATAAATAGGAGGGGGGAGTTTAATTTTGGCAGCATAACCCGGGCCTGCCGAAATCCTACTCCCCACTGCAAAATGGTCCCTGTTGTGACTACAAGCATGTGCTTTGTAGGGTACAATCGGTCAACCTCTAGATGTAACCACAATACATTTGAAGTTTCTCAGACTTTGCAAACAAAAGATACAGAAGGAGGGGGGGGGGGGGGGGGGGGGGGCTGGATTTTTTAAAAATCGAACGAAAATGAATGGCACCAGCGTGAACTTCCATCCGTGTACGCCACCCACTTAAATCCCAATGCTATTGAACGATGTGTTGAAAAAACGTATAGATTAAACATTAGTTACCCTTATAATGCCCCCGGAGTTATATATATATATTTTTTTTTTTTTTTTTTGCATAACTTAGCTTTTATTAGCCCGACAAAATCCACGCAATGATTCAAATTCAAACGTGCTTTTTGTGGCCTATAATAAAATCATCAGTAACAGTAACCGTAATAAAGGCCGGTTATAAAAAGGAAACATATTGATACAAATCAGAAGATATCAACGTTAAGAAATATTTAATTCTGTTACGTTAGCTAACATTAAGTGGCTACTACTAGTACTACACAAGCGGAATCCGTTACTTTCTACATCCCATCGTTACGTTTTCCTCTGTTCGCTAATAGCACGTTTTATGGCAGTAATCCATTTTTGTCTTCTTTCAGGATGTTTAGGAATACAATAAAATGCTCTCACTTTTACTCGTCCACGTTTGTTCTGGCACACCGGCGCACAACAGCTGTCCACCATATTCACCGCAACAAGGCTTATTTGGTTAGCTTTCCTGCCAATATGGTAGTTTTTAAGTTTGACAGTGGAACGCTGTGACTGCGTGACGTCAACCACCGGAGCTCTATAGACTACAAGGGATTATAATGTTACCGCATGATGACAGTTAACGGTAGCTATGGAGGACGAATCCTGCCAAAATGGAAAATAAATATATTAATGGATAAATTACTAAACAAATGAAGAAAATTACTAATAAATGAATAAATCAACAAATAAAATGTACAAATGAATAAATGTATAAATGAATACACACATGAATACGTTAATAAATAGATCGAATTTGATATAAATATATAAATATTAATATATTTATTGATTGTCAAATTCATTAATTCCTGTATTTCCATATTTATACATTTATCTTTTTATTAATTTCCTCATTGATACATTTCCGTATATATTCTTTCCCGTATTTATTCATTCCCCGATTACCCTGTCCTTATGATAATTAGAGGGCGTGGTTTTCAAATTCAGGCAGTAGCAGCCAAGCCCCGAGGGCTCAACCTTCCATAACTCTGACTTTACACCTGCTGTTGGTGGTGGTAATGCACCAAACAAGATGCTTTCCCGACTGCTTTCATGTAATATGTCTCCTGTCTGGTATAAGTGTTTTTTTTATTGGTTTGTCAACACTGCATTGACCTGTTTGCCAGTTTTATTCAGCTAGCATATTAGTTAGCATCTCTACTGTCTCATTGTACACATTCACCAAAGACCATTGCCGATGGCTATCTGCTTCAGCCAGTGATCTTGTGGCTGTGCTTCGTGGACGCAGACTCCTTCCTGATGGTGCCCAATCAAAAGCAAAAACAATGTGGAGGCAGGTACTAGATATATACATTTGGTTAAAGTTTTTGCACAATGTCATCCTATGCATAAACACATCTTTGAATTTAGCAATCTGATTTGGAGGAGTTTAAGTGTTTTATCCACAAATGCACAGGCTAACGTTTTAAATAGTGAATTTATTTGGACAGGGCGCCCGTCTAGTAGTACAATATAATTTTAAAATCTAAATTCTAAACATACATAACAGTAAAACAGTGAAATCAAATAAAGCAATTGGAGACTGGAAAGGTGGGTAGCATGGACACTGGGAGTAAGTAGGAGCATTACATACAGTATAAAGTGAACCAGTGCCGATGAATGTAACATTAAGTATGTTGGAGTAATGTTCAATAAATGTCCTTTGCATGGTCAAGTGAACAGTGTGATGACTGCCCTTATTTCTACAAGTGGAGAAGGCCGATGGTCTGGGGAAAAAACTGCGAGTCTGGTAGTCTTGTAGGCTCATTGCAAAATGAACTGCTAGCCTAATTGTTTATTTGTTGGACTCTCATATAGCTTCACTCTCATCATAACTATCATAGCGCCACCATTGCGTATTAAAGCAAGTTTATTGTCGGTGAGCCTTTTGTAAAGCGAACTGTAAGCCTATTTGTTTCATGAAACCGTAGCGTGATTACAAATGCCATATGCCTCCTCCAACATTACGAAACAGTTTCAACATGAAGAGACTGGCTGATGACACGGTATTGTGGGGTAAACACAGAGTGGTGGAGTTAATTGGGTACGCTCCAATAGATTTCATTGTGGTTACATAGTAATATCATCAAGTGGTTAAAGTGATCGGATCTCATTGTGTCTTGGTGGGCGTTTATAGACTATTGCCCAGGATGCATGTATGAGGAACGAATGAATCACAGTAGCCTACGTGGGTCTCCCGGAAATGCATTTCTAGTTTCCTAGGGTATTCTAAAAAGGACATGTTGAAATGTTCACAATGCAGTTATTGACAATTAACACTGTAATATTTTCAACATTTCCCCTCTTCTTCTTTTTTCTTCTTTCTAAGTGGTGCTCCAGATGGCTTTGTCCTTTACAGTGTCGCTGCATCAGAGACATTTTATTTTTTACATTGTGTGAGACTTAATGACCGTCCACCCCCCATCTTCTGTCAATCAATGGTCAAGGTTGGAGGATACATTAGACGCCCCGACTTGAGTATTGTGCAGGATGGAGTGTTAGAAAACGTTGTCAATGCTGAGCGTGTACCCCTCAGTAGCCTACTTGCCACCCTAGGCAATTGCCTATGTGGCTAATTAAAGGATATGCTACTGACACATTGCTGATGGTCTTGGCAGCACTGAGCGACCACTTTGCCAACACAGCCACAACCCCGCAAGAACTCCAGCAGTCGCGTAGCCATGGCCTGCGCTCGTTTGTCTTTGGTCACATCTTGTACTTAAAAAAGCGCTCTTTCGCCCCATCTTCAGTGACATAGCAAAGCACATATGACATCTGGACCATGTTGCTAATGTCTGTTGTTTCATCCAACATGAGAGACACAATAGGTACCTTCCTCACCTCCTCCATCATGCATATCCCTACGCCAAGAAAGATTACTCTGCTTGGGGCTCTTAAGTTTAGCGCCCTCTCTGCAACAGATTCGAGGACGCTGATTGGTTAAATTTGTGTTGCTATGTGGATTTTTGTATCAGCAAAAATAATCTATTGGCTGAGTTGCTGCACTGAATGGGCAACTTTTCTAGTGCCCCAGACGAGAGAGGGGATAATCTGTAAGCTAATTTCCCCTCAAACACAGTGATAAATATGTTATATTTTACACTTTATTGAGCATTTTAAACACAAAAACACTTAAAAAGAGTAATTGTAAAAGTTAAAATGTATTTAAAAAATGAAAATCAAGTAATTCACTCTGCCTGCCAGGCAGGGCGGTGCACCAGCGCCCTCTATTGGCCAGCCGCCACTGACTGTTGTCGTGATAGGACACCGAGGTAAGACATTTGCATAATTCCTGCAAGCACTTCAAGTGAAATATATTTTTTTACTGTATTAATAAAAGACCGCCCTAATTTTTTAGCATAGCCAGCCGGCTAGCACAAGCGGTTTTGATCTCATATAAAAACACAGAAAAGGAGGACACCTTTGCATTTCACAATCAAAACTTGAATGTATGAATGAAAAAAAAAGTTATTGTATTTTAAACCCACACCCTTTACTTGACAATGCAATTTTTGCTGTATTTCCATTACTTATGAAATTATTGTAAACAAACTTTTCGTGTACGCAGCACATAGTTGAATGTATATTTGCTATACTTTTGCGATGGCTTTTTTATTCATTTGACACTGCTTTCAGCCAATAATGCGTTAAACCACACGTACAGGTCTTAAGGGAATACACATAGCCTAATAGGGATGATCTCTAAAATGAGCATCCGGCTCAAGGCTGCGCCGGTATACATACACAACATTTCAAACCTGGACTGTCCAGCCTAAAGCCAGACTGATGGCCACCCTACATATAACATTTGTCATTTGTTTTGCTCACATAACCATGTAAAAATAGCAAGCCCACTGTCTTCACAACCCCGTAGCTTTGCTGGGCCGGCGTCCTACACAAAGCAATCTCATCGCATTTCCTCGAAAATGCATCTCTAGTTCTCATCAAATACTGATGTCTAGAAAAGATGTCTCTAAGACATCTGGAAAAATATGTATTTTAAACATACGTCTTATTGCTGGAAAGACGTCCCGAGCACATCCTGGAAAATATATATTTCAAAGATCCATCTAAAACGCTA
>CM030186.1:13391869-13435824 GCA_017639675.1 Aplochiton taeniatus | reverse complement strand
TGGTCATCTCGAATGGTGAGTAGGTATTGGTCAATGTATTTAGTAAATAGAGCTTGTTATTGTTTGTCAGAATAGTGTATAAATATGAACTTGAAACAAGATATTTTTTACAGTACATGTACATGCACAGTTTATCCTGCAGGCGGCGCTGTCGTTCCTCGGCGGAAAGGCGAGTCCTACCCAGCTGCATGGGTTCTGGGGAGTCTCTGGCGGTGCCGACGCCCCGTTCCGAAGGGAAAGCTGGAGTGGGGGAAAGCTTCTCCTTCCTCCTCTCCTGCAGACGACCACCTATGCGGATGGCGAGAGCAATTAGTGCATCAAGGTCTTCCGGTAGTTCCCTGGACGCCAACTCGTCTTTGATACAGTCCGAGAGTCCCTGGTAGAAAGCGTCGAAGAGAGCCGAAGCATTCCAGTTGCTCTCTGCCGCCAAAGTGCGGAGCTCGATGGAGTAATCCGCCACAGACCTCGCCCCCTGTGACAGGGTGAACAGCCCTCGAGCTGCCTCTCGTCCCTGCGTTGCGTGGTCAAAGACCTTCCGAAGCTCCGCAGAAAACAGATCGATAGACGAGCAGATGGAAGATTGTTTCTCACACTCCGCCGTTCCCCAGTCTCTGGCTCGTCCGGAAAGCAACGATACGATATACGCCACTCTGGACCTCTGCGTGGGGAAGGCTGACGGCTGGAGCTCAAAGGCGAGTGAACATTGAATTAAGAATGGCCGGCAAGAACCCGGCATACCTGAGTAGCGTTCCGGGGGATGCAGACGCGCTTCTGACGCTGGAATGGGAGGACGGGAGGGTTCGGCGGCAATTGGCAGTTGGCTCTGAAGGCTCTCTATTCCTCCTTCATGACGAATCGCCATATCCTGAATTCCATCCGCCAAGGCTTTAAGGCTCTGGGTGAGTTGCTTGATAGCCTCTCTCTGAGATTCCAGCTCAGCTCGAACGGCTGCGGAGTCGGCTGGGTTAATTTTTGGCCAGATTGTTCTGTTACGCCTTTAGGCCGGGGCAGACAGAGAACCCAAAAGCACGACAACTGAAGACGTAGGGTAGTTTGAGGAATAAGGCTTTTACTCAGAGTAGTTTAGGCAGGGGGTCAAAAACCAGGAAATCAGTCCGATGGCAAACAGAGCAGGCAAGGGGCAGGCAGGCAATCCCAATCCAGGAAATCAGTCCGATGGCAACCAGAGCAGGTAAGGGGCAGGCAGGCAATCCAAATGACGATACAGGCAAAACTAGGTCAGACACGGGTATGTAGTATTTGATTCACTGGAGAGCTTGGCGATACAACACAAGACAATCTGGCAAAGGACCAAGACAACCGAGGTGATATATATACACAAGTACTTATGAGGTGATGAGTTGCAGGTGTGAGGCTAAGCTGACCAAACCAGGTGGAATGAGTGAGCTGATTGGGGTGAGGAGCCCGCTCTGAAAAACAAGAGAAGTTAGAAAGTGACAGGAACCCAAAACACCATAATAATATTGTGCAACTAGGTGGAAACCGTGACAGCATGCTGAAATCGGGACTGGGAATGTGGGACTGGGAATCATGTGGGGAGGACAGATCAATGATTAGCCTCTTCTTCCCAGAGTATTTCCGAGTTGCAACACCTATCGGGCTTATGCGAAACATGGGGAAGGGAGGATCGTTGAACGGGCCAACCATGAAACCCTCCTTGACCTCCTTAGTCAACAGCACGTCCACGGCAAGCGGTTCGGCAGTAGCAGACTGGAGGTTGGGACAAACATAGGAAAAGTCGGGAAGCACTGATGTCCCCGGGTCGAAACCCTGTTTGAAGCCGGTGATGAGAAATGTAACAAACTCCCTATCGGAATGATGGCGCAGCGCAGTTGCGAGGGAATCTACCTTGACGGGAGTACCAAGGCGTCGTTCTAGTCAATCCCCAGGTTTGCTGGTCGGAGAGGTAGGGTTATGAGGGCAGGTTGTTCTGGTGTGGGCCCCTCCACAGAAGGAGCAGATGTACAGCAGACGTGCTGCACCCTAAGTGATTGATATGATTACACACCATCCTGCCACCCTGGTAAAGAACAGCCCTGCCTCGCTTATCCACTCCTTGTGGCATGGGCATGACGGCGGAGGGGCGAGTGGCGGTGGGCTTAGGAAAAAAGGGAGGTGGCGGTGCAGCGGGTGAAAGGCGGTTGAAGGCCGAGGTAGTGCGCGAGGAGGGGCGCTGACTGTGCCCCGCACGAGTCGCAGGACAGGGAAGCGCTTGCTGCGAACACGCGAAAGCTCCGAGTCCAACGTGCCCCAATGAGTCCCCTGGTTGAACTGCTGCAACCGGCCTGCAGCCTGATTGGCGAAAAGTACATGCAACGCGTAAAATCCCGTCCCTCCAAAGCGCAAAGCCATGTCTAAGATGATGGACAGGTAGTCATCAAGCTCCGCCCGGCGAGCGGGGAAGTCTGAGCAGACCACGTCTCGGGATAAGGAAAACGCCAGAACGAATTCCGTGGAGGTAAGCTCCTTAGCCCTAGACACGGGCTGACGGAGCGGTACGGGGCCTGAGACCGTTAACAACTCCCTGGGCTGGCTGGCGCTGACCAGGGAAGGTTGGAGAGGTTGAGCTAAATCAACGTAGTTACCAGCGAGGACTTGTTGGCGCAAAGCATGGGAGACGGGAGATAAACAGATGAGGCCGGCCGCGTGGCCGGAGCAGCAGTGGCGAGAGTGAAGTTGTGAACAGGTGAAGAAAATACATTCGGGTGTTGGGGAAGGTAGGGAGGCGGGAAGGGTAGAGAGGTGGGGTAAGGACAGATCAGGTTGAATTGAAGGAGGAGGTGGCGGAACGGCTACGGCAGCCAATGACTGAACTGCATGTACATCGGAAAGGGCAGAAGCTGCATTAGCGAACACAGCGGAAGGAAGTGCAGATGAAGGGATGTTGGGATGAAGGGAAGCATGTGCTCGGGAAGCTGGTGCAGCCTGAGAACTCATAGAGGAGAACCAGGCAGAGAAGACCTGAAACAGGTCGGACATCGCTGGAGTGGGCGTGAGGGGTGAGACGACCCGGCCCCCGCTAGGGGCCGCCAAAGTTGCAGGCTGGGACCGTGGTGGTGACGCGGCTCCCGTTGACGTCGGCGGACCCAGCCGAATCATCCGGAAGTGCCGGACGCATGTTGGTCGCAGCGGATGCGCTGTTGGAGCCGGCCAAGTAAAGCTCGAACAACCTCGTTTTGATGTCGTTGCCGCGGAATGGAAGGCCCCGCTGCGTCAGGCATCGGCGGAGCCAGGCGACGGTCCATTCCCAGATGCGAGAACGGCCGACCCGACAGAGGAGGGTGCAGCGTACTGAGAAGGCTGACCGGAGACGGCACGCCGCGAAGGACGGTGAGCCGAATGCTGCCGCTGAGCCCCTTCGCCCCGGCCGTGGCGGCGTCGGAGATTGCGCTGCGTCGAATGCGAAGAGGAGGCCTCCGATTCATCGACAGTCGGAGACACGGCGACCGGGGAGCGGAACGATGGCGAGGCGGCGGCACATTGACCACCGAACGCCAGCGTCTCTGCAGCGGCGGCCGGCCGCTCGCCCACGGGGGATCTGCCTTTGAGGAAAACCCGGTGTCGAACAGGTCATCGCACAGATCGTCGTCCGACCCCTGCAATTGGAGCTGCAGCACGGGATCCATGTTGACGATCGTGGGTCCAGAGCTTCTGAAAAAGAACCGACTGAACGAAGGGTCCGAGACTGACCATCCGTAATCGAGAAATCCTGCGGCAATCCTGACTGACTGAGGAGGGGTATATGAAGGCTAGCCAATTAGTTGAGGGGTGGTTAAGGCGTGGCCTTGCTCTCGAACCTTAGTTAACCCGTTAACTCCATATTATTTAGACAATCAACTAATGATTGATCATTTTGATTAGAACAGCATATCTCAATGATTTATTTTGTTTACAGAGTCTTGCAAGCAAGACAGAGGTATCCAGAGTCCAGCAAAGGTTTTCCCACACAGCAGTGATGATACCAGCGTAGGCACCGGTCGCAGCCAATCTAAAAAATTGGATATTGGCAATATAAGTTGACATTTTCATACTTGGAAAGCAGTTTTGGTCATTTGGTAAGTAGCACCATCTCCTGTGCTATTAACACTGACAATCCTGTTAATCTGATTGTATATTATTGGAAGATATATATATATATACACTGCTCAAAAAAATTAAAGGAACACTTTTTAATCAGAGTATTGCATTAAGTCAATTCATCTTCTGGGCTATTGATCTGGTCAGTTAAGTAGCAGAGGGGGTTGTTAATCAGTTTCAGCTGCTTTGGTGTTAATGAAATTGACAACAGGTGCACTAGAGGGGCAACAATGAGATGACCCCGAAAACAGGAATGGTTTTCCAGGTAGAGGCCACTGAAATTGTTTCCCTCGTCATCTTTTCTGACTATTTTTCACTAGTTTTGCATTTGGCTAGGGTCAGTGTCACTACTGGTAGCATGAGGCGATACCTGGACCCCACAGAGGCTGCACAGGCAGTCCAACTCCTCCAGGATGGCACATCAATACGTGCCATTGCCAGAAGGTTTGCTGTGTCTCCCAGCACAGTCTCAAGAGTATGGAGGAGATTCCAGGAGACCGGACCCATTGTCAGCCCCTACGCTGGTGCAGTGGGCCCTGGGTTCCTCCTGGTGCACGACAATGCCCGGCCTCATGTGGCGAAAGTATGCAGGCAGTTCCTGGAGGATGAAGGAATTGATACCATTGACTGGCCCCCATGCTCGCCTGACCTAAATCCAATAGAACACCTCTGGGACATGTTTCGGTCCATCCGACGCCGCCAGGTTGCACCTCAGACTGTCTAGGAGCTCAGTGATGCCCTGTTCCAGATCTGGGAGGAGATACCCCAGGACACCATCCGTCGTCTCATTAGGAACATGCCCCGACATTGTCAGGCATGCATACAAGCACGTGGGGGCAATACACAGTACTGAGTACCATTTTGAGTTGATGCAATGGAATTTCAGCAAAATGGACTAGCCTGCCGCATCATTTTTTCACTTTGATTTTCGGGGTGTCTTTGAATTCAGCCCTCTGTAGGTTGATCATTTTCATTTCCATCAAACGATGTGGCATCCTTTCGTTCCTCACTCATTACCCAGTCCATATCAGTATAGATATCCAGCATGATTTTTTTTCCCCCATTGAGATCTGATGTGGTTTCAAAGCGTTCCTTCAATTTTTTTGAGCAGTGTATATATATATATATATATATATATATAATAAATTGTTACATTTCTTACCCACTGTATGTTTGCTTGTGGATTTTTTCTCTCTCCACAGTGGTAGCACACCTCACTTAGGTCATCTAGGAAAATATCATGACATGTGCCTCATAATGACCTGAATGAAACTGTTACAGTGGTTCTATACTCCAATTTCTCTGCAAAACAGCCTTTAAAGGAGAATTATAACTACCTATTTTCATGGGTGAAACAGTTACTGTACCAGTATTATAAAGAAGAGCAGTTGCAATTGCCCTTCAAATTTTTAGACACTAAGGGACAAGAAAAACAGTTCCAGACAATGTGTAATAACATTTTACCAATTTCATGAAACGACATAAAACATACAAGTAGTATTTGTTGTGATCTAAGCCGGAATTAAATTATTACAACTATGGTCATACTGTACATATGCACATATGAAACTTACAGCATTTACGAACTCCTTCCCCTGGTCTGTGAGGACTCTTTTCGGTGCCTCAAACTGGTGCACAAACTTCAATAGACACCCAGTGACTTCTTTGGCTGTTTTCATGGAAACGGCATAGGCTTGTGGCCACTTTGTGATGTAGTCCAACATCACACAAATGTACTGGTTTCCACTTTCCGTAAGTGACAGCTTCCCAATAATGTCCATTCCGATCAGCTCAAATAGCTCATTAAACTAGAAGAAAAGAATAATATGATAACAGCCCATGTTAGAATTTGTTTGCTGTATTTAATTTAACAGTTCACAATTTAACAAGGAAATATCCGATCACTGTGTTTTATTGATTATGATTGTAATTGAAACACAAGACTTAATAGGAGCATGATGGAAAAGAAAACATTCTGTGATTGGTGTGTACTCCACCTCATATTTTATCTTAGTTCTGTTGGCCTGGCATGGAATACAGTCTGCCACCTTTAGTAAAACATCAACATTTCAAATGTTAAAATATACAAATTTACATTTTTACAAATTTACAAAATACTACTTTCAATGGTCAGCATTAAATAAACAGACAAAATCATGTATCATAGCATTATTTCATTTAAATGTGTATAATCACCTCTGTGTCAATGTCTGATGACATGCCAGGCCAATAGAAGCGTAAAGAGATGGCATCTCTGTTTTTCTCTGGTTGCAATCAGCCTACCTGCCTCCAATTATCTCATCTACTCTTCAGTATATCTACCCTGGTTTTTCATCCATTCATTGTCAGATTGTTGTTCCACTTCAGTGGACTACTCATCGTCGTGACTGCTAGCCTACTGCAGAATAAAACCATCAAAACCCTCATTCCACTCTCCTTGCCTGTGTCCTGCGTTTGGGTTCACTTTGTAGAACGTAACAATTAGTTTATAACAAAGGCATTTAGTGGCCTTGACATTATAGTATAGTATTGCATAGACACAGCTGTGGGACGATGATTCCCATTGAAATATGCTAAAAGTGGGGGATTGTAAATTGGTTACTGACTGACACTTGACCTTCTGCCATAAAAACACAATTTGGACTACTGTTGTGAAGGAATGGTTTATTCTCATTGTTTGTGGAACGCTCATCTCACCTTCGATACAGAATGTGTTCGACTTCAGGTGGATAATTTCATCTAAACTCTCGTGATAATTGATTAAATTTGAGGAGACGCTCAACCCAAATATTTCATGATGTAGAAAATGCAGCGGCCGAATACGTTTTGACTTACAGAGAAAACGCTGTCTCTTTGGTCACACTCTCAAACCAATTATTGTCAAATTAAAGTATATTCACAATAATTACATATATGCAAACCAAGAAAAGATGAATTAACTCAAGAGAGGTGCTAAAAAATATTTATTAATAGTTAATTATAATAATTACAAATATCAGTAACAGTCACTCTTATCAACACCATTGTGCTGGGGAGCATAAGCATGTGCTTTCTAGGGTAAAATCCAGTGACCTCTAGATGTAAACACAATACATTTGAAGCATCCCAGACATTGCAAACGATAGATAGGAGGGGGGAGTTCAATTTTGGCAGCATAACCCGGGCCTGCCGAAATCCTACTCTCCACTGCAAAATGGTCCCTGTTGTGACTACAAGTATGTGCTTTCTAGGGTACAATCAGGCAACCTAAAGATGTAACCTCAATAAATTTGAAGTGTCTCAGACTTTGTAAACAATGAATAGGAGGGGGCGGGGGGAGTTCAATTTTGGCAGCATAACAACGGGCCAGCCAAAATCCTACTCCCCACTGGAAAATGGTCCCTGTTGTGGCTACAAGTATGTGCTGTGTAGGGTACAATCAGGCAACATCTAGATGTAACCACAATCAATTTGAAGCATCTCAGACATTGCGAACAATAAATAGGAGGGGGGAGTTTAATTTTGGCAGCATAACCCGGGCCTGCCGAAATCCTACTCCCCACTGCAAAATGGTCCCTGTTGTGACTACAAGCATGTGCTTTGTAGGGTACAATCGGTCAACCTCTAGATGTAACCACAATACATTTGAAGTTTCTCAGACTTTGCAAACAAAAGATACAGAAGGAGGGGGGGGGGGGGGGGGGGGGGGGGGGGGGGGGCTGGATTTTTTAAAAATCGAACGAAAATGAATGGCACCAGCGTGAACTTCCATCCGTGTACGCCACCCACTTAAATCCCAATGCTATTGAACGATGTGTTGAAAAAACGTATAGATTAAACATTAGTTACCCTTATAATGCCCCCGGAGTTATATATATATATTTTTTTTTTTTTTTTTTTGCATAACTTAGCTTTTATTAGCCCGACAAAATCCACGCAATGATTCAAATTCAAACGTGCTTTTTGTGGCCTATAATAAAATCATCAGTAACAGTAACCGTAATAAAGGCCGGTTATAAAAAGGAAACATATTGATACAAATCAGAAGATATCAACGTTAAGAAATATTTAATTCTGTTACGTTAGCTAACATTAAGTGGCTACTACTAGTACTACACAAGCGGAATCCGTTACTTTCTACATCCCATCGTTACGTTTTCCTCTGTTCGCTAATAGCACGTTTTATGGCAGTAATCCATTTTTGTCTTCTTTCAGGATGTTTAGGAATACAATAAAATGCTCTCACTTTTACTCGTCCACGTTTGTTCTGGCACACCGGCGCACAACAGCTGTCCACCATATTCACCGCAACAAGGCTTATTTGGTTAGCTTTCCTGCCAATATGGTAGTTTTTAAGTTTGACAGTGGAACGCTGTGACTGCGTGACGTCAACCACCGGAGCTCTATAGACTACAAGGGATTATAATGTTACCGCATGATGACAGTTAACGGTAGCTATGGAGGACGAATCCTGCCAAAATGGAAAATAAATATATTAATGGATAAATTACTAAACAAATGAAGAAAATTACTAATAAATGAATAAATCAACAAATAAAATGTACAAATGAATAAATGTATAAATGAATACACACATGAATACGTTAATAAATAGATCGAATTTGATATAAATATATAAATATAAGTATATTTATTGATTGTCAAATTCCTTCATTCCTGCATTTCCATATTTATACATTTCTCTTTTTGATTAATTTCCTCGTTGATACATTTCCGTATATATTCTTTCCCGTATTTATTCATTCCCCGATTACCCTGTCCTTATGATAATTACGGGGCGTGGTTTTCAAATTCAGGCAGTAGCAGCCAAGCCCCGAGGGCTCAACCCTCCATAACTCTGACTTTACACCTGCTGTTGGTGGTGGTAATGCACCAAACAAGATGCTTTCCCGACTGCTTTCATGTAATATGTCTCCTGTCTGGTATAAGTGTTTTTTTTATTGGTTTGTCAACACTGCATTGACCTGTTTGCCAGTTTTATTCAGCTAGCATATTAGTTAGCATCTCTACTGTCTCATTGTACACATTCACCAAAGACCATTGCCGATGGCTATCTGCTTCAGCCAGTGATCTTGTGGCTGTGCTTCGTGGACGCAGACTCCTTCCTGATGGTGCCCAATCAAAAGCAAAAACAATGTGGAGGCAGGTACTAGATATATACATTTGGTTAAAGTTTTTGCACAATGTCATCCTATGCATAAACACATCTTTGAATTTAGCAATCTGATTTGGAGGAGTTTAAGTGTTTTATCCACAAATGCACAGGCTAACGTTTTAAATAGTGAATTTATTTGGACAGGGCGCCCGTCTAGTAGTACAATATAATTTTAAAATCTAAATTCTAAACATACATAACAGTAAAACAGTGAAATCAAATAAAGCAATTGGAGACTGGAAAGGTGGGTAGCATGGACACTGGGAGTAAGTAGGAGCATTACATACAGTATAAAGTGAACCAGTGCCGATGAATGTAACATTAAGTATGTTGGAGTAATGTTCAATAAATGTCCTTTGCATGGTCAAGTGAACAGTGTGATGACTGCCCTTATTTCTACAAGTGGAGAAGGCCGATGGTCTGGGGAAAAAACTGCGAGTCTGGTAGTCTTGTAGGCTCATTGCAAAATGAACTGCTAGCCTAATTGTTTATTTGTTGGACTCTCATATAGCTTCACTCTCATCATAACTATCATAGCGCCACCATTGCGTATTAAAGCAAGTTTATTGTCGGTGAGCCTTTTGTAAAGCGAACTGTAAGCCTATTTGTTTCATGAAACCGTAGCGTGATTACAAATGCCATATGCCTCCTCCAACATTACGAAACAGTTTCAACATGAAGAGACTGGCTGATGACACGGTATTGTGGGGTAAACACAGAGTGGTGGAGTTAATTGGGTACGCTCCAATAGATTTCATTGTGGTTACATAGTAATATCATCAAGTGGTTAAAGTGATCGGATCTCATTGTGTCTTGGTGGGCGTTTATAGACTATTGCCCAGGATGCATGTATGAGGAACGAATGAATCACAGTAGCCTACGTGGGTCTCCCGGAAATGCATTTCTAGTTTCCTAGGGTATTCTAAAAAGGACATGTTGAAATGTTCACAATGCAGTTATTGACAATTAACACTGTAATATTTTCAACATTTCCCCTCTTCTTCTTTTTTCTTCTTTCTAAGTGGTGCTCCAGATGGCTTTGTCCTTTACAGTGTCGCTGCATCAGAGACATTTTATTTTTTACATTGTGTGAGACTTAATGACCGTCCACCCCCCATCTTCTGTCAATCAATGGTCAAGGTTGGAGGATACATTAGACGCCCCGACTTGAGTATTGTGCAGGATGGAGTGTTAGAAAACGTTGTCAATGCTGAGCGTGTACCCCTCAGTAGCCTACTTGCCACCCTAGGCAATTGCCTATGTGGCTAATTAAAGGATATGCTACTGACACATTGCTGATGGTCTTGGCAGCACTGAGCGACCACTTTGCCAACACAGCCACAACCCCGCAAGAACTCCAGCAGTCGCGTAGCCATGGCCTGCGCTCGTTTGTCTTTGGTCACATCTTGTACTTAAAAAAGCGCTCTTTCGCCCCATCTTCAGTGACATAGCAAAGCACATATGACATCTGGACCATGTTGCTAATGTCTGTTGTTTCATCCAACATGAGAGACACAATAGGTACCTTCCTCACCTCCTCCATCATGCATATCCCTACGCCAAGAAAGATTACTCTGCTTGGGGCTCTTAAGTTTAGCGCCCTCTCTGCAACAGATTCGAGGACGCTGATTGGTTAAATTTGTGTTGCTATGTGGATTTTTGTATCAGCAAAAATAATCTATTGGCTGAGTTGCTGCACTGAATGGGCAACTTTTCTAGTGCCCCAGACGAGAGAGGGGATAATCTGTAAGCTAATTTCCCCTCAAACACAGTGATAAATATGTTATATTTTACACTTTATTGAGCATTTTAAACACAAAAACACTTAAAAAGAGTAATTGTAAAAGTTAAAATGTATTTAAAAAATGAAAATCAAGTAATTCACTCTGCCTGCCAGGCAGGGCGGTGCACCAGCGCCCTCTATTGGCCAGCCGCCACTGACTGTTGTCGTGATAGGACACCGAGGTAAGACATTTGCATAATTCCTGCAAGCACTTCAAGTGAAATATATTTTTTTACTGTATTAATAAAAGACCGCCCTAATTTTTTAGCATAGCCAGCCGGCTAGCACAAGCGGTTTTGATCTCATATAAAAACACAGAAAAGGAGGACACCTTTGCATTTCACAATCAAAACTTGAATGTATGAATGAAAAAAAAAGTTATTGTATTTTAAACCCACACCCTTTACTTGACAATGCAATTTTTGCTGTATTTCCATTACTTATGAAATTATTGTAAACAAACTTTTCGTGTACGCAGCACATAGTTGAATGTATATTTGCTATACTTTTGCGATGGCTTTTTTATTCATTTGACACTGCTTTCAGCCAATAATGCGTTAAACCACACGTACAGGTCTTAAGGGAATACACATAGCCTAATAGGGATGATCTCTAAAATGAGCATCCGGCTCAAGGCTGCGCCGGTATACATACACAACATTTCAAACCTGGACTGTCCAGCCTAAAGCCAGACTGATGGCCACCCTACATATAACATTTGTCATTTGTTTTGCTCACATAACCATGTAAAAATAGCAAGCCCACTGTCTTCACAACCCCGTAGCTTTGCTGGGCCGGCGTCCTACACAAAGCAATCTCATCGCATTTCCTCGAAAATGCATCTCTAGTTCTCATCAAATACTGATGTCTAGAAAAGATGTCTCTAAGACATCTGGAAAAATATGTATTTTAAACATACGTCTTATTGCTGGAAAGACGTCCCGAGCACATCCTGGAAAATATATATTTCAAAGATCCATCTAAAACGCTATAAAAGACGCTCGAAAGACGTGCAGAAAAGACGTCGGGAGGAAGTTAAGAAAGTACATCTTATATATTTGTTTTACTTTAGTAGATTAGAGAACGCATACTGGACGACCAACCCAGACGTCAAATGAGCGACTTGCTTCCAAGGCCCCCCGAGGGGTTCTCTAACACTATGCAATAAAGCGGGACACATGCAAAAATACAAAGTAAAAAATAAAATAATAATTTTTTAAAATTGCGTTTCCCCCCTCCTTTAGGCCACCTATGGTGCACTCTGTCCCATCGTATGCTGAGATTATCTTGAGATTATGATAAATCAACGCGATCAATAACTGCGACTCAACAGCTCTGTCTGCTTGACAATCATTTTAATGAAATATTGGTAGGATGACCGTAAATACAATAATTCCTTGGGAAACTACAAATCTTTAAAATATGTTATTAGTCAAATTCAATGTCTTCCAGAGATTATGAATAAAACATAGCTAACGATCAATAACTGCGACTCAACATCTCTCTCTGCTTGACAATCATTTTATGAAATATTGGTAGGATGACCGTAAATACAAGAATTCCTTTGGAAACTACAAATCTTTAAAATGTTATTAGTAAAATTCTATGTCCTCCAGAAATGATGCGCAGTTTATTTCACCAACACCCACCTAAAGCAAGAAAAGGTAATGCAGATGTAATTGTATAGAACATTTCATACACATATGAAATTAAAAGTGCTATACATAGGGTGCTGAAAACGGTATAGCCAGTGAATAATGCGTTAAGTACGTTGTTTTATGTTAGCATGTATTTGGGTATACATATACGTTGGAATTTGGATGTGTATAGAAGGAACAGCAAAATGAAATGGGGGGTTGGCATATATAAGCAAACCACTCAAACGTGTCTCTAAATATAAAATGCTGTCACAGGGTGTCACTGTTCACCAGTAATACAAGCCATGATATCCCATTATTCATGTAGGCCTAGTGAGAAAGCTGTTTCCAGCAAAAGCAAATGTGTGTATTTAGCACAAACACATGGCACGGAGCACTTGGTGGAGGATATATAATAACTTTAAAGGAGAAGAGTTTTTTTTTCTCACAAGAACTCTAAGCCAAAGCTGAAGGATGCGTTCGCTTGGAGTAAGGTTCTCATTTGTCGTCGTTTTCAGTGCAATATGGAGGACGGCTTTGTCTGTGACGAGGTATTCCATACCAGAAGAAATGGAGAGGGGCTCCGTGGTGGCGAATTTGGCCGCAGATTTGGGACTGGACCTTGAAAGTCTGGCTCACCGCGAGGTAAAGCTTGACATTTTCCACAGCAAAAAATATTTGGATGTAAATAAAAAGACAGGAGAGCTCTATATAGTGGAAAAGATTGACCGAGAGTATCTTTGTCCTACACAAACTGCGGTCTGTTTTATAAAGCTTGATGTTATAATTGAAAGCCCTTTAAGAATATTTAATATTGAACTGGGTATCACAGATATAAATGATAACGCACCCCTTTTTCGTAGGGACAAAATAGAGCTTGACGTTTTTGAATCGGCCACACCGGGAGAAAGATTTTCTCTGTCAAATGCGGTGGACCCAGATGTTGGTAAAAATACGGTTGACACTTACACCCTCAGCAATAGTGAACATTTTACTATTGAAATTCAGACTGGGATTGATGGAACGAAGTATGTAGACTTAGTTTTGACAAAGTCTTTAGACCGAGAAGCTCAGACTGTACACAATTTAATACTGACTGCCTTAGACGGCGGAGTTCCTGTGCGCTCTGGCACAGCTAATATTATTGTTAGGGTACAGGATATAAATGACAACGCCCCTACTTTCGATAAGCAGGTTTACACGGTGAATATGACCGAGAACTCCCCAATTGGAACTGTTGTACTACAACTAAATGCTACAGATCTAGACGAGGGTCCAAATGCAGAGGCAGTCTATTCCTTCACGCTTTACACATCAGAGATAACACAAGATGTCTTTGCATTGAATCCAAATACAGGAGAAATAACTGTAAAAGGTACAATAGACTTTGAAGACATGAAATTCTATGAGATGCATGTCCAGGCTAAAGACAAAGGGGCGAGTCCACTATTAAGTCAGTGCAAAATTGTAGTTCATGTAATTGATATGAATGACAACTATCCAGAGATCACCATTCAGTCTGTAAAGAATACTGTTAACGAGAACATTCCCGTGGGAACAGTCATAGCTCTTGTCGGCATAAGCGACAGAGACACTGGGGACAACGGCCAGGTAAGCCTATCAATAAAACAGCCCCTGCCGTTTATTTTGAATAGGTCATCTGAAAGGCCGATCTATTATGAGCTCATAGTTGCAGAACCCTTAGACCGCGAGAGTGTACCAGAATATGACATCACATTGGTTGTGACAGACGGGGGAACTCCTTCGTTATCTGACAATGAAACAATAATTTTAAATTTACTGGATGTAAATGACAACGTCCCAAAGTTTCCCCAGTCGTTATACCATATTCAATTTACGGAGAATAACTCGCCCGGGGCCTTGCTGAGTTCCCTCTCTGCATTCGACCCAGACCTTCATGAAAACCAGTATTTAGTGTATTTCATCATAGAGAAGGAAATAGCCAACACCTCCATGTCCATGCTGTTCTCCATCAATCCAGAGAACGGCAATCTGTACGCACTGAAGACGTTTGACTATGAGATAGAGAAGGAGTTCCTTTTCCACATTGAGGCGAGGGACTCTGGTGTTCCTCCACTCAATAGTAACGCGACCGTACACATCACTATTGTGGACCAGAACGACAATGCTCCGGTCATAGTCTCTCCATGGCGTGCGCACGGCTCCGTGGTGGAGGAACAAATCCCCAGATCCACTGATAAAGGATCCCTGGTTTCCAAGGTGATAGCCATAGACACAGACTCAGTCCATAACTCACGGATTACATACCAGTTTCTCCAGGTTACTGACGCCACTTTATTCAGCCTGGACCAATACAACGGAGAGATCAAGACTATGAGAATGTTCAGTTACAGAGATCCTCGTCACCAACGGCTGGTTGTCATCGCCAAGGACAACGGCGAGCCTTCTCTTTCTGCTACAGTTACCATCAAGCTGTCCACGGTGGAAACTGTCGTTAAGGCCTACTCTGACATGACGGAGGTGCCTCTAGAATATGACATCTTTTCAGACCTAAACCTGTATTTGGTGATTGGACTGGGCTCTGTGTCCTTCCTGTTATTAATTACAATACTGGTCACCATCGTGCTGAAGTGTCAGAAACCAAATCCCAGCAAAGCGGCTCCTCCCAGTAGGAACAGCGTTATCAGTGAGAGGAACTCGACAATCGCGGATTCCACCTTGGTGTCCAATGACGCCTACTGGTACAGTCTGTTTCTAGCGGAGACGAGGAAAGGAAAACTTGTAGTTAGACAGCCTGCTCCGAAAGGCTCCAGATACATAGTGTCCAGTATACCAAGGAGTACAGGACTGACGGAGACCAGCGACTCTGCAGCTTCCACTCTGCAGGTAAGATGTTTGTGTTATCTCCACACACCAATGACTGAGGCTATTGCAACGTATAATCATAATTTATAACTGTACACTACTTCATTATAAGAAAAAATCAGCAGGGCACATCAATATATATAAATATTATTTAGGCCCATATCCTCTTTTTTATTGGCGGGAGCTGTGCAAGTTAATGGTGCTGCAATGTTCAAAATGGCATCACAAGTAGGTGGGGGGATAAATGTGTCAGAATGAAAACTGAAATAACAAGCAGCTTATTTTAGTCTTACTTTTTACAGATGTGTTGTTATGTCATATGTAGTATGTCAACCATCATATTTTCATTATATATAAACAGCTGGTTTATATCAGAAACGTCATGCATATTTGTCAAATTCTAACATGTGCATGAGTGGATAAATGTGTGTTCCGTTTGCCATCTCGATTATGACACATTTTAGCTACAACAAATCGATGCCAAAATTGTTTGCCAGTGAAATACAACACTGGCATACATTCATACATTTTTGTGTTTTAGTCCTGGGGTTATGAATTAAATTGTTAAGATAACAAGTAGGCCTATTAAAATCTCTTGGATCGTTTGTTTCTTATAGTCACCCAGTGTCGCTGTTTACCAGTCAAATACACCCCTTTGTACGCTAACAGTTGCAGAGAAATTGCGTGATAGTGAGGAAGGCGTGAAAGCGAGTGGACAGCTCCTTGGTCCTGAAAAAGCACCCGATGGAAGTATCGCTTACTCTAGTTTATCCTCTAAAATAATATAGCGTGCAACGATACATCTTCAAATTGTTAAGATTATTGAATACTAACGGTTTATATTTGTCTCAACTGAACTAAGACAACCACTTACAGATCTAAGACACGAAAAAGCGGTCCCTGAGACAATGCAGCCAAAGACAGAGCGGAATGCATCTGTGTTTTTAATTTTCTCTGTCGCGTTGGGAATAGCGTCTTCCATTACTCATTATTCCATACCGGAGGAAATGAAAGAAGGCTCCGTTGTGGCTAATCTAGCAGCAGATCTCGGCTTGGATGTTAAGACACTAAATGAGAGGAAAATGCGTCTAGATATCATCGCAAAAAAAAAACATATGGACATGAACAAAGAGACTGGTGAGTTGTACATTGTGGAGAAGATTGACAGAGAGTATCTTTGTACAACTAAGACGTCAACCTCATCATCATCATCATCATCATCTTCGTCCGCTTATCCGATCGGGTCGCGGAGGTAGTAGTTCCAGCAGAGAGCCCCATCCTTTCCCTTCCCGGGCCACATCCGCCAGCTCTGACTGGGGGATTCCAAGGCGCTCCCCGACCAGCATGGAGATATAATCCCTCCACCTGGTCCTTGGTCTGCCCCGTGGCCTCCGCCCAGCTGGACGTGCCTGGAACACCTCCCTAGGGAGGCGGCCAGGTGGCATCCTAACTAGATGCCCGAACCACCTCAACTGGCTCCTTTCTACGCAAAGAAGCAGCGGATCTACTCCGAGTCCCTCCCGGATGACTGAACTTCTCACCCTATCTCTAAGGGAGAAGCCAGCCACCCGCCGGAGGAAACTCATTTCGGCCGCTTGTATCCGTGATCTCGTTCTTTCGGTCATGACCCATCCTTCGTGACCATAGGTGAGAGTAGGAACAAAGATAGACCGGAAGATTGAGAGCTTTGCCTTTCGGCTCAACTCTCTCTTCGTTACAACGGTGCGATACAGCGACTGCAATACCGCTCCCGCTGCTCCGATTCTCCGGCCCAACTCACGTTCCATTTTCCCGTCACTCGAGAACAAAACCCCAAGATACTTAAACTCCTTCACTTGGGGTAAGGACTCATTCCCTACCTGGAGTAAACACTCCATCGGTTTCCTGCTGAGAACCATGGCCTCAGACTTGGAGGTGCTGATCTTCATCCCAGCCGCTTCACACTCGGCTGCAAACCGATCAAATGAGTGCTGAAGGTCGCAGGCTGATGGCGCCATCAGTACCACATCATCCGCAAAAAGCAGTGACGTGATCCCAAGCTCACCAAGCTGCAGCCCTCCTCCCCCGCGGCTGCGCCTTGAAATCCTGTCCATGAATGTCACAAACAGAATCGGTGACAAAGCGCAGCACTGTAGGAGACCAACCCTCACTGGAAACGAGTTTGACTTACTGCCGAGAACCCGGACACAGCTTTCGCTTTGGGAGTACAGAGATTGGATGGCCCTAAGTAGTGACCCCCTCACCCCATACTCCCGCAGCACCTCCCACAATAGCTCCCTGGGGACCCGGTCATACGCCTTCTCTAAATCTACAAAACACATGTAGACCGGATAGTCATACTCCCAGGCCCCCTCCAGGATCCTTGCGAGAGTAAAAAGTTGGTCAGTTGTTCCACGTCAACCTCATGTTATCTTAAAATGGAAGTAATTATTGAAAACCCATTGCGAATTTTTAATATTGAATTAGAAATTTTGGATATTAACGACAATGCTCCACAATTTCGACGAGATGCAATACATCTAGATATATCAGAGTCCACGCCCGTTGGAGAAAGATTCTCTCTGAGCAATGCTGTAGACCCTGATGTAGGCACAAACTCAGTGAAAACGTACTATCTAAGTGAAAGCGAACATTTCAATATTGAGGTCCAAACGGGAAGAGACGGGTCAAAGTTTGCAGATTTGATTCTTACAAAGGCTTTAGACAGGGAGGAGCAGGCTGTCCATAACCTTATACTCACCGCTGTAGACGGTGGTACACCAACACCTTCAGGCACAGCAAGTATGGTTGTTCGCGTTTTAGATACAAATGACAACGCTCCAAAGTTTGCCAAAGAGAACTATAATATTAATGTCACGGAAAATTCACCAATAGGGAGTCTAGTGGTCAAATTAAATGCAACTGACTTAGACGAGGGTCCGAACTCAGATTTGGTTTATTCATATAGTTTGTACACATTGGAGAAAACTCAAGACACATTTAGCTTGAACTCCAACACAGGTGAAATAACCGTTAAAGAAATGATAAATTACGAAGATTTTGGGATTTATGATATGGAGGTAATAGCAACAGATAAGGGAACACATTTCCTATCTGGACAATGCAAATTGACCATATTGGTGACTGATATGAATGACAACCATCCCGAAATATCCATCAAATCATTTCAAAGTCCAATTAAGGAAAACACAGAAATAAACACAGTTATAGCAGTAGTTAGCGTCAGTGATAAAGATTCAGGTGACAATGGCATCGTTGATCTCCATATTCCAAATAATTTACCATTTACGCTAAGAAAATCCTCAGATAATTACTATGAGTTGGTAGTTTCCGAACCATTAGACAGAGAGGAGCTGCCAGAATATGACATCACATTCACAGTGACAGATAGGGGTTCACCTGCTTTGTCAGACAATGAAACTATGACTTTAGAACTACTGGATGTAAATGACAACGTCCCCCAGTTCCCCCAGTCGTCCTACCATATTCAAGTTACGGAGAATAACGCACCCGGGGCCTTGCTGAGTTCCCGCACTGCGTTTGACCCAGACCTCCATGAAAACCAGTATTTAGTGTATTTCATCATAGAGAAGGAAATAGCCAACACCTCCATGTCCATGCTGTTCTCCATCAATCCAGAGAACGGCAATCTTTACGCACTGAAGACGTTTGACTATGAGATAGAGAAGGAGTTCCTTTTCCACATTGAGGCCAGAGACTCTGGTGTTCCTCCACTCAGCAGTAACGTCACCGTTCACATCATTATTGTTGACCAGAACGACAATACTCCGGTCATAGTCTCTCCATGGCGTGCGCACGGCTCCGTGGTGGAAGAAAAAATTCCTAGGTCCACCGATAAAGGATCAATGGTTTCCAAGGTGATAGCCATAGACACAGACTCTGTCCATAACTCTCGGATTACTTATCAGTTTCTTTAGGTTACTGACGCCACTTTATTCAGTCTGGACCAATACAATGGAGAGATCAAGACTATGAGAATGTTCAGTTACAGAGATCCTCGTCACCAACGGCTGGTTGTCATCGCCAAGGACAACGGTGAGCCTTCTCTTTCTGCTACAGTTACCATCAAGCTGTCCACCGTGGAAACAGTCGTTAAGGCCTACTCTGACATGACGGAAGTGCCTCTGGAATATGACATATTTTCAGACCTAAACCTGTATTTGGTGATTGGACTGGGCTCTGTGTCCTTCCTGTTATTAATTACCATACTGGTCACCATCGTGCTGAAGTGTCAGAAACCAAATCCCAGCAAAGCGGCTCCTCCCAGTAGGAACAGCGTTATCAGTGAGAGGAACTCGACCATCGCGGATTCCACCTTGGTGTCCAATGACGCCTACTGGTACAGCCTGTTTCTAGCGGAGACGAGGAAAGGAAAGCTGGTAGTTAGACAGCCTGCTCCAAAGGGCTCCAGATACATAGTGTCCAGTATACCAAGGAGCACAGGACTGACGGAGACCAGCGACTCCGCAGCTTCCACTTTACAGGTAGGAGATTAAGCTATTTTGTAATTTTTTTTGTCCAATTTATACTGATGCAATCATTGTGTTTGGATTTTCAACAGTCTACCCAATACATCCTTTGCCGTAACATCCAATTTTCCTGCAGCCTAATTAGATAAACTAGCCTGCTACATCTTGATAAAACAATATTATGGTAATTAAATTAACAGCACCTGCTCAAATAAATATGATAGTTTAACTATTGCAAATGCAGTTTGCCAAATAGGTTTAAGATAAATCTAAACAATCAAGATGTGCTGACCTATTTCATGCACTAAGTGTCGCTATTTACCCTTTAACACCAGTCGTTTGTTCGGTCACGATCGCCATGACGGCACTATATTTAGAAAAAGGCACCAAATGAATTGGGCTATGAGCTCCTGGAGGTGGGACCATCAAGAGTATTTCTCTTAATCATGCGATTTTCCTCATTTTCAACTATTTATTTGTAAATATTCACACTCGTAATCGGAAACTCTCTCTCTTCAATGGACTAAACTCAAGAGGACAGCAAGAAAATAACAATGGCAACGTCTTGCGGTGCCAAACACAGGGAGTGGTATGTCTTTCTCATATTCGTTGCCTCTTTTAGCAGAGTGTTGGCCGTCACTCACTATTCCATTCCAGAAGAAATGGAGGACGGCTCTGTGGTCGCCAATCTAGCAGCGGATTTAGATTTGGATGTCAAAACGCTAAGTAGGCGTAACATGAGATTGGAGGTTATAGGCACTAAGAAATATCTCGATGTGAACAAAGAAACCGGAGAACTTTTCATTGTTGAGAGGATAGACAGAGAATTCATTTGTGCAATAAAGACCCCTACATGTTACCTAAAAATGGAGGCTGTCGTAGAAAATCCACAGAGGATTTTCTATATAGAGATAGAAATAATTGATATAAATGATAACGCTCCACATTTCCGAAGAGACACCATAAACTTGGAAATTTTAGAATCCACCCATTCTGGTGAACGATTCTCTGTCAATAACGCCGTTGACCCAGACCTCGCTTCGAATTCCGTAAAGACTTACCACTTGAGTGAAAATGAGCATTTCGATATTGAAATACAGACAGGGAGAGACGGTTCAAAGTTTGCCGATTTAGTACTGAAAAAGGATTTAGATCGGGAGCAGCAGGCTATCCATAATCTTATCCTCACCGCTGTCGACGGTGGAGTTCCCACGCGCACAGGAACAGCTAGTATTATTGTTCGAGTACTTGACACTAATGACAATGCTCCTAAATTTCATCAAGAACACTACAATATAAACATAATGGAAAACTCTCACATAGGAAGCCTAGTTATTCAGTTGAATGCTTCCGATGTAGATGAGGGAAGGAATGCAGATATAGTTTACACGTATAGTCTGTACACTTCAGAGAAAACACAAGATACTTTTAGCTTGAACCCTGTCACTGGTGAGATTACGGTTAAGGGCATGTTAAATTATGAGGATTTCAAAATCTATGACATGGAAGTTATAGCAACAGACAAAGGTCAAAACTCCCTGACAGGTCAAAGCAAACTGACAGTGTTGGTAACAGATATGAATGATAACCATCCGGAAATATCCATCAAATCATTTCAGAGTCCAGTCAAGGAAAACATAGAAATAGATTCTGTTATAGCAGTGATTAGTATAAGTGATAAAGACTCTGGTGATAATGGAATAGTCGATCTCCGTGTTCCTTATAAAATGCCCTTTAAATTGAGGGAATCCTCGGATAATTACTACGAATTGGTAGTTTCGGAAACGTTAGACCGAGAAAAGGTTCCAGAATATGACATCACTTTCACAGTGACAGATAGAGGTTCACCTCCGTTATGTGATAATGAAACTATGACTTTAGAACTACTTGACGTTAATGACAACGTCCCCCAGTTCCCCCAGTCATTCTACACTATTCAAGTTACGGAGAATAACGCACCCGGGGCCTTGCTGAGTTCCCTAACTGCGTTTGACCCAGACCTCCATGAAAACCAGTATTTAGTGTATTTCATCATAGAGAAGGAAATAGCCAACACCTCCATGTCCATGCTGTTCTCCATCAATCCAGAGAACGGCAATCTTTACGCACTGAAGACGTTTGACTATGAGATAGAGAAGGAGTTCATATTCCACATTGAGGCCAGAGACTCTGGTGTTCCTCCACTCAGCAGTAACGTCACCGTTCATATCACTATTGTGGACCAGAACGACAATACTCCGGTCATAGTCTCTCCATGGCGTGCGCACGGCTCCGTGGTGGAGGGAAAAATCCCTAGGTCCACCGATAAAGGATCCATGGTTGCCAAGGTGATAGCCATAGACACAGACTCAGTCCATAACTCTCGGATTACTTATCAGTTTCTTCAGGTTACTGATGCCACTTTATTCAGTCTGGACCAATACAACGGAGAGATCAAGACTATGAGAATGTTCAGTTACAGAGATCCTCGTCACCAACGGCTTGTTGTCATCGCCAAGGACAACGGGGACCCTTCTCTTTCTGCTACAGTTACCATCAAGCTGTCCACGGTGGAGACAGTCGTTAAGCCCTACTCTGACATGACGGAGGTGCCTCTAGAATATGACATCTTTTCAGACCTAAACCTGTATTTGGTGATTGGACTGGGCTCTGTGTCCTTCCTGTTATTAATTACCATACTGGTCACCATCGTGCTGAAGTGTCAGAAACCAAATCCCAGCAAAGCGGCTCCTCCCAGTAGGAACAGCGTTATCAGTGAGAGGAACTCGACAATCGCGGATTCCACCTTGGTGTCCAATGACGCCTACTGGTACAGTATGTTTCTAGCGGAGACGAGGAAAGGAAAGCTGGTAGTTAGACAGCCTGCTCCGAAAGGCTCCAGATACATAGTGTCCAGTATACCAAGGAGCACAGGACTGACAGAGACAAGCGACTCTGCAGCGTCCACTCTGCAAGTAAGAAAATATTTGTCATATTTTATTTTCCCGAACAGATAAACACACTTGTTCAGGTCAATAAATCACTAGGGACCTAAGCCGATGATTATACAAGTTCGAATACTCAACAATATATTGAACCGTTCAAGCAATATTCTTACAACTTACTTGTTACGCTATGTTTCCTTTAATTTTGTTGTTACGATTACTAGCAATCATCGGGGCCATTCACATTTTTCTTTTTACACAAATCCACTGTGAACAACCGATTATGTCAAATTTAAATAACATGTGCATTGAGGTAAATAACATGTGCAATGTCTTTTTGTTGTCAATATAAGTTCTAATCCTATTTAACATTAGGATACCTGTTTGCCAAACTTTTGCATTATATTGAATGATGCGGCTATTTATAGAGTTCTAATGACTTGACAAGCAACGGATCTGTCCGCTGGCGCTGTCCATTGCTTGGTGCTGAAAAACTACGATTGTATTGCGTCAATTAGAGTGCAAAGTGTACACAACTTTATAGCTTACAAAACATTAACGATAAATTCTTACATAATTGGTTTAGAGTTTTGGTTAGGTGTGAACAATATTGCAAGATGTAAACAATAATTAAATTGTCTAAAGTGTGCAGAGCAATAGACGTGTTGCATTTTTAAACGAATATGCAACGGTGATACAGATTAATCTGTGGTCCATAATGTAGTTTATCTCTAGATCGTGGACCACACTGTAAGAGTAATGCGTGAAATTATGAGTAAAGTTAGGAAATTATCCAAAATAGTGACCCTTTGGTGAAAATCATTCCTTTGTAAAAAGAAAAAAAAAGTGTGTTAGACTTTTGTCCTTTCTCAGACCCAGATCCGTTAGCTATTTCCAAGTAGTGACTGGCTATTGATTGTTCGTGTGCTCTGTTAGTAGAGTCAGGATACTCATACCTAAACTAAGTACTCGACCCTATACGCATCTTCATTCTGCATTTACAAGTCTTCCTTTTACTCTTGCAAATCTTCATTTCACAAGCTAATTGTGTGATTGATATTTTGCCAACCTGGGACTGACAAACATTAGAACATGGATTGGCTAGCCCACATTATGCAATTGCATGTTTGGTCAACTATTGAGTACCATTTAGGTCTACGGCAAATACACTCTCCCCCTGTTAATGCACTTTCTGTTGCTCAGCGATTGGTCAAAATGTGTAAGTCTTGACCCTCTCACGGATTCAAAGTACATTCAATAGTTGACCAATCAGGCAAGAACCTGGTTTGAGCTGGCGTTTGACCCAGACCTCCATGAAAACCAGTATTTAGTGTATTTCATTACAGAGAAGGAAATAGCCAACACCTCCATGTCCATGCTATTCTCCCTCAATCCAGAAAACGGCAATCTTTACGCACTGAAGACGTTTGACTATGAGATAGAGAAGGAGTTCCTGTTCCACATTGAGGCCAGAGACTCTGGTGTTCCTCCACTCAGCAGTAACGTCACCGTTCAAATAATTATTCTTGACCAGAACGACAATACTCCGGTAATAGTCTCTCCATGGCGTGCGCACGGCTCCGTGGTGGAAGAAAAAATCCCTAGGTCCACCGATAAAGGATCAATGGTTTCCAAGGTGATAGCCATAGACACAGACTCTGTCCATAACTCTCGGATTACTTATCAGTTTCTCCAAGTCACTGATGCCACGTTATTCAGTCTGGACCAATACAACGGAGAGATCAAGACTATGAGAATGTTCAGCTACAGAGATCCTCGTCACCAACGGCTGGTTGTCATTGCCAAGGACAATGGCGAGCCTGCTCTCTCTGCAACAGTTACCATCAAGCTGTCCACAGTGGAAACAGTAGTTAAGGCCTACTCTGACATGACGGAAGTGCCTCTGGAATATGACATCTTTTCAGACCTAAACCTGTATTTGGTGATTGGACTGGGATCTGTGTCCTTCCTGTTATTAATTACCATACTGGTCACCATCGTGCTGAAGTGTCAGAAACCAAATCCCAGCAAAGCGGCTCCTCCCAGTAGGAACAGCGTTATCAGTGAGAGGACCTCGACCATCGCGGATTCCACCTTGGTGTCCAATGACGCCTACTGGTACAGCCTGTTTCTAGCGGAGACGAGGAAAGGAAAGTTGGTAGTTAGACAGTCTGCTCCAATGGGCTCCAGATACATAGTGTCCAGTATACCAAGGAGCACAGGACTGACGGAGACCAGCGACTCCGCAGCTTCCACTCTGCAGGTAAGAAATGTACGACTTAAACTAAATGCATCCTTACATTACGCAAGGCATAACAGTGCCCATTAAATATTTGTGATAAACTGGGACAACTGTCCTCAACTTAACAGTGGTAAAACCTAATATTTCGTATCACATTTTTTTTCACAATTCAATTATCATTTTAATCAGGACTGCAGGCTAACTAGAGACTCTAGCCCTCAATAGATGTTACACATGGCAAAGCCTATTGATAGGCTAATAAACATCATTCACTTTTATGTTGAACTAATTTATTAGGTTCTTAATAACCTAAAGCGTTTTCTTTTTTCTTTGAGATTTACTAAAATAAGTGCTCTGAGGGTCGCTGCTCACATTGAAATAGCCCACACATTTTCCGTGATGTCACCGTCGCCATGACAGCTTTTTGGCAAGGAGAAATCGAGGCGTTTCATTTTGACAGCTCCATGTTCTTAAATCGGCGAGATAATTCTTCATCACAGGGCTTCATTTTAATTGAAAAGTAAAACAGGACTACTGTTTAAGCTGCTTCTAGACACATAAAGAACCAGGAAATCCATTTGAATATGCAACCTCTTTGCCTCCTTCGGACTTGTAGAGGGTATCTCGCGCTATTATTTGTTTTTGGTACAGCCTTAAACAGAATCTCAGCAGTTATTCATTATTCCATTCCCGAGGAAATGGAGGAAGGGTCAGTGATCGCACATTTAGCTACTGATTTGAAGCTAGATGTGAAGACACTGAGTCGACGGAAGATTCGTTTAGATGTCATCGCCAACAAGAAATATGTGGACATCATCAAAGAAACGGGAGGGCTGTATATTGTTGAAAAAATTGACCGAGAACATATTTGTGCTGCTAAAACGGCAACAACGTGTTTCCTAAAACTAGATGCTACAATCGAGAACCCAATACGAATGTTTAATATAGAATTGGAAATTATGGACATTAATGACAATGCACCACATTTCCGAAGAGACACGATGCATTTGGACATTTCCGAGTCCACTCCTGCTGGCGAAAGATTCTCTTTAAACAACGCCGTAGACCCAGACGTCGGTTCAAATTCAGTGAAATCATACTACCTTAGTGAAAGTGAGTATTTTAATATTGAAGTTCAAACTGGAAGGGACGGGTCAAAATTCGCTGATCTTATTCTAAAAAGGACTTTAGATCGAGAACAGCAGGCGGCACATAATCTAATACTAACCGCTGTGGACGGTGGAGTTCCCACACGCTCGGGTACAGCCAACATCATTGTTCGTGTGCTAGATACCAATGACAACGCCCCTCAGTTTGATAAAGAGAGTTACAAAATAGATATATTGGAAAACTCCCCAATTGGTAGTCTTGTGGTTAAACTGAATGCTACTGATTTAGACGATGGGATAAATTCAGATATAGTATACACATATAGTTTGTATACCTCTGAAAAGACTCAAAATACTTTCAGTTTAAACCCGAATAGTGGTGAGATAAGAGTTAAAGAGCTTATCAATTATGAAGATTTAAGGATTTATGATATGGAGGTTATTGCAACAGATAAAGCACCCAATTCTTTATCTGGGCAGTGTAAACTATCTATTGTGGTCACTGATATGAATGACAACCATCCAGAAATATCAATCAAATCATTTCAAAGTCCAGTTAAAGAGAATATTGCACTTGATACAGTGATAGCAGTGGTTAGCGTCAGTGATAAAGATTCAGGTGAAAATGGAATAGTAGACCTTCATATTGCAGATAATATGCCTTTTACACTTAAAGAATCCTCGGATGAGTATTATGAGTTGGTAGTTTCAGAACCCCTGGACAGAGAAAAAGTTGCTGAATATGAAATAACTTTCACTATTACAGACAGGGGTTCACCTCCACTTTCTGACAATGAAACTGTGACTTTAGAACTACTTGATGTTAATGACAACGTCCCCCAGTTCCCCCAGTCATCCTACACTATTCAAGTTACGGAGAACAATGCGCCCGGGGCCTTGCTGAGTTCCCTAACTGCGTTTGACCCAGACCTCCATGAAAACCAGTATTTAGTGTATTTCATCATAGAGAAGGAAATAGCCAACACCTCCATGTCCATGCTGTTCTCCATCAATCCAGAGAACGGCAATCTTTACGCACTGAAGACGTTTGACTATGAGATAGAGAAGGAGTTCCTATTCCACATTGAGGCCAGAGACTCTGGTGTTCCTCCACTCAGCAGTAACGCAACCGTACACATAACTATTGTGGATCAGAACGATAATACTCCGGTCATAGTCTCTCCATGGCGTGCGCACGGCTCCGTGGTGGAGGGAAAAATCCCTAGGTCAACCGATAAAGGATCCATGGTGGCCAAGGTGATAGCCATAGACACAGACTCAGTCCATAACTCTCGGATTACTTATCAGTTTCTTCAGGTTACTGATGCCACTTTATTCAGTCTGGACCAATACAACGGAGAGATCAAGACTATGAGAATGTTCAGCTACAGAGATCCTCGTCACCAACAGCTGGTTGTCATCGCCAAGGACAACGGCGAGCCTTCTCTTTCTGCTACAGTTACCATCAAGCTGTCCACAGTGGAGACAGTCGTTAAGGCCTACTCTGACATGACGGAAGTGCCTCTGGAATATGACATATTTTCAGACCTAAACCTGTATTTGGTGATTGGACTGGGCTCTGTGTCCTTCCTGTTATTAATTACCATACTGGTCACCATCGTGCTGAAGTGTCAGAAACCAAATCCCAGCAAAGCGGCTCCTCCCAGTAGGAACAGCGTTATCAGTGAGAGGAACTCGACCATCGCGGATTCCACCCTGGTGTCCAATGACGCCTACTGGTACAGTATGTTTCTAGCGGAGACGAGGAAAGGAAAGCTTGTAGTCAGACAGCCTGCTCCAAAAGGCTCCAGATACATAGTGTCCAGTATACCAAGGAGCACAGGACTGACGGAGACCAGCGACTCTGCAGCTTCCACTCTGCAGGTAAGACTTGGAAATGGTCGCTGATGAAAAAAAAAAAATGTAATTAAATGAATTAATATTGTATATATATATATATATATATATATATATATATATATATATATATATATATATATATATAGATATAGATATAGATATAGATATATATATATATATATAAGAAAAACAGGATGATATAAGTCATCCCTTCACTTTTCATGGAGTTACAATTTTTTCCAGGTTTTTGATCAACTAAAAATATTACAGAAATTGTTTACATTAGAAAGCATACGACCATAATGTACGAACAGCATAGGGTCCCTGTAATTCGGTGGGTAGGTTAGATTTTGTATGTACAGACAGTGGCGCTGTTCACCGGTAAAACACAGTCACATGTGTTGTGGCAACAGTCGCCATGTTAATCTAAAGGGACGCTTTCATTTCTGTGCAGTGAGACAGCTCCGTGGTTCTGAAACGTCTTTGATTTTGTCTAAAAAATGTGCCATTCTCTAAACTGCAACATGGTATCTTTGAATTCAGATTAGGTTTCAAATAACAAATTCGTATTGTTTCTATTTGGCTGAATACCGCCGGACTTAATAATGGATGATAGTGTTTGCTCACAAAATCGGAGAAGGTACGTGTCGGTCTTTCTTATTTTTTCGTTTGCCATTAACACCGCGACAGCAGTCACCCACTACTCTATACCCGAGGAAATGGAAGAAGGCTCAGTTGTCGCCAATCTTGCATCTGATTTGGGATTGGACGTAAAAACCCTCACTAAACGGAAAATGAGACTGGATGTCGTTGCTAACAAGAAATACTTGGACGTTAACAAAGAGACGGGGGAGTTGTTTATCTTGGAAAAGATGGACAGAGAATATCTTTGCCCTACCAAAATGACGATATCAAATTGCTTTCTCAAATTGGATGCAACAATCGAAAATCCTGTACGTATGTTCAATATTGAACTCGAAATCATGGACATTAACGACAACGCACCACACTTTCGAAGAGATACTATGCATTTGGATATATCAGAAACTGCTGCAGTTGGCGAACGCTTCTCCTTGAACAATGCCGTTGACCCAGATATTGGCTCAAATTCAGTCAAAACATATTATTTGAGTGAAAGTGAACATTTTGCAATCGAAATACAGACTGGACGAGATGGTTCAAAGTTTGCAGATCTAATATTGAAAAAGTCTTTAGACCGAGAGGTGCAGCCTATTCATAATCTTATCCTCACAGCAGTGGATGGAGGAGTTCCCACACGCTCTGGAACAGCCAGCATTACTGTTAGTGTTCTCGATATCAATGACAACGCCCCGAAATTTGAAGAAGAAAACTACAGAATTGACATTATGGAAAACTCTCCAATTGGAAGTCTTGTGGTTAAAATGAATGCAGCTGACATAGACGAGGGAATAAATTCAGAAATAGAATATTCTTACAGTCTTTACACTTCAGAGAAAACACAAGAAACATTTAATCTGAACCCTACCACTGGTGAAATCACAGTAAAGGATGTGTTAAATTATGAGGATTATAGGATCTACAATATGGAAGTTATAGCAATGGACAAAGGAGCCAATTCTTTGTCAGGGCAATGTAAAATAACAATCACTGTAAACGATATGAATGATAATCACCCAGAAATATCAATCAAATCATTCCAAAGCCCAATAAAGGAAAACATAGAATTAGGCACAGTAATAGCAGTAATTAGTGTCAGTGATAAAGACTCGGGTGATAATGGACAGGTGGACCTTCATATTAATGAGAAGCTTCCTTTTACACTGAGAGAATCCTCAGACAACTATTACGAATTGGTAGTTTCAGAACAATTAGACCGTGAGAATGTTCCAGAGTATGACATCACTTTTACAGTGACTGACAGAGGTTCGACGCCGTTATCTGATAATGAAACCATGACGTTAGAACTACTTGATGTCAATGACAACGTTCCAGAATTTTCTCAGTCTTTCTACACTATTCAAGTTACGGAGAATAACGCACCCGGGGCCTTGCTGTGTTCCCTCACTGCGTTTGACCCAGACCTCCATGAAAACCAGTATTTAGTGTATTTCATCATAGAGAAGGAAATAGCCAACACCTCCATGTCCATGCTGTTCTCCATCAATCCAGAGAACGGCAATCTTTACGCACTGAAGACGTTTGACTATGAGATAGAGAAGGAGTTCCTATTCCACATTGAGGCCAGAGACTCTGGTGTTCCTCCACTCAGCAGTAACGTCACCGTACACATCACTATTGTAGACCAGAACGACAATACTCCGGTCATAGTCTCTCCATGGCGAGCGCACGGCTCCATGGTGGAGGAAAAAATCCCTAGGTCAACCGATAAAGGATCCATGGTGGCCAAGGTGATAGCCATAGACACAGACTCAGTCCATAACTCTCGGATTACGTACCAGTTTCTCCAGGTTACTGATGCCACGTTATTTAGTCTGGACCAATACAACGGAGAGATCAAGACTATGAGAATGTTCAGTTACAGAGATCCTCGTCACCAACGGCTTGTTGTCATCGCCAAGGACAACGGGGACCCTTCTCTTTCTGCTACAGTTACCATCAAGCTGTCCACAGTGGAGACAGTCGTTAAGGCCTACTCTGACATGACGGAGGTGCCTCTAGAATATGACATATTTTCAGACCTAAACCTGTATTTGGTGATTGGACTGGGCTCCGTGTCATTTCTGTTATTAATTACGATACTGGTCACCATCGTGCTGAAGTGCCAGAAACCAAAACCCAGCAAAGCGGCTCCTCCCAGTAGGAACAGCGTTATCAGTGAGAGGAACTCGACCATCGCGGATTCCACCTTGGTGTCCAATGACGCCTACTGGTACAGTATGTTTCTAGCGGAGACGAGGAAAGGAAAGCTGGTAGTTAGACAGCCTGCTCCAAAGGGCTCCAGATACATAGTGTCCAGTTTACCAAGGAGCACAGGACTGACAGAGACCAGCGACTCTGCAGCTTCCACTCTGCAGGTAAGAAAAATATGTTGCGACTGGCTTTTCAAAAAAAGTAGAAATATTTTACGCGCGACATTTCCACGCCTTAAACAGTGCCCACGGAATCAAGTTGATGATCTAGAACCATTTTATTTCTACCGAACATGCATTGCTCTGTTTAGACCTCCGCACAAATGATATGTGGTTTGACTGATTCCCACCATTGCCCTAGACTGTAAATTCGAGCCTACAGTATGCTTAAGGTTCTTATATGAATATAGTTATTAGTATGGATGTATGTATTAATGGATTTTGTGGCTTTTGGTTTAAACGTTGAATTGACTGACAGAGATGCACATACTATCACAATACTCATAGGGTCGCTACACCATGCAGACATTACTGCTCAGTGATGTCATCGTTGCCATGACACTTTGTTGCAGGATGAAATTCAGGCATTTCTTTTGGATAGACCTCTGTTGCTGAAATCAAGCATCTTAAAGGTTTCATTCAAAACTGTTACATTGCGTTACGCAATTCATATAGGACGTGTGATTGTGCTTCCACATTTCTTGGATGTACCCTGCTTTACGCACGGAACCTCACGGATCCATACGATAATGGCGCTTCGCTTCCTCTGGTCGTGGAGAGTATTGGTCCCGCTTTATGTTCTATCAGCTTACACACTGAATGTGTTATCCGCCGTAATTCACTATTCTATTCCTGAAGAAATGGAGGAAGGGTCAATGGTTGCAAATTTAGCAGCTGATTTGAAACTAGACGTGAAGACGCTAAGTAGACGGAAGATTCGTTTAGATGTCATCGCCAACAAGAAGTATGTGGACATTAACAAAGACACTGGTGAGCTGTATATTGTTGAGAAGATCGACCGAGAAAATTTATGCTCCAAAACAGCTGTAACTTGTTTCCTTAAATTAGATGCTACAATCGAGAACCCAATACGAATGTTTAACATCGAACTGGAAATTATGGACGTAAATGATAATGCACCACACTTTAGAAGAGATACTATGCACCTTGACATTTCCGAGTCCACTCCAGCTGGTGAACGATTTTCTTTAAACAACGCACTTGACCCAGATGTTGGTATGAATTCAGTTAAAACATATTATCTTAGTGAAAGCAATTTTTTTAATATCGAAGTTCAGAGTGGAAGAGATGGATCAAAATTTGCAGAGTTGATTTTGACAACGTCTTTAGACAGAGAGATACAGGATGTCTATAATTTAATACTAACCGCTGTGGACGGTGGAGTTCCCACCCGATCGGGTACGGCCAGCATCATTGTTCGTGTGCTGGATACCAATGACAACGCCCCTCGGTTTGACAATGATAGCTATAACATAAATATATTGGAAAATGCCCCAATTGGTAGTCTTGTGGTTAAATTGAACGCTACTGATTCAGATGAAGGACCTAATTCAGATATTGTTTACTCTTATAGTTTATATACATCAGAGAAAACTCAAAACACATTCAGCTTGAACCAGCAGAATGGAGAAATTAGAGTCAAAGAGTTAATAAATTATGAAGATTTCAGGATTTATGATATGGAAGTTATAGTGACTGATAAAGGGGCCAATCCGTTAACCGGACAGTGTAAACTACAAATTGTAGTGACAGATGTGAATGACAACCACCCAGAATTATCCATAAAATCATTTCAAAGTCCAATCAAGGAAGATGTTGAATTAGACACAGTCATAGCAGTAATAAGTGTAGGTGATAAGGACTCTGGTGATAATGGAATTGTTGATCTCCATATTCCAAATATTCTTCCTTTTAAGCTAAAACAGTCATCCGATAACTATTATGAGTTGGTAGTTTCAGAACCGCTTGACAGAGAGAAAGTTCCAGAATATGACATCACTTTTACAGTGACAGATAGAGGTTCACCTCCGTTATCTGACAATGAAACTATGACTTTAGAACTACTTGACGTTAATGACAACGTCCCCCAGTTCCCCCAGTCATTCTACACTATTCAAGTTACGGAGAATAACGCACCCGGGGCCTTGCTGTGTTCCCTCACTGCGTTTGACCCAGACCTCCATGAAAACCAGTATTTAGTGTATTTCATCATAGAGAAGGAAATAGCCAACACCTCCATGTCCATGCTGTTCTCCATCAATCCAGAGAACGGCAATCTTTACGCACTGAAGACGTTTGACTATGAGATAGAGAAAGAGTTCTTATTCCACATTGAGGCCAGAGACTCTGGTGTTCCTCCACTCAGCAGTAACGTCACCGTTCACATCATTATTGTTGACCAGAACGACAATACTCCGGTCATAGTCTCTCCATGGCGTGCGCACGGATCCGTAGTGGAAGAAAAAATCCCAAGGTCCACCGATAAAGGATCCATGGTGGCCAAGGTGATAGCCATAGACACAGACTCAGTCCATAATTCTCGGATTACCTACCAGTTTCTCCAGGTTACTGATGCCACTTTATTCAGTCTGGACCAATACAATGGAGAGATTAAGACTATGAGAATGTTCAGTTACAGAGATCCTCGTCACCAACGGCTGGTTGTCATCGCCAAGGACAACGGGGAGCCTTCTCTTTCTGCTACAGTTACCATCAAGCTGTCCACAGTGGAGACAGTCGTTAAGGCCTACTCTGACATGACGGAAGTGCCTCTGGAATATGACATCTTTTCAGACCTAAACCTGTATTTGGTGATTGGACTGGGCTCCGTGTCATTTCTGTTATTAATTACCATACTGGTCACCATCGTGCTGAAGTGCCAGAAACCAAAGCCCAGCAAAGCGGCTCCTCCAAGTAGGAACAGCGTTATCAGTGAGAGGAACTCGACCATCGCGGATTCCACCTTGGTGTCCAATGACGCCTACTGGTACAGTATGTTTCTAGCGGAGACGAGGAAAGGAAAGCTGGTAGTTAGACAGCCTGCTCCAAAAGGCTCCAGATACATAGTGTCTAGTATTCCAAGGAGCACAGGACTGTCAGAGACCAGCGACTCTGCAGCTTCCACTCTGCAGGTAAGAAAAATATGTTGCGACCGGCTTTAAAAAAATGATTTACAGAAAAGTTGACTCATATTTTACACGCGACATATCCATGCGTTAACCAGTGCCAACAGAAACAAGTTGATTAGCTAGAACTATTTGAATCAACAGAACTTTCATTGCTCTGTTCATACCTCCATACTAATTGTCTGTGGTTTGACTGCTTCGTGTAGCCATCAAATATTTCCAACATTGCCTTAGACTATAAGTTCGAGCCTCAGTCTGCTTAAGGGATAGTTTAACATTTTGGTAAATAAGATATGCCCCAACTTACTCCTAGCCAGAGGAGAATGTCCCTACGTCCAGTATTGAGTTAGTTATGTGATAGTCGTAAAAGAAGTCTAGCGTAGCAGTAAGCTCGAGGTAACCGTTAGCATTGCTCCCAAAAGTGACTAAATATTTAATGAAAACATCAAAAGCAGTGTTGTTTACATGTTGTATTTTGCATGTGTCAAAATGAAAATTAAAAAGCATTTCTTATTGTCAATTCATATATGTTTATGGTCACCACTTTACTTCAGATGTTAGGTCCCTCAGCCATACCACAACAAGGGGAAACAAAGGTTCCCTATTGTAATAGCTCAAACCGCCTATGTGTTTCAATAACAACGACGTCTCACATTTACATTTTGTTTTTGACACATGCGAAATACAGAAGATATCACATATAAGTAATACAGCTATTGATTTTTTTTTGGGATTATTTATTCCCTTTTGGGAGCCATGCAAGCGGTTATATGAGCTTACTGCTATCGTTTACGACTACCACGTAACTAACTCAATACTGGACGTACAGATATCAAATGTATATCAATCATCTCATCTAGGGGTAAGTTGGGGCATATCTTATGTACCCAGATTGTTGACTTATCCCTTTAAGGTTCTGTCACAACTCATTATGTAATAACGGCTCACAATGTAAATACTTCAATGTAATAAAAGCTCATAATGTAATAATTAGCTCATAATGTATTAAAACCATGAGCGCTAAATGTAACAACAGCTTTGCATATAATGTAATAAGGTATTACGATATGAGAACTGTGTTACATTATGAACCTAACTGTAGCAGCTCATAATGTAATAACTGCACATATTGATGAGGAAAGTATTATATTCTGGATCTAGCAAAACATTTTGCTGAATAATATAATACATTCAACACAATCTTTTTTTAAAAGAGCATTGTCTATGTCTTCCTAGAGCATAGGAACCCTTCTAGAGTTACAAAAAGTGCATGACGCAAGTGGATATCTTGTAGTGTATAATTTACCTATAATAATTTCTACAATCATTCGCTTTCATTGATTAGGAATGAACATTGCGTATCTAGCTAACAGGCGAGCTAGCAAGCAAGTTATCAATGGCTAGAATCCATGGTTTCAGGATTCGTGTGGACACTGATCCAGTGGGCTGTTGTCAATTTCCTGCCATGTCTGATCAACTTGCCAGACATGGATTTGTTTGCGGTCGACAGCATCTTTAAGGCAAGACATTGTATCAGACCGAATACTTTACCCACATGCCATGAACGGAACACACCTTTCTAATTTTGTGGAAGGACTATGGAGTGACTATGCAAAGCATACGTATGGTGATCATTTAACGCTACAAAGAGCATCCAGAGAATTCAATGTGCAGTTTATGACTGTTTCAACACTGGGTGAGGATGCAACATCAATAGTATCCCAATGTGGCCACTGCAATGAAAGTCTGCCATTGCTGTTTCTAGGCCACTTTGCTGAAGGTCATGGGGACCATTATGTTAGCCTTGATGGACCAGTCAGACCAGTCATTCAAAGAATTCGGGAAGCAGAGGAGGAGTGTCACAGCACCAGCCTCAAAATCTTTGAAATATCTGCTTATGATTCTGGCCCTGATGCCTGTCCCTCACGCTGTCCCAGATACTGGCCCTAATGCTGTCCCAGACGCTGTCCTTAATGCTGTCCCTAATGCTGTCCCTAATGCTGGCCCTAATGCTGTCCCAGACACTGTCCTTAATGCTGTCCCTAATGCTTTCCCTCACGCTGTTCCAGACACTGTCCCTAATGCTGGCCCTAATGCTGTCCCAGACACTGTCCCTCACACTGTCCCAGACACTGTCCCTAATGCTGGCCCTAATGTTGGCCCAGACACTGTCCCTAATGCTGGCCCTAATGCTGGCCCAGACAGTGTCCCAGAGACTGTCCCTAATGCTGGCCCAGACACTGGCCCTAATGCTTGCCCAGACACTGGCCCTAATGCTGGCCCTAAGGCTGTCCCTTGTACTGGCCCAGACACCTGTTCCTCACGCTGGCCCCAACCCCTGGCCCTCACGCTGGCCCCGACACTGTCCCTCACGCTGGCCCAGACGCTGTTCCTCGTACTGACCCCAACACTGTCCGTTACGCTACGCTGGCCCCAATGCTGATTGCATCATGCACTTAATGTAATTCTAGAAGGGTTCCTAGACAGGGACAAAGCTCTTTTGAAAAGTTATTACACTATGTGTTGAAGTTATTACATTATTTAACAATAATTTTTTCTAAGTTCATGATGTCATAATTTTCCTCATAATGTTATATATGTATTATGTTACGCGTGAGCTGTTGTTACGATCTGCGCTCATGGTTTCATTACATTATGAGCTGATTATTAGATGATGAGCTTTTATTACATTTAAGTCATTACAAAGATTATTCTGAAAGTATATGTTAACAGAGTGTTTGGCTTGTTATTTAAACTTTTCATTTACTGACTGAGATGCACAGACTAATACAATACTCACAGGGTCGCTACACCATGCATAAGTTCTCAATGAATAAAAAGTTATCCGTGACGCCATCGTCGCCATGACGCTACATTGCGAGGAAGACATTCCAGCATTTCCTTTTGACAGATCTCTCGTGCTGAAATCAAGTATCTAAAAGGTTTCATTCAAAACTCCTACCTTGCGTTACACAATTGGAATAGGACGTGTGATCGTGCTTCCATCAATCGGACACATTTCTTGGATGTTACTTGCTTTAAGCACGGAACCTCACGGATCCCCCAAATCATGGTGGCGCCTCGCTTCCTCTGGTCTTGGAGAGTCGGTGTCCCGCTTTTTGTTCTATCAGCTTACGCACTGAATGTGATGTCGGCCGTAATTCACTATTCTATTCCTGAAGAAATGGAGGAAGGGTCGGTGGTCTCAAATTTAGCAGCTGATATGAAACTAGACGTGAAGACGCTAAGTAGACGGAAGATTCGTTTAGATGTTATCGCCAACAAAAAGTATGTGGACGTCAACAAAGAAACGGGAGAGCTATACATTGTTGAAAAAATCGACCGAGAACATATTTGTGCTGGTAAAACAACGTGTTTCCTTAAATTAGATGCTACAATTGAGAACCCAATACGAATGTTTAACATTGAATTGGAAATCATGGACATTAATGACAATGCACCACATTTCAGAAGAGACACTATGCATTTGGACATTTCCGAGTCCACGCCTACTGGCGAAAGATTCTCTTTAAACAACGCAGTGGACCCAGATGTTGGGATAAATTCCGTTAAAACGTATTATCTTAGTGAAAGCAATTTTTTTAATATTGAAGTTCAGAGTGGAAGAGATGGATCAAAATTTGCAGAGTTGATTTTGACAAAGTCTTTAGACAGAGAGATACAGGATGTCTATAATTTAATACTAACCGCTGTGGACGGTGGAGTTCCCACCCGCTCGGGTACGGCCAGCATCATTGTTCGTGTGCTGGATACCAATGACAACGCCCCTCGGTTTGACAATGATAGCTATAACATAAATATATTGGAAAATGCCCCAATTGGTAGTCTTGTGGTTAAATTGAATGCTACTGATTCAGATGAAGGACCTAATTCAGATATGGTTTACTCTTATAGTTTATATACATCAGAGAAAACTCAAAACACATTCAGCTTGAACCAGCAGAATGGAGAAATTAGAGTCAAAGAGTTAATAAATTATGAAGATTTCAGGATTTATGATATGGAAGTTATAGTGACTGATAAAGGGGCCAATCCATTAACCGGAAAGTGTAAACTACAAATTGTAGTGACAGATGTGAATGACAACCACCCAGAATTATCCATAAAATCATTTCAAAGTCCAATCAAGGAAGATGTTGAATTAGACACAGTCATAGCAGTAATAAGTGTAGGTGATAAGGACTCTGGTGATAATGGAATTATTGATCTCCATATTCCAAATATTCTTCCTTTTAAGCTAAAACAGTCATCAGATAATTATTATGAGTTGGTAGTTTCAGAACCGCTTGACAGAGAGAAAGTTCCAGAATATGACATCACTTTTACAGTGACAGATAGAGGTTCACCTCCGTTATCTGACAATGAAACTATGACTTTAGAACTACTTGACGTTAATGACAACGTCCCCCAGTTCCCCCAGTCATTCTACACTATTCAAGTTACGGAGAATAACGCACCCGGGGCCTTGCTGTGTTCCCTCACTGCGTTTGACCCAGACCTCCATGAAAACCAGTATTTAGTGTATTTCATCATAGAGAAGGAAATAGCCAACACCTCCATGTCCATGCTGTTCTCCATCAATCCAGAGAACGGCAATCTTTATGCACTGAAGACGTTTGACTATGAGATAGAGAAGGAGTTCCTATTCCACATTGAGGCCAGAGACTCTGGTGTTCCTCCACTCAGCAGTAACGTCACCGTACACATCACTATTGTTGACCAGAACGACAATACTCCGGTCATAGTCTCTCCATGGCGTGCGCACGGCTCTGTGGTGGAAGAAAAAATTGCAAGGTCCACCGATAAAGGATCCATGGTGGCCAAGGTGATAGCCATAGACACAGACTCAGTCCATAATTCTCGGATTACCTACCAGTTTCTCCAGGTTACTGATGCCACTTTATTCAGTCTGGACCAATACAATGGAGAGATTAAGACTATGAGAATGTTCAGTTACAGAGATCCTCGTCACCAACGGCTGGTTGTCATCGCCAAGGACAACGGGGAGCCTTCTCTTTCTGCTACAGTTACCATCAAGCTGTCCACAGTGGAGACAGTCGTTAAGGCCTACTCTGACATGACGGAAGTGCCTCTGGAATATGACATCTTTTCAGACCTAAACCTGTATTTGGTGATTGGACTGGGCTCCGTGTCATTTCTGTTATTAATTACCATACTGGTCACCATCGTGCTGAAGTGTCAGAAACCAAAGCCCAGCAAAGCGGCTCCTCCCAGTAGGAACAGCGTTATCAGTGAGAGGAACTCGACCATCGCCGACTCCACCCTGGTGTCCAATGACGCCTACTGGTACAGTATGTTTCTAGCGGAGACGAGGAAAGGAAAGCTGGTAGTTAGACAGCCTGCTCCAAAGGGCTCCAGATACATAGTGTCCAGTATACCAAGGAGCACAGGACTGTCCGAGACCAGCGACTCTGCAGCTTCCACTCTGCAGGTAAGTATTCCCGTTTTTGAACGTCATCGAAAATCAAGTCACTGTGCTCGGGAGAGTATTTTGGTCTAGCTGTTTGCGAGGTTGGCCTTTGATAGTTTTCCATCTGTTTTTTACGAATGTTTTGTCAATGCACTGGAACTGGTGTGTTTTAGCTTCCTCAAACCTTTGGTGTCCCTCAAACATATGGCTTCATTACACAATCAATTGCCTACTGAAAGAGAATATCTCAACTTATGTAAATGTATATTATCATACACCTACACTTTTCAACCGAGTATGTGTCAAGAGTTCCAAGAGAAAAGTAGTAGGCCTATCGAAAACAGTTGTTACAACATCTGTCTTTTTAATTAATTTGCTTTACAATCATTCAACAAGAGAGAAATGTATGTAGATCATGTGTTTCAGTTGTCTCACATATCAAGTCCATTCATAAAGACAAAGAGCCGTGTTCTTATTCCATGTGCCAATCATTTTGCAAACGTGCAATATTTTAATACCCTGCTTGGTCATTATTCTGTTTGATCCTTTGTCTTCTATAGTAGCTACACGTGGTTTAAGATTAGGGGCAAAATGCACAGACTTTGTTCTGAGATCATTTAAAGGATATTTACTTTCATTTAAATCCACATCACGATCAAATCTCATGTTTGCTGTCACTCTGGAGCCAGAGAACTCCTATGCAAAATAAAATATAAATAATGCAGATTTAGCTGGAGGAGTGTCAGATATTCTAACAATATCTAAGAGTAGATTGACATGGGGTCATTAACTTTCCCATAAGTCTCCCTAAATAATATTTTTATGAATTGCCATGTTTTTTGGCCTTTCTTCACCCAAGATTATTATTTTTTGGTTTATTATTACAGTTTGGGTAAAGCTCTGACCAAATCTATGCGATCTGTTGCATACCATGAGAGATTTGCAAATCGTTTTAATAGAACTGTGTGATTTATCTTCTTGCTGGTACTTTCAAAACATAATATTGAACATTATTCACAATCTATGGCACCATCATTTCTTCTTTAAGTCACTTTTTTATGGTTTGGTGAATACCCAAGCCACAGTTATAAACCACAGTAGTCACAGTAAGATCCTATATCAAAAACCCAAACAAAAGACTATCAGTGCTTAGGAACAATGGAGGAAATGCTGTTGTATAACATAACCCACATCTTATAGAAGAACATACTATTAGAATGCACTGCTCAACCCCAGGCCTTTTTCCCAGCACAGGCATAGAGAGTGTCAGGTGGGCCGAGATGCAGGTGAGATATATCCTCCCGCCTGCCACATTACCAGTCGAAAAGGCAGGTTCACTCCACGTTGCCAGGTCATTCCCATGGCAGGCCCAGCTTCTCTCCCACTGAGGGAGAGCAGGCACCCTTATTGATTTATTCATGCTGTCTCCCCCACCGGCCCCACTGTAGACAGCTGCAGCTCCGGCAAAGACTTCCCGATTTCCCCTGACAAGCTGAGTGGCGTGTTGCACGGGCTCTATCCTGGGGCCGATAGCGACCTGCATCGCTCTCCAGGTCACTGAGGACGGCGATGCCGCGGGGAACGGTTGTCAGGAATCGTGCGCTTTGCCAGGCTGCAAGGGCACATTCTACGACAGGATCTCACGTTCGGTTCTTATCTCTGCTGTTCTACTTCGCCCCTGCGAATCTCCCGAAAACAGAAGGCTACTCTACAATCCGCGTTGCTCATGTGCCTCAAAAGACATGCTCTCTGACACCGATTGTGGATATCGTCAGTGACAGCCATGCCTGCAAAAAATACTCCCCCCTCCATGTTGCCTTGCGCAAAAAGCAGAACAGAAAAGAGAGTAGACCTGAGGTTTTTATTGCCGCCCCACCCCCCCCCTTTTGCTGTATTGGCCTGCTTCCCCTCTCAAGTTACGTCATTCAGTGGCGAGGAGAGAGCAGGAGCAGGTCTGCAGCAAGAGGTGGGGGGGGGGTCATGGCTGGTGTGGGACTAGATTTAGCTCTGCCTTGCTCTGGATCAGTGCTGTCCAGCCTTCCCTTACTCAGGGCTTCCCATAGCGGGGTGTCTGCTCACCTATGAAGAAACGGTAGTCATAGCAATAGTAAAGGAGGCTGTTTTTTTTACTTTTATTTCTTCAATACACTGATGATACTGGTGGTATGATGATACTACATTTTAGAATTTTTTAAGAGGCATCCATAGCCAATAATGTTTTTTTCTCTGTATACATCAATGCCATTTACATTAGATTGTACTCTTACAGTTACGTCGTTATTGTATAACAACCATTCTGGCATCAATGTTTGATTCATTGACATTTTACAACAAAGCATGTTTCGATTAGTCAATGTCTGATTATCATGTGACAACATCTGACTTGTTTGTCTAACCCCTCGCTCTTTTTTGCAGTGTCTGACTTGCAGTGTGGCCGTAAGCTGTTCCTGTTGTCCAACTCATTCTATTGTGTCCTATATTTTCCGTTTCCAACATAATGAGCTAAACATTTTCCGATTCAGTATTTCAGTTATATATACTAGTCATGCCAAATGGAGTCTTAAAATCGGAACGTTTAAAGTGATGTTATTCCATCAAGACCACCATGCACTGCGAAAGGATTCCTCTTTTTTCCTTTTCGTCTACCTGACCTGTGACATGCCTGTTTCTTTTCTTCCCACTAAAGTATCCTAAGTGAGGGAAGTCCGCACTGCAGCTGGAGGTATGAAGGAGTCTCTCTCCCTCCCTGTCCCGGGAAAACCCCTTTCCTGAATGACATTACAAATGAGTGTTTGCGCTGTTTTTGTGTTTGCCTTGTTTCAGTGGGGATTTTTCCGTATTTCTTGTTTTTTTTGCCGCCTCTTCGAGGTGACTCATTTTTTGGGGGGATTACAAAGGTCACATTTTCTTTTACTGATTCCTTTTTTTTCTGAAGTCTTTAGTTTCTTCTTTAAAGTATTAAAAATGACAGAAGGTCCCTGATACATGGGTCTGGAATGGGCTCTAAATTCAATACCCTTTACCATAGTATCCTAAAGCTTACCGTGTATCTCAACTACCCTCCGATGGTTGACACACAGCCTGGTCCACAGTAGGCCAAATTCATTGGCCTTAGTATTTGACCGTGGGTTTAACAAAACCACAGACCAAAAAGGTTGTTGGTGCTGCTAATAACAGGAACAATAATATATGGTCTGTTTGGCCGAGGATGAAGTGTGACAGCTACAGCGATGGTCTTTGAAACACAATACCTGACTGCAGCCAGTCCCTGTGCCTTTCATTTCCCTCAAGGGCTACCGAATGGCAAATGCCCCAGACCTGACTATCATAAGGTCACACAGGTGTTTTATATGGGTGGTGTTTATCATTATTTCCCTGCAGCCAACAGACCTGCCCTTCTCACACCATTTCTCTAACCACAGGTGTATTTTGGTGTACATGGCATTTGGACACAAGAAGTTAATCATTTGTGTTTCTAACGACTACAGTCACTATAATTTTCCACTTACTTGTGCATGTAAAATTAATATGTGCCCTTGCCCTATAGTGCCCTCACTAATAGAGATTTGACACCTACTGATTATATTTTGTGTGTATTGGATTGAACCTATTGTTTTTGTTTGACTGATCGCTTAGATTAAATGTGAGCAAAACCCTCCTCCCCAGAATTCCTGTGTAAGGCAGTTTGATGTGTGACCCACTTCTCTGTGCCGTGGAAACGCAGTGCAGCTAATCACCCTGTTACCTAGCAACCACCCTTCCCCACGTTAATGCCGAGCATGGTTTTCACCCGCCCCTTCCACAAGGCCTGCCCCGGCCCCCCCACCCTGCCGCCATGTTGTTCTGCCTGATGCCAGTGTGGGCGACAGACCTCGGCTGCATGAATCAGTGCACTGACACTCTCACTGCCTCCGTCCCCTCCCACCTGCCTCAACGTCTCTCTTCTCTTCGGCAGGAGTCCACCACCACCAGCAGCAGTTCGTCCTGAGGCCGCCGGCCCACCTGTGCCCCCGGGGGGGGGGGGGGCGGGATGTGAGCAGGAGCCCCGGGCCGCCACCCCCATCCCAGCCTTCACGCCCCTGCACCCAGTCCGCCCCCCTGCCCCTCACTGAGCCTCGATCTGTACAGCTGTTTTCCCGAACGTGTGACTGTCTTCCCAGAGGACCAAAAATACAGTATGGGAGAGCCCCCCCCCCCCAGGCCCCATCCTCCGTTATTCTCATGCCAAACCCGCTCTCTCCTTAAAAGCACATGCTAACTCTAAACAAAACGACATATACGTCCAGTCAACGCGCATGCCAAGCCTCTGCATGGCTACCGCCCCCAATTCATGGCCCCTGATGTTCAACCCGTCTGGAGA
>CM030186.1:13356612-13391369 GCA_017639675.1 Aplochiton taeniatus | reverse complement strand
CTGCATATGAATAATCAACTACTTTCACTATTTATATTGTATTGAAGGCAAGGGTCGGATTGCATTCATGGTGCTGTTGAAATGTATTTATGACTATTCGTGTGTTGTTTGCCTGTTGTATGTTATAGTGATCTGTTAATATTACAGTATTATATTTAAGATCATTACACTGACAATGAAGAGCAATGGGCTATCTTTGGTCTTTGTTTTTTGGTTCCCTGACATGTATGTTGTCCTACTCTTAAAATATGGTGGCAATAGGTCTAGGCCTACAGTAAGTATAGCAACGGTGAACATGCATTCAATGATGCATGTGGACCTATTATGTGGGTGCTGCAGTCAATGTTTTGGATGGACATTTTAACCTCCTGAGCAGGAGGTAATTCTGATTTCAGTGCAAAAAAAGGGGCCAATACTTTTATATTTTATTTTAAATGTAACTCTCATCCTACCCTTGTTTATCAGAATGTCAACAAGAAAGGCCCACATATTAACCAGGCTCTTAATAACGCAGCACTTAGCAAAACCCAAGCTAATTAATACTACACTATATGGGAATTATTATTTTGTATAACATAATATCCTTTTTATAACGTAGGCTACAGTACAGCAGGGAGAGTAATAAGTAGATCGGCAGAACTTGCTGGGCCTTAACTTTGAAATGAAAGCTAAACGTAGTTAACCTTACCATATGAGCCCCTCCAGACAATATTAGATCCTACAGGGTTCTAATGTTGTTTATTATAAGAGTTTAATCCAATCTGTGATATTAGCCAGTTACAAAAAAAAAAAAAAACACTCAACTCTCTACTCTGATACAATTATGGCTGACATCAAATTAAAAGCCACAATCGAGTTTTACATAATAAATATTATAAGTCCGAAAGATTTTTCCCACAAAAAAGTGTGATGTGTCTATTAATCCATGTATTCATGTTAACAGATTACCTGAGGTCATTGTGGAATTAAATTAACTTTTCTTGTGTGTTGCCGATGCATGCTGCATGCGTGTGTGTGTGTCTGCACAGAGGAGTGTGTCAAATGGAGCTACGTTGATATTAGGATGTCCTTGAAAGCGTGCGCCAGCCCTATGAGGATCGCTCCTTTATGAAAGACTTCGCCGCAAGCCAGTGATTCAGATAGAGGGAATTCATGTGTCTACTTCCAGCCTTAGCCCAGCGATAGGTTTTTACCCAGGGGTAACAGCTCAATGTAGGCCAGTGGAACTCTGCTTAGAGTGTGGAACACCTAATTATACATGCATACTTATGGGAGGATCCGAACGTTGAGGGCTATTTATATCCTTTCGTCAAATTAAGATCCTGGGACAGAGGCTTCACTTCTTGCTTGACCACACATGTATTTGTGTCTGTGCTTTGCACTGGCCAGGAGACAGAGGATAGGCTCGGGTTCAAAATAGCAGTCAACACATGGCCTCATTCCATCAATCTCACGGCCTCTCAGTTAAGCAAGCCAGCCAGTCTGTCTGCTCTACCCTGACACGCGGAAGGGCATAATCTCCATTTCAGCCTTGATTAAAAAACACATCTGGAGCTGGGCATGAGGCAACCCGCCAAGCTGTTAGGATCCAGGTTGTTTGTGTGGTTGTGTATTATAATTGCCGTTCCACTTGTGAGAGGAAACAAAGACTCAAGATGTACAACAACAACAACCTGTATCCACTGTTTTCCTCTTACAATGCTGCTCTGGACCGACTGTCTTTATCTGTATAGCAATCCATTATCAAGCGGCCGTAGTTGTACTAGTCTGGAGTCATGATAGAAGAAAAAATAATACAGGGGCTGCGTTGTTTTCCATTGACATAGCACACATTGGTTAAACTTCACTTCTATATTATCACTATACTGTTACTATTATTTACTGCTAGGGGGATCAGTTGAGTTCTGTGTGTATGTGTTTTTGCGTGTGTGTGTGAGTGTCTGTGTGCGTGTGTGTGCGTGTGTGTGTAGGTGTGTGTGTGTGTGTTTGGGTGAACTGGGAAGGGTGTGACATCATCGCCCAGAGAGAAAGGCATTGAAGTGACAGACACTGACCTTTAAGGTCAAAGCAACAATAACTTAGCTCTTTAAATCTTGCCTTCTTCCAGTTTTTTTTCTGTTTGGTTATGAAATCTCTTGACCATAGCATTTTATAGCATGTTTGTATGTTGTCCTTGTAAATAGTGTGCAAACTGTGAACAGAAGTGCCGTGTCAGCAGTTGGCATGTAGTTCAGAGTTCAGACCAGTCCAGAGTATTCATCTATTCACAGTGCCCTTCCCTCACCCAGATAGGAGAACCCATCTGCCCCACTGCTTAACGCTAATGTCAGACCAACACAATGCCGCTCAACAAATTTACCCAAAAGGCACTGTGTACTTGCATACCACCATGTTTACAAACACACGACCTGCACTGCTGGAGCTCAAAGTGCCATGCAGAATTTGTAGCATTCTCACATGGAACACCGTATCTCCCATTGCGCGTACTGAAGCGTTATTTGTAGAAGGTCTGCTCCCACATTAGCTTGATTTTATGAGCATCACTGGCTAAAACCAAACCTTCAGCATCCGTGTGTGGCCACATGTAGACTACCACTGTGAACCCCAGCCTCTTCTCTGTCTCCAGACCAGTGCAAAGCCCAGAAACGTGTGGATAAGCAAGAAGTGTCCCAGGATCTTGATATGAGGAAAGGATCAAAAATAGCCCTCAAAGTTGGGATCCTGCCATAAGTGTAAATAAGATGAATCTGTTTTCCGGGAAAATATGAGAAAAAGGCTTGTCACTTCATATCTCAAAACATCAAAAGACTAATGAATTAGTGTTCAACATGCTTTGGATTGTTTGGATTTTTTGTTATAATAATTCTCAATTGGATTTTAACTTGCTTTCAGCCATCATTTTATGAAGGTGGAGGGTTGAGGGTTTAATTATCTCACTATGGGGCATATCATCATCATCATCATCATCATCATCATATCGCACATTGTAATTCAACTGTTAAAATGTAAATAACATCAGATCCCTCTTGTATTGGCATAAGATCTGGGTGGCCTCACAGGCTAACCACGCCTACGCCCTTTGATTCCCATGTTAAGGCCCAGCTAGAAAGGCCATGAAGACAGGGCTGATGCCTGCGTTGGACACAGCAGCCCTGGACATCATCAGTCACCCGGTCCACCACCCCACATTCCCATCCGACCACCTCGGCTTCCCGCACCTTCTCCTGACTCACGCCTCTGCTGTATCAGACCGCCAATGGTCTCCACGGACACGGTGACCCCACCAGCCCCGTGTCGGTCCAAACCCCCTCTCTTCCCGAAAGCTGGTCGCACCGCGCGAATCCCGTTCTCCGACATGGCGAGCGTGTTGAACATCGTTCAGCCCGCGGCGCTGAGAGGGAACGCTCCGGGAGAAGCAGGTTGATGCCCCCACTGCGTCCGGGAGGACAGAGCCCCGGACGGGCAGAGCTCATTTTGTGAAGCTTTGGGGTTGTGTTTTTGACATGGCTGCGTGTGGTACGCGGCCTCCCAGAAGGGGCAGTCGTATCTCCATTCCTGTGTTCTCTTGTAAATCCTGGGACTAATACAGAGCCCTGTGATGTGTGAGTGTTCGGACAACACAGCTGTGTCTGGAGTGGATCAGAGGAGGGCGGAGGAGACACCCAAAGACCTGACAGAGAGATTTATTGAGTGGCGTAGCCAGGATCAACTCCGTCTCCAAGTTAGCCAATTAAAAGGTAATAGTAGTGGACTTTGGGAGATACAAGGCCTCCCTCATCCCTGTCAACATTCAAGGTATGGACCTGGTGGTTGTTAAGTGCTACAAGTATTGGGGGATGCACATGACAAAAGGCTGAGGTAGGTGGCCACTAGCGGGGCCTAGGACCTTGAGAAAATACAAGATAAAAATAGCAATCTTTTACCATTTATAGGTTGCAGGGGTGAAAAACTTGATACGTTGAACTGGGCGCTAACTCTAAGGTTATTTATTGTCTGATGCAAACAATACTACACCAGCCAGTTACTGCAAGAAATAATCAACTAAGGATTTAAATGAACATGTTAATATTTACTATATATCAAGTACATTGTATGTGTCTTTTTGCATACACATACTATATACATGTATACGACTTTACAAATTGTATGTTTTGCACATTAACAACATGACTTTCAATGTAATACACTCCTTAGTTCTACTCTTTTGATACGAGTTATTGTGTGAATACAACGCAAATGTGCAAGAAGGCTTGAGTGTTCAGAGTATTTACTGGACATTTGTATTTTTGATGGGGTTAGATGGATGGACTGGGAGCATGTTGGATGATAAACATCCACTCTCTCCTCTTGGTCATACAAAGGTAAAGGCAATAATCACATTCAAGTAAAGGCCAGTGCATCCATAAGTGGTTTGATGTACCCAAACAAGACAATAGATAAGAGGGCAGACAATTCATCTTAACCACGGAGAGCTAACATAATTATGTTGTCAAATTAGAAGACTTGAATTTGGTTAATTGCATACAGCGTTTGCATCTCTTGCATCACGCCCCTCTCCTCTGTTTCTTCCCCCGCGTGCCTCTCTTCAGCACCGTGGACAGCGACTTGCCAAAGGGAGCTGCGTTGCCAAGGCAACGCTCTGCCTTGTTCGCAGGGGCTCTTAGTGTTCTGTGAGGCGGCCAGTAATGTGATATTCTGACAAGCCCCCAGCTCACCATAAATGCAGCATCCAGACATTGCACAGACATCAGCCGTACATTTGTGCAGAGACGAGAAAACCGTATTGTGAATGTGTGACGAACCATTAGCTGTAATCATCTGCTCGCTTTCTTTATTAAAAAAAAGGAAATAACTTGGTTTGCTTGTATGCCTAGTGTCTGTCTGTCGAAAAGAGACAATGAAGAAAAACGGAAAGGGGTTTTGGGACAAGATCAAGGAGAGGGTTGGGGAGGACGCTTTCGTACGTGGTTACGTATATTTGCGTCAAGGCCCATGAAAAAAATAGAACAGACAATCCCCGAGTAAATAGGTTATGTTTGTTAGCATTTGTGTAAAAGAATCCCTTTCCTTCTGCTTTCGTTTTGATGGCCAATATTATTCACAGTTTGGTCATGTCGCAGGATATCAATAATTCAATTGACACTGGCAGCTTCACTGGGGTTGATGTATGTGTATGTGCACTGGGGTTGATGCGTATGTGTATACAGAAACTAGAGAGAAAGTCTTGGTCTTCAAAATCTGCATTTGTAGCTTTCAACCACCGTGTGTCACTGTCCTCCCTTGCAAAAGGTTAGAGACAAAGAGTTTTCATACCGGTATTAACTGTAGGCTTATATCACATGCTGGAACTGTAGGCTACTTTAGGCCTATCACTCAACATAGTGGCAAATGGGATTGTTCATGATTTGCATTTTTGACGGTTGGTCAATGCGAGAAATGTTTCTTAGGTGGAAAAAGGGTAACTGTGTGATGCTGCAGATGTGAGGTTAAAATGATAGGATAGGTTCAAAGATCACCCCAAGATTCTTGAAGGTGTTACGGGAGTGGATATTTAAACCATCAATGCTCATATCTAGCTGCACCAGCTTTTTCGTCAGAGCCCTGGGGCCGATGAGCATTCCATGTCATCTGCACAAAAGTGGATTTTGTTGCCCAAGTGGATCAGAATGTTACCGTGTGGGAGCTATAGGCTAAGGCTTGTATAATGAACAGCAAAAGTAGCGAAAGGAGCCGATTTGTCTGAGAAATATAGCCCGTGTGTTATTGTATAGCACAGCTAACACTGTCAATTACCTGTGATAAATGGCTTCAGTAGCTGTAATTTAATATTAAAATATAGGCCTACATGTTCATGCATCTCATTGTAACCTACAAACTGAATAAAAGAAAGTCCACCATGACGGACGATGGCGCTGTTTCACACTATTTCTAACAAGTAGGCTGCGCGTAGAACGGCCCTTCTTGATCAGCTCCAACACAGTAAATGGCAAAGACACGAAGAGGAGTAAAATGGAAGACTACTATGCCCAGCGCACAAAGATGGATTTAACACTATAATATTCGATATAACTTGTTTTTTTTTTAAAGATCGGCATATATATTGTTCCCGTAAATACAGTGACCAATAATGGCGAAGCGAAACTACAGAGGGAGGTTGCTGATCAGATGGGTATTTATCTGTTTCACTTTGTGTGTTACACATTTTGGAGAAACCTCCGCTCAAATAAGGTACACCATTCAAGAGGAATTAAATGTCGGGACCGCTGTTGGTAATATAGCCAAGGATCTGGGATTGGAGTCTGGCAGACAAGTGGATAGGAACCTTCGCATTGTGTCGGGAACAAAGCAAGATCTCTTCAAGGTAAATCCGAGGGATGGGGCTTTGTTAGTGGCTCACAGACTCGACAGAGAGGAACTGTGCGTAAAAACAGTCCCGTGCCTTATTAATTTTAAAGCAGTAATTGAAAATCCACTTGAAATGCACCAAGTGACCGTGGAGATAATTGATGTAAACGACAACCACCCGCGATTTCCTGAAGGATCATTCCATTTAGAAATACTGGAAACTGCAATGGCAGGGACTCGATTGCAAGTAGAGGGTGCACAGGACCCTGATGTCGGCCTTAATGCCATACAGGCCTATAAGATCAGCCAAAACCAGTTTTTCAGGATAGAAACAGAGGACTTTGGTGAAGATGGGAAAGTTCCTTTTTTAATATTACAAAAACCTTTGGATAGGGAGCTCGTAGCAGAACATTATTTACAGTTAATTGCTATTGATGGTGGCAAGCCCCCAAAATCGGGTAGTCTTAACATTACCGTTAATGTGACTGACATAAATGATAACCCGCCAGTATGTGACAAGCAGAAATATATTACAACCATAAAGGAAAATGCCCCAAAAGGAACGTATTTGTTGAAAATAAATGCGTCTGACTCAGACGAAGGTGCAAATGGCGAGGTCGAATATTCATTGTGGAGTAGATTCAGAGGACTGGCAGTCGAACCGTTTGAATTGGACAGTAAAACTGGTGAACTGTTGGTGAAGGGTGGACTTGATTTCGAGGAAAAGCAGATTTACGAGATGAAGGTCTTGGCTGCTGATAAAGGAGCTCTTTCTCTCTCTACACACTGCAATGTGCTTGTCAAAGTCGAGGACGTGAACGACAATAAGCCTGTAATTGACGTCACATCGCTCACCAACCAGATTCCAGAGGACGCACTTCCTGGTACTGTGGTGGCGCTGATGGAAGTGACTGACCAGGATGCAGGTGTGAACGGACAGGTGGTTTGTACTTTATCGAAAGATTTACCTTTTGACTTGAAACCGTCCCCTGATGGACATTCATATTCGTTAGTAACTAAAGCTTATCTGGATAAAGAAACCAAACCCTCTTACGCTATCACCATAACTGCCAAAGATTTAGGAAGCCCCGCTCTGTTTTCTACGAAATTAATAAACGTGGAGGTCTTAGATGTTAATGACAACAGTCCTCTCTTTACCGAGAGTCCATATACATTCTATGTGGCTGAAAACAACAAGCCTGGCATGGCCCTTTTCTCAGTTAGTGCCGCAGATGTTGATGAGGGACAGAATGCTGAGGTTTCATATTCACTTGACCGTAAAAGCTCTGGCCAAAGTGTAATTTCCTTTCTAAATATAAACGAAGTCGATGGCAGCATCTATGCACAGAAAAGCTTTGATTTTGAGACGCTCAAAACCTTTACATTTTATATATTTGCTAAGGACTCGGGAAATCCATCACTAAGCAGCAACGTCACAGTGAACGTGTTTATTTTGGATCAGAATGACAACCCTCCAGTTATTTTGTATCCAGTCAGTGCTAATGGGTCTGCCGAAGGTGTGGAGGAGATTCCCCGCAATGTGAACGCAGGTCATTTGGTGACTAAAGTGAGAGCTTATGACGCTGATATTGGATATAACGGCTGGTTATTATTTTCACTTCTGGAAGTGACTGACCACAGTCTGTTTGGTTTGGACCGCTATACTGGACAGATAAGGACACTTCGGTCATTCACCGAGACAGACGAGGCTGAACATAAACTGGTCATACTGGTCAAAGACAATGGGAACGTTTCACTCTCAGCAACAGCTACATTGATTATCAAAGTTGTGGAGCCCAAGGAGGCTTTTGCAGCCTCTGATGTTAAAAGCCCAGTATCTGAAGAGGATGGCAGCAATCTGACATTTTATTTAATAATAACTTTGGGATCAGTTTCGGCACTTTTTCTCATCAGCATGATCATGTTGATTGTGATGCAGTGTTCCAATAGCGCGGATTATTCCTCCAAGCATTTACAAGATACCAATTATGACGGAACATTGTGCAACAGCATTCAGTACAAATCTGGAGACAAGCGGTACATGTTAGTTGGACCCAGAATGAGTATTGGCTCTACTATAGTTCCTGGAAGCAATGGGAATACTCTAGTGGTCCCCGATCATAGAAGGCACGCGTTTGGAGAGGTAAGAACTGCATTGATATCGGTTCTGTTCTGTTACAAACGCTCACAATTATTAGTGCATTTTTAGCGATTGATACTATATATAAGGGAAACATTTACTGAAGAGATTCTGCATATCTTTTGTCCATCTTGTCGAAGTTTAATGAGGTGTGAAATAGCTTCGACGCACATCTACTACGCCTTGCACGCACGCACGCACGCACGCACATAACATACAAGTTACTAAAGATCTGCTGTCCACACGTTTGTGTATTATAGATAATCGTGGCGCATTCACTGTTAGAATATAGGAAATATTGCAGTTCTTGTTTGTATTATAGATTTGGTCAGTTTTGGAGGTTTGTTTACTTTTGCAACTTGTTTTTTTTTTATGATAGATGAACAGGTACGATGCATGGCTCAATTTGGAGCTCCACTGGACCGTTCATTGATTATTTGTGCTGCTCTGCTTTGACAAGCTAGTTTCGACTCAGATAAGGTATTTTATTCCAGAAGAGGGCAAGTGGGAATCGTGGTTGTAAATGTTGCTAACGATTAAGGACTTGACACGAGCATTTTGATGGAGACATGGTTATGTATGTATACTGGTTTAGCTATGATCTGTTTCCGGTAACAACAACAATGGCACCTTATATGTAATGATAACTTCTGGATCAGTTTGAAGAATCAGTATCATGATGTTGGTTTTAAGGCTGTGCTTCAAAACCACAAACTATTCTTCCAAGTATTTACAAGACAAATTACAACGGGACACTGCGCCATTGCATCCAGCACAGAGACAAAAGGTTAATGTTAGTTCGAGCAAAAATGAGTATGGGTTCTTCGATTGTACCTGGCAGCAATGGGAATACATTAGTCCTATCTGATTGCAGGAGGCTTGTGTCTTTCGAGGTCGGAGTCCATTGGATTCTGTATCCAGGTTGTGTTGCAGTAAATAGTGCTTTGATGTTTAAACGGACTGAGCTATTCATATTCCTCTGATGATACCGAAGGTGTTTAAGTGCAATCGTTTTTAGTTTGCTGTATTATTTTGGGTTCAAAATATGAATGTTTGCTTTACTTTGTCAGAGTAAAGTTTATTATTTTATGCTTTGCGTGTGGTTGAAATACAAAGTGTGCTTTGAATGTTAATTTTATTTTATTCTAGACTGCACTCTGGGTGGATTGCACAAAGGTCTATTTATCCCCAAATGCCTAACCCACAGGGGGGCAGTGCTATATCAGCGGACAAGCACCAATCTGGCCCTGCCCCTCTCAATTATGTTTTGTTCACATTGCAGAAATGAAGAAGGGTCAGGCGTTTTATATAGCAGAACAGCTGAGGGGTTGCACTCACAGTTTAAAAAACAATCAAACAAACAAACAAAAAAACATTATCATGGTTTAGAATTTTCTAGTATCGTCAGCTGATTCTTGGTTGGATGTTGGAATTTTCCACGATGGAAGACGGTGAACGAAGGTGCCGATCGGACTGCTGGTGGGCTACGTTGTGTTTCTCTCTCCTACTCTGCTCCGGAGAGGAGGTTTCAGCTCAAATACGGTACTCTGTTCCAGAAGAGGGCAAAGTGGGAAGTTTCGTTGGAAATGTTGCTAAGGATTTAGCACTTGACATAAGTTCTTTGACTGACAGACGGTTTCGCATTGTGTATGGATCTAATGATGCTATATTTCAGGTAAACCAGAACAATGGTGGCTTGTATGTCCATAAGAAAATTGACAGGGAGGAGCTCTGTGAAGGAAATAATGCCTGCTTGATAAACCTCAAAATTGTCGTTGAAAATCCACTCGAAATTCATTACGTGGGGATCGAAATTACAGATATCAATGATAATTCTCCCACTTATCCAGAAAAGGTACAGCATTTAGAAATAGCAGAACATATCCCCCCCGGAACCCGTTTCAAAATCCATGCAGCTAGAGACCCCGATTTTGGAATACTATCAGTCCGTAACTATAGGCTCAACTCAAACGACAATTTTGACATTGAAGTAAGAGATAGCGATGAGGACAAAATTCCTTTTTTAGTTGTGAAGAAACATTTGGATAGGGAGCACAAGAAAGAGCATAGTTTGATTCTTACGGCATCTGATGGAGGAGTTCCGTCGAGATCAGGCAGTCTCAATCTAACCATTACAGTATTGGATGCCAATGATAATCGTCCTGTTTTCAGTCAAGACACTTACACAGTCACTTTGACAGAAAATGTGCCCGTTGGCACTGTGGTGATGCGAGTAAACGCAACGGATTTGGATGAAGGGCCGAACAGTGAAATCGAATATAGCTTTGGAAAAACGGTAGAGCGAAAAGTATCTGAAACATTTGCATTAGATAGTGCTACTGGTGAAATACGGGTGGAAGGATTTGTTGACTTTGAGGATACCGAGGTTTACAGGATAGACTTACAAGCTTCAGATAAAGGTCATTTGCCATGGACGGCTGAATGTATAGTTATAATAAAAATAAAAGACCTAAACGATAATCTACCAGACATAGAAGTTACATCTTTATCCAATGTGGTTCCTGAAGATACAACACCAGGAAGCGTAATTGCACTCATTAGTGTGACAGATAAAGACTCAGATGTGAATGGCAAACTACTGTGTACTATCTCAGACAATGTACCATTTGTTCTGAAACCATCCATTCAAGAAAACATATTTTCTCTAGTGACTAAGGACCGTTTAGACAGAGAACAAGTGACACTGTATACAATAACAGTAACCGCCACAGACAGGGGTCAGCCTCCACTTTCTACAGTCAAAACGTTGAACGTGCAGATATCGGATGTGAACGATAATAAACCAGAATTCTTCCAAAACCCTCTTGAATTTTACTTATATGAAAATAATATTCCTGGCGCGTCCGTGTATTCTGTAAGTGCATCTGATAAAGACATGAATGAAAATGCCGCTGTGTCATATCATATTGTCAGAGGCGAAGGAGGGGAAAACAATATGGCATCGTTCCTCAATGTTAATTCTGAAAATGGACATATTTCCGCACTCAAAAGCTTTGACTTTGAAACCCTCAAAACATTTCAATTCAAAGTCGTTGCATCAGACTCAGGAATTCCTCCATTAAGCAGCAACGTCACAGTGAAGGTGTTCATTCTGGATCAGAACGATAACTCTCCAGTGATTTTAAAACCAATCAGCGCCAATGGTTCTGCTGAAGGTGAGGAGGAGATTCCACGCAATGTGAACGCGGGCCATTTGGTGACTAAAGTTAGAGCCTATGACGCTGATATAGGATATAACGGCTGGTTATTATTTTCACTGCAGGAAGTGACGGACCACAGTCTGTTTGGTTTGGACCGCTATACTGGACAGATACGGACACTTCGGTCCTTTACAGAGACAGACGAGGCTGAGCATAAACTGGTCATTCTGGTGAAAGACAATGGGAACATTTCGCTCTCAGCAACAGCTACTGTGATTATCAAAGTTGTGGAGCCCAAGGAGGCTTTCGCTGCGTCTGATATTACAAGCCCAGTAAAAGAACAGGATGAGAACAATGTTACATTTTATTTAATGATAACTTTGGGATCAGTTTCGTCTCTTTTTCTCATCAGTATCGTCGTGTTGATGGTAATGCAGTGCTCAAAATCCTCTGAACATTCTTCAAAGTATTTACAAGATACGAATTATGATGGAACATTGTGCCACAGCATTCAGTACAGATCTGGAGACAAACGGTATATGTTAGTTAGACCCAGAATGAGTATAGGCTCCACTATAGTCCCTGGCAGCAATGGAAATACTTTACTCGTCCACGATCATGGCAAGCAGAGAGCACACGCCGAGGTAAGACATATTTCCCCCCTTTAAAACATCGTAACAAAAATATGATTCTTATTTTTTCTGACGTGGAAAACTGAAACAGAAACAAAGCTATGTTTACCGGACGCTGGCGATGGTTTTACATTTTAGTTTTGTTTCTTAGTAGTGTCTTTACGAAATATGGATAATTGGCTGGCTATTGGAAAGCCGTTTCGATTTTTTTTTGCTAATTTTCAAGTGGGCAATTATAGTGCAGCATATCCCTCGATAGCTAGTGTGGAGTGATCTAGATTAAGCGATTTTATTTTAATTTGTGTCTATGACGGTCGTTATAGTCTATCTAATTGTATTCCCTATCCATGGTGCTGAAAATACCCACACAAGATGATGAATGTTTTTTTGTCGCAGAAAACAAAGGACAAAAACTTTTGAGAAGAGCATTTGATACTCAGTTTAGATGCCAAGTCAACATATAACTTGACGAAACACTCAATCCACATGGTGTCAGTATTACATCAGAAACCCGTGCTGTATTGCGTGGTCATAAGCCCTTCCCCAAACTGTTTTGTTCGGCTAAAATTAATGCACAACCGAAAGAGCGTTCGTATAGAACGTGCATTTTATGGACCGATACACAGATGTGTTTTAGCGTGGGAATATGACATGTCCCCAACGAGAGGATTTGGGGCTTTGTTAATTTTAGCTGGAACCATTTTCTTTGCATAACATTTATCAGGAATTTATTTGATAATGGAAGACCAAGGACAAAGGAGAAAACGGCAGTTCTATTGGGTTGGTCTACATTTCTGTTTTCTGTTTTGCTTTGGAGAGCAAGTTTCTGCTCAAATTAGGTACTCTATTCCAGAGGAGATGAAAGTGGGGTCGGTTGTGGGCAACGTGGCAAAGGATTTGGGTCTTGAAGTTAATAGTCTGACAAATCGCCGGCTTCGTATCGTTTCAGGAGCTAAGGACGCTCTTTTCGAGGTAACCCAGGACAATGGCGCTCTGTACGTTCATAGAAATATAGACAGAGAGCAAATTTGTGATGGCAATGATGCATGTGTTATAAATCTAAAAATGGTAGTTGAAAACCCTTTAGAGATACATTATGTTGGCGTTGAAATCATGGATACAAATGACAATCCACCACATTTTCCAGAAAAGGAGCAGACATTTGAGATAGCTGAACAAACTTCACTTGGAACACGGTTTCAACTCCACGCAGCACGTGACCCCGATTTTGGTAGTAATTCAATTCGTTCATACAAATTAACGTCAAACGATTTCTTTGAAATTGACATCCGTCAAAGTGATGAAGATAAAATTCCATTTTTAGTTTTAAAGAAGTCTCTTGATAGAGAACAGCAAGTAAAACACTTTCTAGTTTTAACAGCCTTTGATGGAGGTAATCCTCCAAAGTCAGGGATGCTAAATATTACAATTGTTGTTCTCGATTCTAATGATAACCGTCCTTCATTTACGCAAGATACTTACAATATTAAAATATTAGAAAATATTCCAATGAATACAGTTGTGATCAGAGTGAATGCAACAGATCTAGATGAGGGAACTAACGGTGAGGTGGAGTACAGCCTTGGTAAAACCCTTTTACGAGAAGTGTATGATATTTTTGAACTAGATAGATTAACTGGAGAGATCAAGGTGAAAGGCGATGTGGACTTTGAGGACAAAGAAGTGTATAAACTTGATGTCCAGGCCTCGGACAAAGGACAACCTCCATTGAACGTGGAATGTAGAGTTATAATTAGGATAATCGACGTTAATGACAACAAACCGGATATTGAGGTAACGTCACTTGCTGGTGTAGTTAGTGAGAATTTAAAACCGGGAACTGTAGTTTCTCTCATCAGCGTTACTGATAAAGATTCTGGCATGAACGGGAAGGTCGTATGTAGTGTTCTAGATAACGTGCCTTTTGAATTAAAACCCTCCATTCAGGAAAACATGTACTCGTTGGTGACAAAGAAGAGTTTGGATCGTGAACTTGAGTCTCATTATGACATTACAATTAGAGCCTCCGACGGTGGTCAACCTCCTCTGTCAAATTTAAAAACTCTGGTAGTCCAGATATCAGATGTGAATGATAACCCTCCAGTATTCGAGCAAAATCCCCTTGAGTTGTACATAACAGAAAATAATGTCCCCGGTTCCTCCATTTTTTCTGTTAGCGCTTCTGACAAAGACTTGAATGAAAATGCTGCTGTTTCATATCATATTGTCAGAAGTGAGGGAGGGCAAAACACCATGGCATCGTTTCTTAATATTAATTCTGATAACGGACATATTTCCGCACTTAAAACATTTGACTTCGAGACACTGAAAACATTTAAATTCCAAGTTGTTGCTTCGGATTCTGGAACACCTTCGCTAAGCAGCAACGTCACAGTAAACGTATTCATCCTGGATCAGAATGACAACACTCCATTGCTCTTATATCCAATAAACCGAAACGGCTCTGCTGAAAGTGTCGAAGAGGTCCCGCGCAATGTGAACGCAGGCCATTTGGTGACGAAAGTGAGAGCTTATGATGCTGATATTGGATATAATGGCTGGTTATTATTCTCACTGCAGGAAGTGTCTGACCACAGTCTGTTTGGTTTGGACCGCTACACTGGACAGATTAGGACACTTCGGTCCTTTACAGAGACAGACGAGGCTGACCATAAACTGGTCACACTGGTCAAAGACAATGGGAACATTTCCCTCTCAGCAACAGCTACTGTGATTATCAAAGTAGTGGAACCCAAAGAGGCTTTTGCAGCCTCTGATGTTATAAACTCCAAAACAGAGCGAGAGGATATTAATATTAGCTTTTATTTAATGATAACTTTGGGATCAGTTTCAATGCTTTTTCTCATCAGCATTTTTGTGTTGATAGCTATGCAGTGCCCCAAAGCCACAGCCTATTCTTCCAAGTATTTACAAGATACGAATTATGACGGAACATTATGTCACAGCATCCAGTACAAATCTGGAGACAAACGATACATGCTAGTAGGACCCAGAACGAGTATCGGCTCTACTATCGTCCCCGGCAGCAATGGAAATACTCTCATGGTCTCCGATCACAGCAGAAAATCATCAGCTGAGGTAAGACCTAGGTTGATAACGTTTGTTCTGTTTTGTAGATGTACAAATTCGTGTCTCTCTTTATTGAGAGAACACAACGTTCGCTACAATGTATACGTTGGTTGACCGTTGCTGTCCATGGTGCTGAAGAGACAAGGCTCTCGTTCTAACTTGGTATTTGAAAATGTTTTTTTTTCTTTCTTGTATGACTTCGAAGCTTCACGAGAGCTCTATTTTTTCCTAGTAGTTGCTTCTTTTTGTTAAAGATATTTTGGTGTGTAAAGTACTTTATTCTGGCATTGGCATTAAGTAGAAAGAATCCCCATCTAATTTAAGGATAGATAGATATTCTTAAAATATCATAGCAGATACATAGCAGATAGCAGATACAGCGACCACCAAAGAATGTGCTGAGCATGCCTGATATTTAGGCAGCTGGTTTTTTATTCCCTTGGACAGTTATGTTTGTAGTGTTAATCTTTTCATAGCATTTTGCTATTACTTGAATGTTTCCAAAGTTCCCTTTATAAGTGGATTCGGTAAGGTATCACAAATTGCAATTATGTTGTTGATGTGATACCTTTGCTTGCGGTATGTTTAAATATTCTCCTTGGGAACGTTTAAGTGTATATACGGGATAGGTGAGAATTCAAGCATACCTGTGTGAGTGCCTTGTTTTATGGCGGGGTATGAATTTTTGCGGTCATTCCAGGGTGGCTAAACACAGTCTTTTCCATCTCCAGAAGATGTCAGTATTATATTTGTACATCATGTGTAAAGCAAGCCCACCCCCTTTTGGAGCTTTTTTGTTCCCTCGTCAGACGGAAGAGATCATACATTCGAGCCAATTTTTTGAAGGAGCATGTCGTAGGACTTTTTCAATTCTAAATATGGAATTAAACAAATTTTGCATCTGTATGTGCCTGAGCTGAAGTGTCTGACAGGCTGTACTCCCCACATACCAGCTGGATATATATTGAGACGTATCGATGGAGGGAAGACAAAGGCGAAGATGGGAGTACTTATGGGTTGCACTGCGTTTGTTGCACTGCTGTGGAGAGTTGGTTTCCGCTCAGATAAGATACTCTGTTCCAGAAGAAGTGAAAGAAGGAACTGTCGTGGGAAACATCGCGAAGGATTTGGGTATTGAAATCAACACTCTAAGAGAGAGAAGGTTTCGTGTTGTTTCGGGATCTAATGACGGTCTATTTGAGGTCAATCAGAACAATGGCGTCGCATATGTCCAAAAGAATATCGACAGAGAGGCTATATGTGAAGGCAGTGGTACTTGCCTGATGGAACTAAAGATTGTGGTGGAAAATCCACTTGAAATACATTATGTAGGTGTAGAGATCACTGATGTTAACGATCACTCCCCCATTTTTCCAGAAAGCGAACAAAAATATGACATAGCTGAGCACACCTCCGTCGGAACACGGTTTCAGCTCCACACAGCCCGTGATCCAGATGCTGGGATACATTCTATCCGCATGTATAAATTAACACCAAATGACCACTTTGACTTAGATATTCGGCAAAGCGACGAGGACAAAATACCCTTTTTAGTGTTGAAGAATCCTCTAGACAGGGAACAAAAAAACATGCACCACCTCATCCTAACAGCAGTGGACGGAGGTAAACCTCAAAGATCCGGGAATCTGACTATTGCAATTGTTGTCCTTGACACTAATGATAATCGCCCTGTGTTTAGTCAGGAGACGTACAATGTTAGGATACATGAAAATGTGCCTATTGGCACAGTTGTAGTTCGAGTGAACGCAACTGATCCAGACGAAGGAATTAACGGTGACATAGAATACGGTCTTGGCAAAACCTTAAAGCAAAAAGTCTATGCTATTTTCGAATTAGATCGCCTAAGTGGAGAAATACGAGTGAAAGGTATGGTGGACTTTGAAGACACAGAAGTTTATAAGTTAGATGTACAAGCCTCGGACAAAGGACAACCCCCCTTAACAGTGGAGTGCAGGGTTGTTATAAAAATAACGGACGTAAATGATAATAAACCGGAGATAGAAGTGACATCACTGTCCAACACGGTGTCAGAAGATTCAAAACCTGGAACCGTTATTTCCCTAATCAGTGTGACAGACAAAGACTCTGGTCTTAACGGAAAGATTATATCCAGCATATCAGAAGAAATTCCATTTGATTTAAAACCTTCATTTAAAGAAAGTATGTATTCTGTTGTTACCAAGGGAATTTTAGACAGAGAACTAATGTCTCACTACAATATCACAATCACAGCCACCGACTGCGGGACGCCTCCTCTCTCCACCTACAAAACCATAAGAATTGAAATATCAGATGTGAACGATAATTTTCCAGAATTCTCACAAAGTCCCTATCAATTGTATTTGTTGGAAAATAACGCACCTGGAGCTTCTATATATTCTATAAGCGCATCTGATAAAGATATAGGTGAAAATGCAGTAGTCTCCTATAGCATTGTAGCAGGAGACGGAAGACAAAATGATATGGCATCTTTCCTCAATATTAATTCCAACAGTGGATATATTTATGCGCTTAAAAGCTTTGACTTTGAAACCCTCAAAACATTTAAATTCAAAGTTGTTGCCTCAGATTCTGGAATCCCTTCATTAAGCAACAACGTCACGGTTAAAGTATTCATTGTGGATCAGAACGATAATGCTCCAGTGATTATACATCCAATCAGTGCTAACGGTTCTGCTGAAGGTGTGGAAGAGATTCCCCGCAATGTGAACGCAGGCCATTTGGTGACTAAAGTGAGAGCTTACGACGCTGATATAGGATACAACGGCTGGCTATTATTTTCACTGCAGGAAGTGACCGATCACAGTCTGTTTGGTTTGGACCGCTATACTGGACAGATTAGGACACTTCGGTCCTTTACAGAGACAGACGAGGCTCAACATAAACTAGTCATACTCGTAAAAGACAATGGGAACGTTTCACTCTCAGCAACAGCTACTGTAATTATCAAAGTTGTGGAGCCAAAGGAGGCTTTTGCTGCGTCTGATGTTAAAAGGGCAGTAACGGACCAGGAAGAGAATAACGTGCCTTTTTATTTGATAATAACTTTGGGGTCAGTTTCAACACTTTTTATCATTAGTATGGTGATGCTGATAGCAATGCAATGTTCTAAATCGACAGACTATTCCTCCAAGTATTTACAAGATACGAATTATGACGGGACACTGTGCCACAGCATTCAGTATAAATCTGGAGACAAACGGTACATGCTAGTTGGACCCAGAATGAGTATTGGTTCCACTATAGTCCCTGGCAGCAATGGGAATACTCTAGTAGTCGCCGACCACACCATACGTGTGCCTGGAGAGGTAAGATCCGTTTTGATTACTGGGCTGTGTAAACTAACTACTTGCTGTAATATGCTCCACCTGAATATATCCTTTCTACAAGGAGAGTCTCAGTGTCATAAATAGCTGTGTCGATGTGTGCTGTCCATGGTGCTGAAGTCGGGGGTGAAAAACTAAGTACGTTGAGATTCTCCCCAGTGCATATTCGACAGTGCCTTATAACTCACATATATGTTACCTATTTTAGGCAACGGACATGTCCTTGTTTGGCATTACAGAAAATAAGTTATCAATGTGTATGGTTTTATTATGGACACATGGCGTCGCTGCTATAGTGCAATGCGGTTTCCTTTTGTTAAGTTTTTGTAAACCACTCCCCCTCCGTGGATGTTGAAAATCATGAGGTGGGTGACTTCAAGTCATGATAGGCTATCGAACAACGGCGTTTGCATGGATGGTTACTTATAAGACATTTTTGCATTTTATTAACACATCTTTACTAAAAGGATCTAATGGAACTAAACCGGGAATCGCTATGATGTTACACGAGCAGGGAGGGCGGCTTTTTTTTAAAAGGATGCTGCCCGTTGTATGTTTATTGTGTTTCTGCCGTCTTGTTCATTGTCAGTTACGTTATTCAGTGGCAGAGGAGTCAAAAAACGGTACTTATGTTGGAGATGTAGCAAAAGATTTGGGATTCAATATAGATAAACTGAAGGACCGAATGTTCCGGATTGTATCAGGCTCAAAAGAAGGTATTTTGAAGATTAACCAAGACAATGGTATGTTGTATGTGAACAATAACATCGATAGGGAGGAGCTGTGCGAGAGACAAAATGTGTGCTTGATGAACTTAAAAATGGTGGCAGAAAATCCGTTGGAAATACATTATGTAGAGATAGAAATTACTGATATCAACGACCATTCTCCAAATTTTCCTCAAAAGATTAAGCATTTGGAAATAGCGGAGAATCATGTTTCACAGGGAACACGCTTTACTCTTGATGCTGCGCGCGACCCTGATGTAGGAGCGAATGGCCTCAGTAAGTACACTCTCAGTCAGAACGATTATTTTGAACTAGACATTAAATCCCGAGGAGATGATAAAATTCCCTTTCTGATTTTGAAAAAGCCTCTTGATCGAGAACAGAAATCAAAAATGTATTTAATTTTGAAAGCGCATGACGGAGGCAAACCCGCAAAATCGGGTACAGTCAACATTACAATATCAGTTATTGACGTTAATGATAATTCACCTGTATTTGACGAACAAGTCTACACTGTAACATTACAAGAAAATGCCCCTGTTGGCACGTCTGTACTAAAGGTGCATGCGAATGACCTGGATGATAGCGTAAACGGACACGTGGTTTATACTTTTGACAGCAGCCTTCAAAACAATGCTTTTGATATATTTGAAATCGATGCTGTTACAGGGGAGATAAAAGTGAAAGGGCTTGTGGACTTTGAAGGGCAAGCTGCTTATGAAATTGACGTCCAGGCATCTGATAAAGGTCCAGTGAGCTTGACTGGCCACTGTACTGTTGTCATCAATGTGAAGGATGTAAATGATAATGCCCCTGAGATGGATGTTACAGCATTGTCAAGCCAGGTCCCCGAGGATTCTCGTCCAGGCACAGCAGTTGCTCTCGTTAGTGTATCTGACTTGGACTCTGGTGAAAATGGACTAATCATATGCACAACATCTGATGACACACCTTTCGAATTAAAACCATCATATCAGAAAAATATGTACTCTTTAATAACCAAAAGTCGACTGGACAGAGAGATGGACGCCAAATATACCGTGGATATAATTGCCACAGATAAAGGTGAGCCAGCCTTGTCATCCCGCAAAGAAGTCATAGTTCACATTTCCGACGTGAACGATAATAAGCCACAGTTTTCGCGCAGTAATTATATATTTTATGTTTTTGAGAACAACGATGCAGGGGCATCTATATTTTCAGTAACCGCTTCAGACAAAGACCAAGATGACAATGCACGTGTCTCCTATCAAATTATAAAAAGCTACAGCGGTGATGCGCCTTTTGTATCGTATCTGAACATTAACTCTGAAGATGGGCACATATACGCACTAAAAAGCTTTGATTTCGAAACTCTAAAAACTTTCCAATTTAAAGTTGTTGCATCAGATTTGGGAACTCCTTCCTTAAGTAGCAATGTCACAGTGAATGTATTTATTCTTGATCAAAACGACAACCCTCCAGTGATACTGTATCCTGCTACTACTAATGGATCTGCTGAAGGCTTGGAGGAGATTCCACGCAATGTGAACGCAGGCCATTTGGTGACTAAAGTGAGAGCCTATGACGCTGATATAGGATATAACGGCTGGTTATTATTTTCAGTCATGGAAGTGACTGACCATAGTCTGTTTGGTTTGGACCGCTATACTGGACAGATAAGGACACTTCGGTCATTCACAGAGACTGACGAGACTGATCATAAACTTGTCATACTTGTCAAAGACAATGGGAACGTTTCAATCTCAGCAACAGTTACTGTGATTGTCAAAGTTGTGGAGCCCAAAGAGGCTTTTTCTGCGTCTGATGTCAAAAGCACAGTATCCGACCAGGAGGAGAATAATGTTACATTTTATTTAATGATAACTTTGGGATCAGTTTCAACACTTTTTCTCATCAGTATGGTCGTGCTGATAGCAATGCAATGTTCCAAAGCCACAGACCATTCTTCCAAGTATTTGCAAGAAACGAATTATGATGGAACGCTGTGCCACAGCATTCAGTACAGATCTGGAGACAAACGGTACATGTTAGTTGGACCCAGAATGAGTATAGGCTCTACCATATTACAAGGCAGCAATGCAAATACTTTAGTTGTCCCGGATAACAGGACCCGTGCTTCCGAAGAGGTAAGAGCTGCTTTAAAACCATATTAACAATAGTCTGAGTATATTATTATTATTATAATAGATTAAGCCAATTTTAGTGTACTATGTTGCAATGTTTAGGCTTTCATTACTATTATGCTTTTGGCATGATATTGCCATTTTTATGTTTACTATATTGACCTGCGAGATAAGGGTTGTAACTATTTTTGGTGTTAAGGTTTTGGTTGCTCTCCATGGTGCTGTATTTCTTTTTAGCGCTCATACCATACATGGAAATTACGAAAATAGACTACGCTCTCTCCTTGCCTATAGGCAATATGACAGGGTATCAAAGCAATAGCGTTTTTAATTTTTTTATTTTATGAGTATGAGATTTTATGTGTATTGTCGGGATTGGATGCTATTTGATCATCTTATTTTCGGTCCTGTACACTAACTGATTACACATGGTTCTAAAAAAAACAAACAACAAAACAAAAAAAAAGACTGGTCCAGAGGGTGTCAGTGTTACATCAGGAAACAGGGATATTTAGACTGCTTTCGTTCGTGCTTTGCTGTTCACCACAAGGGCAAGAAGGATGTTCACAGCTAGCAAACCAGTCGGGGAAAAAAACAATATGCATGTATCATTCTTTAAGCCTTACTGCAGTAATTATTTCAACGTCTATGATTTAATGTTTCGTTTGTTTTGGCCACAGGCTTAATACGTGATTTCAAGGCAGAAGGCAATCAAATAATGGGAGACTTCGGACAAGAGCAGAGAGCGAAGAACTGGTTGTTCGCATACCTTTTTTGTCTGCCGCTGTGCTTGCAGGTCTCTGCCCAGTTACGATACACCATACTGGAGGAGGTAAACGTGGGTTCAGTTGTTGGAAATATTGCAAAGGACTTAGGTCTTGACATCAATGTTTTGAAAGACCGTAGGTTTCGTATTGTTTCTGGATCAGATGACTCTCTTTTCGAAGTAAACCAGAACAATGGCGTCTTGTATGTCCACAGAAATATCGACAGGGAAAATGTATGTGTTGGCATTGGATCATGTCTTATTGACCTGAAAGTTGTTGTGGAAAACCCTTTAGAAGTCCACTATATTGGAATTGAAATAGCGGATGTAAACGACAATTATCCAATATTCCCTGACAAAGATCAGCACCTGGAAATAGCGGAGAATACCCTCCCTGGGATGCGCTTCGAATTACAAACTGGGCGAGACCCAGATATAGGAATAAATTCAATTCGCTTGTACAAACTAAGTCAAAATGCACATTTTGATTTGGAGTTAAGGGACAGTGGAGAAGGCGATACAATTCCCTTTTTGATTTTGCAGAAGCCATTAGATAGAGAAATAAATACAAATCATACGCTATTTTTAACGGCATTAGATGGGGGCAACCCACCCAAATCTGGCACCTTGAATGTCACAATAAATGTACTTGATGTTAATGATAACAGACCTATTTGTAGTCAAGATGTTTATTCCGTCAATGTTCCTGAAAATGCTGGAAAAGGAACGCTTATTCTTACAGTAAGTGCAACAGATGCAGATTATGGATTGAACGGAGATGTCGAATACTCACTTGGTAGAACTGTAAAACGAAAAATACACGACATATTTGATCTAGATGCATTGACTGGAGATATCACGGTCAAGGGCCAGGTTAATTTTGAGGACAATGACGTATACAGTTTAAATATACAAGCTTCTGATAAAGGACAGCCACCACTGACTGTTGACTGTAGAGTTATTATAAAAATAAAAGACATCAATGATAACATACCGGAAATAGACGTAACATCTCTTTCTAACACAATATCCGAGGGTTCAAAACCAGGAACCGTTATTTCACTGATTAGTGTGACAGATAAAGACTCTGGAATCAATGGCAAAGTAACAGTAAATTTGTCGGAGAACATTCCCTTTGAACTGAAACCTTCATATAAAGAAAATATATATTCTGTTGTTACCAAGGGCTATTTAGACCGCGAAAATGTATCTCATTATGACATTACAATAACCGCAACTGACGGTGGACAACCTCCTCTGTCCAAGACGAAATCCTTAAATATTCATATAACTGATGTGAATGATAACAGGCCAGATTTCCCCCAAAACCCTTTAGAGCTGTACATAGTAGAAAATAATTCCCCGGGTGCCTCCATATTCTCGGTAAGCGCGTTTGACAGGGACTCAGATGAGAATGCAGCAATTTCGTATCATATCCCAAGACTGAATGGGCAACAGAATGCGATGTCCCAATTTATCAGTATCAATTCTGATAATGGACATATATCCGCACTGAAAAGCTTTGACTTTGAAACAATCAAAACCTTCGAATTCCAAGTTGTTGCTTCAGATTTGGGAACACCCTCACTTAGCAGCAACGTTACGGTGTATGTATTTATTCTGGATCAGAACGACAACGCTCCAGTGATTATATATCCAACCATAAACGCTAATGGTTCCGCTGAAGGTGTGGAGGAAATTCCCCGCAATGTTAACGCAGGCCATTTGGTGACAAAAGTGAGAGCATATGACGCTGACATAGGATATAACGGCTGGTTATTATTTTCACTGCAGGAAGTAACGTATCACATTCTGTTTGGTTTGGACCGTTATACCGGACAGATAAGGACACTTCGGTCATTCACAGAGACAGACGAGGCTGAACATAAATTGGTCATACTGGTCAAAGACAATGGGAATATTTCACTCTCAGCAACGGCTACTGTGATTGTCAGAGTTGTGGAGCCAAAAGAGGCTTTTGCAGCTTCTGATGTTCAAAGCTCAACGCCAGAACAGGAAAACACTTATGTTACATTTTATTTAATGATTACTTTGGGATCAGTTTCGGCTCTTTTTCTTATCAGTATCATCGTGTTGATGGTAATGCAGTGCTCAAAATCCTCTGAACATTCTTCAAAGTATTCACAAGATACGAATTATGATGGAACATTGTGCCACAGCATCCAGTACAGATCTGGAGACAACCGGTACATGCTAGTTGGACCCAGAATGAGTATTGGTTCTACCATAGTCCCGGGAAGTAATAGGAATACTTTAGTGGCCCCTGATTCCAAAATACGAGCATCTGGAGAGGTAAGACAAGTTATCATAGAGGTCATTGCCATTTTATTGACAACAAGTTTGGATCAACAAAACTATAGCAGTTGCAATAATAAGCATGGTCATTGGTTAATACAGTTAATGTGGTGAGAATAAGATTATACTGTATTATTTAACCAATTAGTTGGTATTTTAAATGATGTGTCAGCATGGTTCTGGCCCATGACACGACAGTATTATTTTGTTTAAAGGTGTGTTTTTTTGTGTAATACTATGTGCGCTAAACTTTGTGTGTGGCAGAAGTTGAGCAGGTTCTTTTTTGTGGCTAATATATAGTCCTACCTTAGCGACTATGTTCAATTTATTATATATATATATATATATATATATATATATATATATATATATATATATATATATATATATATATATATATATATATATATATATATATATATATATATATATATATATAAAATAAATATTTTTGTTTAAATCGATGTCTGCGCTGTGGGGTATTACACGCATGGTGTCAGTATTGAACTTGAATTACACACACATAACCTTTGCCCAATAAAACTACTATCTTTAAGACCGCCTTTCTATGCAAAGGAAAGAGAACCTGTGCTTTGGTCTTCGGGCAAATACTGCAAATGCCTTCTGTTGTTACAGGCATCTTAAGATTTGGCTAATGTTAAGTGAGTGGCATATTTTGTTAAATGTAGTCTAATGAAAATATACGTTTTGGAAGCCAAAAGAGCAGCGGTGCTATAGTAATTTCTTTTCGACTGCAAACATGGAACAAGGAGTACGCAAATTATGGCGAGAGAGAAGTCAATGGATAACATTTATTGTTGCTGTAGTATTGACTGTGCGCGGGGCGTCAGGACAGATACGATATTCAATCTTGGAGGAGCTCAAAGAAGGAACAGTGGTCGGCAATATTGCGAAAGATTTAGGAATAATTCCGAGTGTTCTTAAAGTAAGGGGATTTCGAATAGTGTCTGGTGTGACTGACCCCCCTTTTAAGGTAAATCAAAACGACGGACTGTTGTATGTTAATCGTAAAATTGACAGAGAAGATGTGTGCGAGCGGAGTAGCGCTTGTTCCATTAACCTGAAAATCGTCCTGGAAAACCCACTGGAGATACATTACGTTGCAGTGGAAGTGCTTGACGTTAACGACAATTCTCCTAGTTTCCCAGAAAATGAATTCAAGTTACAAATTTCGGAATCCACGCAACCAGGTGCACGATTTCAATTACAGGCAGCCCGTGACCAAGATGGTGGCATCAATTCAGTTCAACAGTACAAACTCAGTCCCAACGATAATTTTCGCTTAGAAATTAAAGATAGAGGTAAGGACGGCAAATCCCCCATCCTGCATCTTCACAGACCGCTTGACCGAGAAACTATGAGCAGCCACAGATTATTAATGACAGCTATTGATGGGGCAAACCCTCCCAAATCAGGTACAGTGGAAATATCTATCGATGTTTTGGATGTGAACGATAATATGCCAGTTTTCACTAAAGATGTATATTCAGCAATGGTGGCTGAAAACTCCCCCTTTGGCACAACAGTAATACAAGTTAATGCCACAGATTTAGACGATGGCCTAAACGGGGAGGTCACCTATTCTTTTGGTAGAAATGTATTCAGTGAAATACGTGAAGTGTTTGATGTTGACAAGAACACTGGCGAAATAATTGTTAAAGGACATCTGGATTTTGAGGTGGAAGATAGCTATGAAATGTACATACAGGCATCCGATAAGGGGAACGTTCCGTTAAGTACGGAAAAAAGCGTAATTGTTAAGATAAGGGATCTTAATGACAATCCACCAGAGATAGAGGTGGCGTCATTGTCAAACGCAATTTCAGAAGAATCCCGTCCTGGTACTACGGTAGCTCTTATCAGTATCAGCGATTCAGATTCTGGAATCAATGGGAAAATTATTAGCTTTGTAAGCGAAGATGTCCCTTTCACTTTAACGCCTTCTTTACAGGATAATATATTCTCAGTAGTCACCAAGTCAGTACTGGATAGAGAAAAGCAGTCCGAATATGAAGTGTCAATTGTTGCCAAGGACGCAGGGCAACCAGCCTTGTCATCAATAAAGACTATAAGAGTTGTAATATCAGATATAAATGATAATAGTCCGCAGTTTTTATTGAGCCCCTATAGTTTTTATGTCATTGAGAATAACACACCAGGAAACTCTTTATTTTCTGTGAGGGCTTTTGATCTTGATGAGAATGAAAACTCTTGTGTATCATATCATATTCTCAGAGACGGAAGCGAAGATAATAAACTGACCTCATTTCTAAACATTAACACCGAGAATGGGGTGATAATGGCCCTAAAAAGCTTTGACTTCGAAACGTTAAAAACATTCAAATTCCACGTGGTTGCCTCGGACTCTGGAACTCCATCGCTAAGCAGCAACGTCACAGTCAACGTTTTCATTCTGGATCAGAATGACAACGCTCCAGTTATATTGTACCCAGTCAGTGCTAATGGTTCTAGTGAAGCTGTGGAAGAGATTCCCCGCAATGTAAACGCAGGCCATTTGGTGACTAAAGTGAGAGCTTATGACGCTGATATTGGATACAATGGTTGGCTCTTGTTTTCACTTCTGGAAGTGACTGACCACAGTCTGTTTGGTTTGGACCGCTATACTGGACATATTAGGACACTTCGATCATTCACAGAGACAGACGAGGCTGGACATAAACTGGTCATACTTGTAAAAGACAATGGGAACGTTTCACTCTCAGCAACAGCTACCCTGATGATAAAAGTTGTGGAGCCAAAAGAGGCGTTTGCAGCTTCTGATGATAACAGTTCGGTTAAAGAAATTGAAGACAACTACCTGACTTTATATTTGATGATAACTTTGGGATCAGTTTCAATACTTTTTTTCATCAGTATCGTTGTGTTGATTGTAATGCAATGCTCCAAAGCAACACCCTATTCTCCCAAATATTTACAAGATACTAATTATGACGGGACATTGTGCCACAGCATTCAATATAAATCTGGAGACAAACGGTACATGTTAGTCGGACCCAGAATGAGTATAGGTTCTACCATAGGCCCAGCCAGCCATGGGAATACTTTAATGGTCCCCGATCGCAAGAGCCATGCGTCTGGAGAGGTAAGAGCTGTTTTAAATAGACGTTACATCCATGTGCATTGCGAGGCTATTCATTCATTGTTTTGTTTTTACATCTTTAAACAATTCGTGACACGCTGTGTACAGGTATAATCTGTATACGTTTGAAGAAAAGAAACCGAAACAAAATGACCCGTTGATAAAATGATTGCTTTATGCGCTCTCCATGGTGCTGAAAATACGTGTTTTTTTTTACGTTTGCAGGGCATAAGTCTGTCTACTGATACACACACTGGTTTCCAGCACGATGACTAACGTTAGTGCTAGTACATGCTAGTTTGGAGAAAAAAAGAAAAAAAAAAAGAAATTAAATCAAGCATTTTTTTCTGATGAATAATAAATACAACTTCAAAGTGATGAGGAATTGGATTTTCTGATTCAGCCTTGATTACTTAGAGTGGTTTGAGTTCATAATTCGAATTCTAAAACATTTCAGATAACGTAAGCTATATAGTTTTCCTAATCCCAACGATAACTTTATTTGCTTGTTAGAAGTAGGTGGATACTTATTAGGGGAAAAGTAACTTTTTGGAGATTTGCATTTTTTTGGTGTACCGAACGTGCAAGTGTGAACCTATTGTGTTTAATGCGGGAAATAACTGCTTTCTGAAAACAAATTCTGCAATATGTTGTACTCTCGCTCGGTGTCAGTACTGTACTAGTTTAAGTGAAAAAAAAAAATTCTGAAATTGGGCTATATGTATAAGTCCGACCCTCTAGCCAGCCTATTCATTTGCTGGCAACGTGAACGTAGCATGCTTCTGACAGAAAATAGCCTTACAGTTCGCCAATAAGTGTTGACACTGCAATGTCTAATGCAAGCTGGCATTGTAATGGACATCGAATTGTTTTTAATCAAGGTTTAGTTTAAGTATTATGAAGCTGTTGTTTCTTTCACAAACCATGGAACAAAGAGGATCAAAAGTATGGCGAGACCGAGGACGGTGGATTGCCTTTATGGTTACGTTGATAATTCTATGGAACACGGCTTCGGCGCAGATAAGATATTCGATATCTGAGGAGGTAAAAAAAGGAACTGTAGTTGGGAAAATAGCGAAAGACTTGGGTCTGGAACTGAATAGCTTAAAGGTCAGAGAATTTCGAATAGTACCTGGCTCTATCGACCCTCTCTTTCAGCTAAATCAACAGGACGGTGTTTTGTATGTGAGTCAAGTAATAGACCGAGAGGCAATCTGCGATCAAACCAGTGTGTGCTTGATTAACCTTAAAACAGTGCTAGAGAACCCTTTGGAGATTCATTACGTCACAGTGGAAGTTCTGGACGTTAATGATCACGCTCCTAATTTCACCGAGAAAGAGACGCGACTTGAGATATCTGAGTCCACCCTAACAGGCTTGCGTTTTCAGTTGCAAGCTGCTCGAGACCCGGATATTGGACAATTTTCCGTTCAACAATACAAGCTCAATCAAAATGAACATTTCCGTTTAGAAGTAAAGGATCGCGGAGAACATGGTAAAATTCCTTCTCTAAATCTACAGAAGCCGTTAGACAGGGAAACCATCAAGAGCCATAGGTTATTGCTGACAGCTATTGATGGAGGAAAACCTCCTAAGTCAGGAACTATGGTCATTATGGTTGACGTTTTAGATGTTAACGACAATATGCCAGTTTTCTCCAAGGATTCATACTCTGCAAGGTTGAAAGAAAATTCCCCCAATGGCACTATCGTAATACAAGTAAATGCAACGGATTTAGATGAAGGCCCCAATGGCAAAATAGTATACTCTTTTGGTAATAATGTAAACAATAACATACGTAAGCTTTTTCATATAGAACCCTATACGGGGGAAATAATTATTATAGGAGAAATAGATTTTGAGGTCAAGGGAAGCTATGAGATTGACATACAGGCGTCTGACAAAGGATATGCTCCTTTTAGGACGGAAAAAAGTGTTACTGTGAATATTGTTGATATAAACGATAATGTCCCTGAGATTGAGGTCACATCGTTTTCCAGAGCTATACCTGAAGATTCCAGACCCGGTACCACAGTAGCACTAATTAGTGTAAAGGATTTGGACTCTGGTCTTGATGGGAAAGTTACTTGCTTATTAGATGATGATATTCCTTTTACATTATCAGTATCATTACAAGAAAATATGTATTCCGTGGTTACTAAATCCCCACTAGATCGAGAAAAACAGCATCAATATGAAATTAAAATAGTTGCAAAAGATGCTGGTCACCCATCCTTATCGTCCGAGAAGACTATAATTGTTAGGGTGTCAGATGTGAACGATAACAGCCCTGCATTTACACAAAGTCCTTACACTTTCTACATCACAGAGAATAACGCACCAGGAGCTTCAATATTTTCTGTGAGTGCCTCTGATTGTGATGAGAATGAAAACTCTCAGATTTCATATCGAATTCAACGAGATGGTGGTGATGACCATAGATTGGTCTCATTTTTAAACATCAACCCAGAAAATGGGGTAATATTGGCCCTAAAGACCGTAGACTTTGAAACTTTGAAAACATTTGATTTTCAAGTTGTGGCTTCAGACTCAGGCACTCCGTCACTAAGCAGTAACGTCACAGTTAACGTATTCATTCTGGATCAGAATGACAACACTCCATTGGTCGTATTCCCAGTCAGCACTAATGGTTCCGCTGAAGGTGTGGAAGAGATTCCCCGCAATGTTAACGCAGGCCATTTGGTGACTAAAGTGAGAGCTTACGATGCTGATATAGGATACAACGGCTGGTTATTATTTTCGCTGCAGGAAGTGACTGACCACAGTTTGTTTGGTTTGGACCGCTACACTGGACATATTAGGACACTTCGGTCCTTCACAGAGACGGACGAGGCTGAGCATAAGCTGGTCATTCTGGTGAAAGACAATGGGAACATTTCACTCTCAGCAACAACTACAGTGATTATCAAAGTTGTGGAGCCCAAAGAGGCTTTTGCATCTTCTGATGTTAAAAGCTCCGAAACAGAAAAAGTTGAGAATAATGTGACTTTTTATTTAATTATTACGTTGGGATCAGTTTCGGCACTCTTTCTCATGAGTATCATCGTGTTGATTGTAATGCAGTGCTCCAAAGCCACAGACTATTCCTCCAAGTATCTACAAGATACGAATTATGACGGAACGCTATGCCACAGCATTCAGTACAAATCTGGAGACAAACGTTACATGTTGGTTGGACCTAGAATGAGTATTGGTTCAACTCTAGTCCCTGGAAGCAATGGTAATACTCTGTTGGTGCCCGATAACAGGAGCTGTGACTCTGGAGAGGTAAGCTTAATATATATGTTGCTATCTAAAAGGTCTGTTCTATGTATAACATCAACGGTTTATAGTCTACTCTTAAATCACTTTTGACTGACGAAATACCAACTCTGAAAGTCAGTTATTTGTTAGTTCGGTGATTAGCCTACCCGTGAGGTGTGCCTACCGATAGTATAATCAACGCTTTACTGAAGTATCGCAGTCCTTGCTGTTGAAACCTTTTCGCAGACACGCTTACTATAACTTGAAGACTGAATTGGGAGTTGGAATGTTGTTTATACTGGTTCCTTTATGTAATTCTACCTTGTTTTATATTTAAATGTACCTAATAGCTTATCAACACGACATGTGTTCTATTAAAAAAAGTACAAATTTCGTTCAGTCGATAGTCAATGTTTTCTCTAGTCTAAAGGCCTCTAGGTTGGATTAAGGCTTTAGTATATTCGAATGTTTTTTTTGCAACAGTCGTGCAATAAAATGTGGTATCGCACGGTGTCAGTGTGCCAGTACAACGAGTATTCAAACAGAATCAGTCATTTGGAGTCCACCCCTTGGCTATATTTTTCCAACGAGGCATGTACATTTTCTAGGGCAACGACCATTCAGTTTGTATCACAACCTATAGCTATTTAAAGAAGCCGATGATGAGAATGTGATAAAACATGTTTTTTTACTTATTAGTTTACAGCTATATTTCTGGTAGGTTATTGTGAATTTCCTCTCGATCGTCAAACCATGAAACAAAGAAGATCTGGTGCGCGGTGGGAGCGGCGGCTGTCCGCAGTTTTCATTGTTACATTGGTTCTATTTTTTAAAGAGGCATCGTCACAAATACGATATTCTATATTCGAGGAAATAAGGGAAGGAACTGTCATTGGACATCTGGGGAAAGATTTAGGACTAGATAAGAGCACATTGAAAGAACGGAATTTTCGTGTTGTGTCCGGCTCAACCGAGTCCCTTTTCCAGCTTAACTCAAACGATGGAATACTCTACGTAAAACGAAAAATTGACAGAGAGGACGTGTGCGATCGGAGCACCATTTGTTTGATAAACCTGAAAACTCTGCTTGAGAACCCACTGGAGATTCATTATGTCGCTGTTGAGGTGCTGGATGTTAACGATCATTCTCCGAACTTTACTGAAAAAGAAAAACACCTCGATATATCAGAGTCCGCGCTTCCTGGTGTAAGATTTCAACTAAAAGCAGCACGTGACGCAGATGTTGGAGTCTTTTCTGTTCAGCAGTATAAACTTAGCCCAAATGATCACTTTCGTTTGGAGGTAAAGGACAAAGGTGATGACGGAAAAATTCCTATTTTAGTTTTGCAAAAGCCTTTAGATAGGGAGCAAATAGGAAACTATACATTGGTGCTGACGGCTGTGGATGGGGGGAAACCTCCGAGATCCGGTGACATGAAAATCATTGTGGATGTGTTGGACGTTAACGACAACGCACCAGTTTTCTCAAAAGAGGTTTATTCTGTGCTGCTAAAAGAAAATGTTCATGTTGGCACAACAGTCATTACGGTAAACGCAACTGATTTGGATGAGGGTCAGAACGGAGAGGTTATGTATTCATTTGTCAATAGCGAAAATGATAAAATCTTAGAATTATTTGAAATCAATCCATTAAAGGGTGAGGTAATCGTCAAGGGCTTAATTGATTTTGAGGAGAAAAATAAGTATGAAATCGAAATTCAAGCTTCTGATAAAGGTTTAGCCCCTCTTACAGCAGACAAGAGTATAATTATAAAGATAGTTGATTTAAATGACAATGAACCAGAGATTGAAGTAACTTCATTTTCGAACTCTGTCCCAGAGGATTCAAGACCTGGCACTGCGGTGGCTCTAATCAGTGTTAATGACGTGGACTCTGGCCTTAATGGAAAGGTTATGTGTTCCTTAGGCAAGGACGTCCCTTTCACATTGACACAATCTTTACAGGATAACTTGTTTTCTGTACTAACCAAATCCCCACTGGATAGAGAAAATCAATCTCAATTTGAAATAGTAATAATTTGCAGAGACGCTGGAGAACCATCTTTGTCGTCAGATAAGTTGATAAGTGTTGCTGTATCAGATGTAAATGACAACAGCCCCAAGTTTTCACTGAGCCCCTATACTCTTTATGTGACCGAGAATAACGCGCCAGGTGCCTCAGTATTTTCCGTTAGTGCCACTGATCGTGATGAGAATGAAAACGCTCAAATGTCATATCACATTATGAGAAACGGGAGGGTAGAAAATAAACTGTCCTCCTTTCTAAACATTAACTCTGAAAATGGGGAGATTGTGGCGCTAAAAAGCTTTGACTTTGAAACCCTGAAAACGTTTCAATTCCAAGTTGTTGCCACAGACTCTGGAATTCCTCCTCTAAGCACCAACGTCACAGTTGACGTCTTTATTCTGGATCAGAACGACAATGTACCAGTGATTTTATATCCATTCATGACTAATGGATCTGTTGAAGGTGTGGAGGAGATTCCACGCAATGTTATCGCAGGCCATTTGGTGACTAAAGTGAGAGCTTATGATGCTGATATTGGATATAACGGCTGGTTATTATTTTCGCTACAGCAAGTGACTGACCACAGTCTTTTTGGTTTGGACCGCTATACTGGACAGATTAGGACACTTCGGTCATTCACAGAGACAGACGAGGCAGAACATAAACTGGTCATACTGGTCAAAGACAATGGGAACGTTTCACTCTCGGCAACAGCTACCGTGATTATCAAAGTTGTGGAGCCCAAAGAGGCCTTTGCAGCATCTGACGTTAAAAGTGTAGTTACAGACCAGGAAGACAACGATGTTACGTTTTATTTGATGGTAACTTTGGGATCAGTTTCAACACTTTTTATTATCAGCATCATTGTGTTGATTGCGATGCAGTGTTCAAAAGCCACAGACTATTCTTCCAAATATTTACAAGATACGAACTATGACGGCACATTATGCCACAGCATTCAGTATAAATCCGGAGACAAACAATACATGTTAGTTGGACCCAGAATGAGTATAGGCTCTACTATAGTCCCTGGTAGCAATGGAAATACTCTAGTAGTCCCTGGCCACAGGATGTCTGCTGCTGGAGAGGTAAGAACCTATGTATTATAGTAAATATGTCATGCAAAAAAAAATGTAACTTTCTGTCTGAAAGGAGTAGCTGTGAATAACAAGTGTCATGCTGGTTTGAATTCGCTTTAATTTATTTTGTTTTCGAGAACCGTGTGCAAGTCACGTTAAGCCACTATTTCCCAGTTGTTGCTGTCCGTGGTGCTGAAACCTGCTTGTGCGCAAATGCTCCTTCAAGCTGTTGTTTGTGAACGTTCGTTACGAAAGACATATGAATGTTCTGTACTTACAGTTACTTTTCTAATGTAGTCATTGGTAAACATCCTTTTGCTTGTTTAAAGTTACGTTTTCACTTTGTTCATGTGGTTCCTTGCACACTGAAAAAAGGAGACTGGCCATCTGTTAGAATTATCTAAGCATCTCGTGTTTTTTTACCCAATTGTTTCATGTTCTTCAGCAAAATTTGATACAATTGTGTAGAATGTACATTGTGTGCAGAAAGTGTAGATGAGCTAATTTAGCTCATGTTGGGACAAAGTGAATAAATCAAGTAAATGTATCAGTTCTAATCTGTCTCACGATAAATGCGTAAATCGCGTATTGTGCGTCCGTGCTTTTTCCCGCT
>CM030186.1:13308342-13356412 GCA_017639675.1 Aplochiton taeniatus | reverse complement strand
TTCACTTTCATTCCCCATCACACACACACACACTACGAACACAACACATTACGACTGTTTTCAGAACGCTCACCCAGAGTATTTCACATAGTCCAACAGAATCCTGCAATGTGTTGAGGGAACGCTTGGTGTCAGTGTGACAGTAACGTCGTTTTTTTTTTAGAGGCAATGTTGTCACGGGTCCACCTACTATCACCCAGCTGGTTATTTCAACATTTGCAGGAGCATTGTCGAGCAGGAGGATAGCTGAGCCCATTTGTCCTTTGTTGATGTTGTTGTGCGGGAGCACGATTATTAAAATACCGGCTTCTATGACGTGTTTAATATTATTGGCAAAATAATATGTGGTAGGCCGTTGTGGAACATTTTTTTTCTTCAAATCATGGAACAAAGAGAGCTGGAAGCATGGACCGAGCGACGGCGATGGGTTGCCTTTATGATTGTTTTGAATCTATTTTGCAGCGAGGCTTCGGCTCAGATAAGATATTCCATATTTGAGGAGCTCAAGGAGGGAACTGTTGTCGGTAATACAGCTAAAGATTTGGGACTAGATAAGAGCACCTTGAAGGAACGGCGTTTTCGCATTGTAGCAGGCTCGACCGAGCCTTTATTCAAGCTTAACCAGAACGATGGCATCTTATATGTAAACCAAAAGATAGATCGGGAGGAAGTGTGTGAACGGATTAGCGTTTGTTTGTTCAACCTGAAAATTGTGCTAGAGAACCCATTGGAGATCCACTATGTCACTGTGGAAGTTCTGGATATTAATGACAATTTTCCAATTTTTCCGGGGAAAGATAAAGCACTTGAAATATCTGAGTCTGCTTTGCCAGGAGCGAGGTTCCAGCTCCAAGCTGCACGTGATCAAGACATAGGTCAGTTTTCAGTTCAGCAGTACAAACTCAGCCAGAACGAACATTTCCGTCTAGAGATAGAGGATAGAGGGGATGACCGAAAAGTGCCATTTCTGACTCTACATAAGCAATTAGACAGAGAAGCTTTCAAAATACATAGACTAATGCTTACTGCAATTGATGGGGGGCGTCAAGTGAAAACCGGGACGACAGTAATAAACGTTGAGGTAGTTGACATTAATGACAATTTCCCTGTTTTCACAAAAGATGTGTATTCTCTTTCGCTAAGTGAAAACTCTCCGGTAGGTGCTACAGTAATTCGGGTAAATGCAACCGATTTAGACGATGGTGTAAACGGGGAAATTATTTACTCTTTTGGCAATGAAGTTAACAGTAAAGTGCGTGAACTTTTCACTTTAGAGCCAGTCTCCGGAGAACTAGTAGTTACTGGTTTGATAGATTTTGAGAAACAGAAAAGGTATGAAATTGATATAAAGGCTTCCGATAAAGGACACGTTCCATTAACCACCGACAAAAGCGTTATTATCAATGTTGTTGACGTTAATGATAATGCTCCAGAGATTGAAGTGACCTCATTTTCCAACTCGGTCCCCGAGGATTCCAAACCTGGAACTACAGTGGCTCTAATAAGTGTTCATGATAGGGACGCTGGCCTTAACGGAAAAGTGATTTGTTCTATAAACACAGAAGTTCCTTTCACTTTATCGCCATCATTACAAGATAATATGTACTCTGTAGTCACCAAGAATTTATTGGATAGGGAGAGTCATTCTCAATATGATATAACAATATTTGCCAAAGACGCAGGTAATCCAGTATTGTCGTCTATGAAGACCATTAGTGTATTTATAGCCGATGTCAATGATAACAGTCCACAGTTTTCACTGAGCCCCTATACTCTGTATGTGACTGAGAATAACGCCCCAGGTGCCTCAGTATTTTTCGTTAGTGCCTCTGATCGTGATGAGAATGAAAACGCTCAAATGTCATATCATATTCTGAGGGACGGGAGAGAAGAAAATAAGCTGGCTTCCTTTCTAAACATTAACTCTGAAAATGGGGTAATAGTGGCGCTAAAAAGCTTTGACTTTGAAACCCTGAAAACATTTAAATTCCAAGTTGTTGCATCAGACTCTGGAATTCCTCCACTAAGCACCAACGTCACAGTTGACGTCTTTATTCTGGATCAGAACGACAACGCACCGGTGATTTTATATCCATTTACGACTAATGGATCTGCTGAAAGTGTGGAAGAGATTCCCCGCAATGTTAATGCAGTCCATTTGGTGACTAAAGTGAGAGCTTACGACGCTGATATTGGATATAACGGCTGGTTATTATTTTCACTGCAGGAAGTGACTGATCACAGTCTTTTTGGTTTGGACCGCTATACTGGACAGATTAGGACACTTCGGTCATTCACAGAGACAGACGAGGCAGAACATAAACTGGTAATTCTGGTCAAAGACAATGGGAACATTTCACTCTCAGCAACAGCTACCGTGATTATCAAAGTTGTGGAGCCCAAGGAAGCTTTTGCAGCTTCTGATGTCAAAAGTTCAGTAGCTGACGATGAAGAAAATAATGTGAGTTTTTACTTGATGATAACTTTGGGATCAGTTTCTGCACTTTTTCTCATCAGTATCGTCGTGTTGATTGTAATGCAGTGCTCCAAAGCCACAGACTATTCCTCCAAATATTTACAAGATACGAATTATGACGGGACACTGTGCCACAGCATTCAGTATAAATCTGGAGACAAACGATACATGTTAGTTGGACCCAGAATGAGTATAGGTTCTACTATAGTTCCTGGCAGCAATGGAAATACTCTAGTGGTCCCGGGACACAGGATGTCTGCTGCTGGAGAGGTAAGAACCAAAGTATTATAGTTAATATAATGAAAAAACGTCTCTTGATTCGATATTGGTTTCATGCATATCAATAGCCATGTTTCATTCGTTTTCATTTCTTCTGTTTCGAGAACGCTTTAAAGTCACTCTAAGCCGCAGTTCTCCGTGGTTGCTGTCCATGGTGCTGAAATCATTGTGGATGGCCTGCTGTTTCAAATATTTTGGGGGAACGATCGCTGAGAAAGACAAATATTTGCCTAGTTATCTGTATTTTCACAGATACCGTTCTAATATGGTCATAGGTAGCAATCGTTCTGTTTTTTTTGTTTTTTTTTTCCCTTTGTCCATGCATTTCCTTTCAGATGATATTGTACAATAGACTTTAGGTGTGGTGTCTATATTGACCACTTTCCACAAAAATGCTGTCTGAAGATTTATTTTGTTGTAACCCCTTACGTGTCCACAACATATTACTAAATATTGCTCATTCCAGTAAGCTATGCATAATCCCTTCATTATATCGACAAGATTGTTGAAACGTTTTTTGTTTTTGTTTTAACACATTTACAATTCCTGAATGTTCCCTTAAGATCCAGCGCTTTAATTTAAAATGGAATCACAAGGTGTCAGTCTCTTGGTAAAATAAGGGTTTCATATTTATTATGTTGCCATCTTTTGAACCCAACCCTCAAGTCATTTGTTCTTTCGCCATCAACAATTAATTTCCAAGCTGTCGATGTAAAATCGAGTAAAGTTTTATTAAACTTTATAAACCTTCGCATTCCAAGTTGTTGACACGGACTCTGAAACTCCGTCTCTAAGCAGCAACGTACCAGTGAAATTGTTTATTTTATATTAGAACGACAATGCACCAGTTATCTTGTATCCAGCCAGTATTAATGGTTCTGCTGAAGGTGTGGAGGAAATTCCTCGCAATGTAAACTCGGGCCATTTGGCAACTAAAGTGAGAGCATTTGACGCTGATATTTGATAAACGGCTGGTTATTATTTTCACTTCAGGAAGTGACTGGCCACAGTCTGTTTGGTTTGGACCACTACACTGGACAGATTAGGACACTTCGGTCATTCACAAACAGAGGAGGCTGAACATAAACTGGTAATTCTGGTGAAAGACAAGGGGAACGTTTCACTCTCAGCAGCAGCTACTGTAAACACAAAGTTGTGGAGCCCAAATAAGCTTTTGCCGCGTCTGATGTTCAAAGTTCCGTAACAGACCAGGAGGAGAACAACATTACCTTTTATTTGATGATAACTGTGGGGTCCGTTTGAATCCTCTTTCTTTTCAGTCTTGTCATGTTGGTTGTAATGCAGTGCTCTAAGGTCACTCACTATTCCTCAAAGAATTTACAAGACACGAATTTTGACGGCACATGTGTCACAGCATTCAATATAAATCGGGAAACAAACGATACATGCTGGTTGGACCCAGAATGAGTATAGGCTCTACTATAGTCCGAGGGAGCAATGGAAATACTCTAGTGATCCCCGATCGCAGGACATGCGTGTTTGGATAGGTAAGGTATTCACTTATAATTCCTATTATTCCTAACTTTCTAAATGCACGTTTCACGCTAAGAACATAACATTTAATTATCATCCATAGGTTTCGCCTTCCATAGTGCTACATACATTCAACCAATCTTGCATTGTTCAGGCCCAAAAATATAAAAACTACTGAATAGATAACTTTTTGCTTTCCGCAAACTGTAATCATTATATGACCCAACCTAAAATGCCAAAATGATATCTTCAATTCGAAAAAAGCTAGTGTTTGTGTATTGTTCTGAAATGTTTCACTTTTGTGCGTATTCATGACCCAGGACCTAGCCAATTGCATTGTTCTTACCCCCCCACCCTCCCACCCCCCAACCTTCCACACACAAACACGTAGCCAAGGGGCTCACCTTTAAGCATGAGTCTCTAAACCGACAACGCCACTCCCTTTTGTTTTAAGTGGGAGACACTTAATCTACTCTAAACAAACAGGACCTAACAGTGAGGTGGTGGTGAGTATGTTACCAAGCATCCAACACACACGGTAGTAGTTGTATTACAAAAATATTTTTTTTCACATCGATGACAGGGAGCAATGTATGTACTGAAGGTTAAATCGTAATCGCATTTAAATAACTGGCTAAAAACAGATATGCAACCAAACAAGGCAGCATTACAAAGACTTGGTTCAGCACGGGTCAGATGCAGTAGAACTACTACGGCAAATCAAAGTGGAATTTCTACTTACTCAAATAGCAAGGTGCATTCCATAGAGTACAGAACTGGATCATAGCCTTTAGCTCTAGTTACAATAAGACAATCTAAAAATAGTTCAATAACTCGTGTCCGGTATTCACCTCCCGTGCTGAGCCAAATCCCGACTGCGCCGTCCAACTCGCCACGCCAACCTATAAAGGGGTAGCACCAGCGCACCTGCAACGGATAATGCAATCAACTCCAAACGTATGCAGCAAATAACCAGCACATCAAACACACTAAAATAAAAACTCCAAACGAAAAGCAATTGATACGTTAATTAACATGCAACATCAATTAAAACATGCAACATTGATTAAACATAAAAAATAAGGCTACTAAGCTATACAAATACATTTAAATTAATTATGCGTCTTGTGCTGTTACAAACACAAACACACACACACACACACACACACACACACGAACACAGCCATTACTATTACAATACATAACCACTTTTATCAGAACGCTCACCCAGAGTATTTCACATAGTCCAACAGAATCCTGCAATGTGTTGAGGGAACGCATGGTGTCAGTGTGACAGTAACATCGTTTTTTAAGAGGTAATGTTGTCACGGGTCCACCTGCTATCACCCAGCTGGTTATTTCGACATTTGCAGGAGAATTGTAGAGCAGGACGATAGCTGAGCCCATTTGTCCGTCATTGATGTTTTTGTGCGGGAGCACGATTATTAAAATACCGGCTTTCATGACATGTTTTAAATTATTGGTAAAATAATATATGTGGTAGGCCGTTGTGGAATATTTTTTTTCTTCAAAGCATGGAACAAAGAGAGCTGGAAGCATGGACCGAGCGACGGCGATGGGTTGCCTTTATGATTGTTTTGAATCTATTTTGCAGCGAGGCTTCGGCTCAGATAAGATATTCCATATTTGAGGAGCTCAAGGAGGGAACTGTTGTCGGTAATACAGCTAAAGATTTGGGACTAGATAAGAGCACCTTGAAGGAACGGCGTTTTCGCATTGTGGCTGACTCGACGGAGCCTTTATTTACGCTTAACCAGAATGACGGCATTTTATATGTAAACCAAAAGATAGATCGGGAGGAAGTGTGTGAACAGAATAGCGTTTGTTTGATCAACCTGAAAATCGTGCTAGAGAACCCACTGGAGATCCACTATGTCACTGTGGAAGTTCTGGATATTAATGACAATTTTCCAAGTTTTCCAGAAAAAGAGAAAGCACTTGAGATATCAGAGTCTGCTTTGCCAGGAGCGAGGTTCCAGCTTCAAGCCGCACGTGACCAAGACATAGGTCAGTTTTCAGTTCAGCAGTACAAACTCAGCCAGAACGAACATTTCCGTCTAGAGATAGAGGATAGAGGGGATGACCGAAAAGTGCCATTTCTGACTCTACATAAGCAATTAGACCGAGAGACTTTTAAAAGACATAGGCTACTGCTTACTGCAATTGATGGGGGGCGTCAAGTGAAAACCGGGACGACAGTAATAAACGTTGAAATACTTGATTTCAATGATAACTTCCCTGTTTTCACAAAAGATGTGTACTCTCTTTCGCTAAGTGAAAACTCTCCGGTAGGTGCTACAGTGATTCAGGTAAATGCAACCGATTTAGACGATGGTGTAAACGGGGAAATTATTTACTCTTTTGGCAATGAAGTTAACAGTATAGTGCGTGAACTTTTCACTTTAGACTCAGTCACTGGGGAAATAGTAGTTACTGGTTTGATAGATTTTGAGAAAAACAAAAGGTATGAAATTGATATAAAGGCTTCCGATAAAGGACATTTTCCATTAACCACCGACAAAATCGTAATTATCAATGTTGTTGACGTTAATGATAATGCTCCAGAGATTAAAGTAACCTCATTTTCCAACTCTGTCCCTGAGGATTCCAAACCAGGAACTACGGTGGCTCTAATAAGTGTTCATGATAGGGATGCTGGCCTTAACCGGAAAGTGATTTGTTCTATAAACACAGAAGTTCCTTTCACTTTATCGCCATCTTTACAAAATGATATGTACTCTGTAGTCACCAAGAACTCATTGGATAGGGAGAGTCTTTCTCAATATGATATAACGATTACTGCCAAAGACGCAGGTAATCCAGTATTGTCGTCTATGAAGACCATTAGTGTATTTATAGCCGATGTCAATGATAACAGTCCCGAGTTTTCACTGAGCCCCTATACTCTGTATGTGACTGAGAATAACGCCCCAGGTGCCTCAGTATTTTTCGTTAGTGCCTCTGATCGTGATGAGAATGAAAACGCTCAAATAACTTATCATATTCTGAGGGACGGGAGAGAAGAAAATAAGCTGGCTTCCTTTCTAAACATTAACTCTGAAAATGGGGAAATAGTGGCGCTAAAAAGCTTTGACTTTGAAACCCTGAAAACATTTAAATTCCAAGTTGTTGCATCAGACTCTGGAATTCCTCCACTAAGCACCAACGTCACAGTTGACGTCTTTATTCTGGATCAGAACGACAACGCACCGGTGATTTTATATCCATTTACGACTAATGGATCTGCTGAAAGTGTGGAAGAGATTCCCCGCAATGTTAATGCAGTCCATTTGGTGACTAAAGTGAGAGCTTACGACGCTGATATTGGATATAACGGCTGGTTATTATTTTCACTGCAGGAAGTGACTGATCACAGTCTTTTTGGTTTGGACCGCTATACTGGACAGATTAGGACACTTCGGTCATTCACAGAGACAGACGAGGCAGAACATAAACTGGTAATTCTGGTCAAAGACAATGGGAACATTTCACTCTCAGCAACAGCTACCGTGATTATCAAAGTTGTGGAGCCCAAGGAAGCTTTTGCAGCTTCTGATGTCAAAAGTTCAGTAGCTGACGATGAAGAAAATAATGTGAGTTTTTACTTGATGATAACTTTGGGATCAGTTTCTGCACTTTTTCTCATCAGTATCGTCGTGTTGATTGTAATGCAGTGCTCCAAAGCCACAGACTATTCCTCCAAATATTTACAAGATACGAATTATGACGGGACACTGTGCCACAGCATTCAGTATAAATCTGGAGACAAACGATACATGTTAGTTGGACCCAGAATGAGTATAGGTTCTACTATAGTTCCTTGCAGCAATGGGAATACTCTAGTGGTCCCGGGACACAGGATGTCTTCTGCTGGAGAGGTAAGAACCAAAGTATTATAGTTAATATAATGAAAAAACGTCTCTTTTGGTTCGATATTGGTTTCATGCATATCAATAGCCATGTTTCAATTCGTTTTCATTTCTTCTATTTTCGAGAGCGCTTTAAAGTCACTCTAGGCCGCAGTTCTCCGTGGTTGCTGTCCATGGTGCTGAAATTATTGTTGTTGGCCTGCTGTTTCAAATATTTTGGGGGAACGATCGCTGAGAAAGACAAATATTTGCCTAGTTGTCTGTATTTTCACAGATACCATTCTAATATGGTCACTGATAGCAATCGTTCTGTTTTTTTTAGTTTCGTTTTCCCTTTGTCCATGCATTTCCTTTCAGATGATATTGTACAATAGACATTAGGTGTGGTGTCTGTATTGACCACTTTCCACAAAAATGCTTTCTGACATTTTATTTTGTTGTAACCCCTTACGTGTTTAGAACATCTTACAAAATATTGCTCATTACATCAAGCCATGCATAATCCCTTCATTATATCGCCAAACATTTTGAAAAGTATTTTTTTGTTTTTGTTTTATTAACACATTGACAATTCCTGAATGTTACCAAAAGACTCAGCACTTTGATGTGGCATAGATTCACAAGGTGTCGATATCTTGGTAAAATAAGGTTCCATATTTATTATGTCGTCATCTTTTGAACCTAACCTAACCTAAGTAATTTCTTATTTCGCCATTGACAATTAATTTCCAAGCTGTCGATGTACTGAATTAATTATTATGAAATAATGAACGTATTAAGTAAATATTTCTCATTCAATTAAACCATGCATAATCACTGCATTCTTTTACCAGAACTGTTATAACGTTTTTTGAACAGTTAAAAAACATCCACTGAATGTTAAGCGATCGCATTGATGTGGAATGGAATCACAAGGTGTCGCTCTCTTGATAAAATAGGGTTCCATATTTTTTATGTCGTCATCTTTTGAGCCCAGCCCTCAAACAATTTGTCATTTCGACATCGACAGTTCATGTGTAAGCTTTCGGAAGGCCTATATATTTCAAATCGAGTTAAGGCATACATTTCTGCCATTTCTTGGACGAGGGGGACCTGCATTTGGATTATGGAGTTTTTGGTATTCTGGAAAACATTGTTCTAGTTGATGTAGGCCACTGTGCAGATTTTAATCACATTGTCATGGAACAAAGAAGACGCGGGGAATGGATGGAGCGGTGGAAGTGGCTTGCCTTTATGGTTTCTATGGTTCTTTTTTGGTGCCAGGCTTCCGCACAGATTCGATATTCCTCCTACGAGGAACTAAAAGAAGGAACTGTTGTGGGGAATATTGCCAAAGATTTGGGACTGGATAAGAACACGTTAAAAGAAAGGGGTTATCGTGTTGTACCGGGTTCAACTGAACCATTTTTCATCGTAAACCAGAACGATGGGATATTATACGTAAACCGAAAAATAGACCGAGAGGAAGTTTGTGTACAGAGTAGTTTGTGTCTGATCAACTTGAAAACCGTCCTAGAGAACCCACTGGAGATCCATTACGTCGCGGTGGAGGTTTTAGATGTCAATGACCACTCTCCCAGCTTCCAGGAGATAGAGAAGCGATTGGAAATATCCGAATCCACCTTGCCAGGGACGCGATTTCAGCTGAAAGCTGCGCGCGACTTAGATGGTGGTGTATTTTCGGTTCAACAATATAAACTCAGTCAAAATGATAATTTTCATTTAGAAGTAAAAGACAAAGGGGATGATGGGAAAATCCCCATATTAGTTTTACAAAAGGCGTTAGACAGGGAAGCTGTTGTGAGTCATGTATTAGTACTTACGGCTTTTGATGGGGGGAAACCCCCTAGATCGGGTACTATGGAAATAACAGTAGATGTTTTGGATGTTAATGATAACGCACCTGTCTTTTCTAAAGATGTTTACTCCGTGTCATTGAATGAAAATGCTGATTTAGGCTTCAAAGTTGTGCAGGTTAACGCAACTGATCTCGACGATGGTCTAAATGGAGAGATTGTGTTTTCATTTGGTAACAGTGTGCATGACAGTTTGTTTAAACTTTTTGATATTAACCCAGTTACAGGTGAGATTATTGTGAAAGGTCTTATAGATTATGAGGTGAAAGACAAATATGAAATAGAAATTCAAGCATCCGACAAAGGTTTAGCCCCTCTAGTTACAGAAAAGAGCGTGCGTATAAAGATAGTGGACCTGAATGACAATGAACCAGAGATTGAAGTGACTTCCTTTTCCAACACTATCCGTGAGGATTCAAGACCTGGAACAACGGTAGCTCTAATCAATGTTCACGATAAGGACTCTGGTCTAAACGGAAAAGTGATATGCTCCCTAACAGAAGATATTCCATTTCAACTAACACCATTGTTACAAGATAATATGTACTCATTGGTTACAAAATCACTCCTGGATAGAGAAAAAAAGCCACAGTACCATTTCCTAATAGTCGCCAAAGACGCGGGGCAGCCAGCATTGTCTTCTAGGAAAACTATTAGTGTAATTGTTTCAGACGTTAATGATAACAGTCCAGAGTTTTTATTAAGCCCCTATACTTTCTATATCAGAGAGAATAACTCCCCAGGGTCCTCGCTGTTTTCTGTTCAGGCCTACGATAATGATGACATTGAAAATGCTCATATTACATACCATATTGTAAGAGATTTGGACCCAAAGCATAAATTGTCCTCATTTCTTAATATTAACGCCGAAAATGGTGAGATAATTGCGCTGAAAAGCTTTGACTTTGAAACTTTAAAAACCTTCGAATTCCAAGTTGTTGCCACGGACACTGGAACTCCGTCATTAAGCAGCAACGTAACAGTGAACGTGTTCATTCTGGATCAGAACGACAACGCACCAGTTATCCTGTATCCAGCCAGTATTAATGGTTCTGCTGAAGGTGTGGAGGAAATTCCTCGCAATGTGAACTCGGGCCATTTGGCAACTAAAGTGAGAGCATTTGACGCTGATATTGGATATAACGGCTGGTTATTATTTTCACTTCAGGAAGTGACTGACCACAGTCTGTTTAGTTTGGACCGCTATACTGGACAGATTAGGACACTTCGGTCATTCACAGAAACAGACGAGGCTGAACATAAACTGGTCATACTGGTGAAAGACAATGGGAACATTTCACTCTCAGCAACAGCTACCGTAATTATCAAAGTTATTGAGCCGAAAGAAGCTTTTGCAGCTTCTGATGTTCAAAGCTCCGTAACAGACCAGGAGGAGAACAACATCACCTTTTATTTGATAATAAGTTTGGGGTCAGTTTCAGTACTCTTTCTGATCAGTCTTGTCATGTTGGTTGTAATGCAGTGCTCCAAGGTCACTGACTATTCTTCAAAGAATGTACAAGATACGAATTATGACGGAACGCTGTGTCACAGCATTCAGTACAAATCTGGAGACAAACGATACATGCTAGTTGGACCCAGAATGAGTATAGGCTCTACTATCGTCCCAGGGAGCAATGGAAATACTCTAGTGATCCCCGATCGCAGGACTATGTTTGGAGAGGTAAGGTAATGCCGTATTATTCCTACTTTATCTAATGCACTTATAGAAAAGATCAGAGCAATGCAACTACCTTCACGTGTCTCGCTGTCCATGGTTCTACAAATAATCTTTTATTCTTTTTGATAGTATAGATCAAATCTATATTCAACTAAGCCTGCATTGCTCTTGCCCAAAAATATGACAAATAACACTATTAATACAGCCTTTACTATTACAATACATGACAACTTTTATCAGAACGCTCAGCGCCATGTATTTTACATGGTCAAACGTAATCCTGCAATGTGTTTAGGAAACGCATGGTGTCAGTGTGACAGTAACGTCCTTTTTTAAGAGCCAATGTTGTCATGGATCCACCTACTATCACCCAGCTGGTTATTTCGACATTTGCAGAAAAATTGTCGAGCAGGACGATAGTTGAGCCCACGTATCCCGTGCGGGAGCACAATTATTTAAAAATCGGCTTTTCTGAGGTATTTTTATTATTGGTGAAATAGTATATGTGGTAGACGCCTGCGGAATATTTTTTTCATTCAAAGCATGGAACAAAGAGAGCTGGAAGCATGGACCGAGCGACGGCGATGGGTTGCCTTTATGATTGTTTTGAATCTATTTTGCAGCGAGGCTTCGGCTCAGATAAGATACTCTATTTTTGAGGAGCTCAAGGAGGAAACTGTTGTGGGCAACACAGCTAAAGATTTGGGACTAGATAAGAGCACCTTGAAGGAGCGGGGTTTTCGCATTGTGGCTGACTCGACCGAGCCTTTATTCACGCTGAACCAGAACGATGGCATCTTATACGTGAACCAACAGATAGATCGGGAGGAAGTGTGTGAACGGATTAGCGTTTGTTTGATCAACTTGAAAATCGTGCTAGAGAACCCACTGGAGATCCACTATGTCGCTGTGGAAGTTCTGGATATTAATGATAATTTCCCAAGTTTTCCGGAGAAAGAGAAAGCACTTGAGATATCAGAGTCTGCTTTGCCAGGAGCGAGGTTCCAGCTCCAAGCTGCACGTGACCAAGACATAGGTCAGTTTTCAGTTCAGCAGTACAAACTCAGCCAGAACGAACATTTCCGTCTAGAGATAGAGGATAGAGGGGATGACCGAAAAGTGCCATTTCTGACTCTACATAAGCAATTAGATAGAGAGACTTTTAAAAGACATAGGCTACTGCTTACTGCAATTGATGGGGGCCGTCAAGTGAAAACCGGGACAATAGAAATAAACGTTGAAGTACTTGATATTAATGACAACTCCCCTGTTTTCACAAAAGATGTGTACACTCTTTCGCTAAGTGAAAACTCTCCGGTAGGTGCTACAGTGATTCAGGTAAATGCAACAGATTTAGACGATGGTGCAAATGGGGAAATTATTTACTCTTTTGGCAATGAAGTTAACAGTAAAGTGCGTGAACTTTTCACTTTAGACTCAGTCACTGGAGAAATAGTTGTTACTGGTTTGATAGATTTTGAGAAAAACAAAAGGTATGAAATTGACATAAAGGCTTCCGATAAAGGACACGTTCCATTAACCACCGACAAAAGCGTTATCATCAATGTTGTTGACGTTAATGATAATGCTCCACAGATTAAAGTGACCTCATTTTCCAACTCTGTCCCTGAAGATTCCAAACCTGGAACTACAGTGGCTCTAATAAGTGTTCATGATAGGGATGCTGGCCTTAACGGGAAAGTGATTTGCTCCATAAACACAGAAGTTCCTTTCACTTTATCGCCATCGTTACAAAATGATATGTATTCTGTAGTCACCAAGACTTCATTGAATAGGGAGAGTCTTTCTCAATACGACATAACAATAATTGCCAAAGACGCAGGTAATCCAGTATTGTCGTCTATGAAGACCATTAGTGTATTTATAGCCGATGTCAATGATAACAGTCCCGAGTTTTCACTGAGCCCCTATACTCTCTATTTGACTGAGAATAACGCGCCAGGTGCCTCAGTATTTACCGTCATTGCCTTTGATCGTGATGAGAATGAAAACGCTCAAATGTCATATCATATTCTGAGAGACGGGAGAGAAGAAAATAAATTGGCTTCCTTTCTAAACATTAACTCTGAAAATGGGGAAATAGTGGCGCTAAAAAGCTTTGACTTTGAAACCCTGAAAACATTTAAATTCCAAGTTGTTGCATCAGACTCTGGAATTCCTTCTCTAAGCACCAACGTCACAGTTGACGTCTTTATTCTGGACCAGAACGACAATGTACCAGTGATTTTGTATCCCCTCATTACTAATGGTTCTGCTGAAGGCGCGGAGGAGATTCCCCGCAATGTCAACCCAGGCCATTTGGTGACTAAAGTGAGAGCTTACGATGCTGATATTGGATATAATGGCTGGTTATTATTTTCACTGCAGGAAGTGACTGACCACAGTCTTTTTGGTTTGGACCGCTATACTGGACAGATTAGGACACTTCGGTCATTCACAGAGACAGACGAGGCTGACCATAAACTGGTCATAATGGTCAAAGACAATGGGAACATTTCACTCTCAGCAACAGCTACCGTGATTGTCAAGGTTGTGGAGCCCAAGGAGGCTTTTGCAGCATCTGACGTTAAAAGTTCAGTAGCTGACGATGAAGAGAATAATGTGATTTTTTACTTGATGATAACTTTAGTATCCGTTTCTGGACTTTTTCTCATCAGCATCGTCGTGTTGATTTTAATGCAGTGCTCCAAAGCCACAGACCAATCCTCCAAATATTTACAAGATACGAATTATGATGGGACTCTTTGCCACAGCATTCAGTATAAATCTGGAGACAAACGATACATGTTAGTTGGACCCAGAATGAGTATAGGCTCTACTATAGTCCCGGGCAGCAATGGGAATACTCTAGTGGTCCCGGGCCACAGAAGGTGTGCGTCTGGAGAGGTAAGAAGTTATATTGATTAATTGATGAGTTTGACTATCATATTGCTGTTAACTTTATATTACTATACTCCCAAAGCATTTTTTTTTTCTTGGAAACGTATTGCCTTGTTCAAAACGACTAAACACTCTGTAAAAACAAGTATTCTGCTCTGGATCACAAAAGTGCATCTGGAGAAGTCAGACCATTTTGAGTTTGCTATATAAATCACTTTATTAAACCAACTTTATTAAGCCTAGCATCTACAGTTTATAGTTTGGTTGACCTACTTTCGTTTCGTCGTTTATCGGAAGTACATCCATGAAAACAGTACAACTTGGAAGGTTTTGTTTTGAATTCTGTATAAAAAAGGTAGCGCTGTCCATGGAGCTGAAACCGTCTAAATAAACCCTCTGACACTGAAGCAATTTTGGTAATTTAATACATCCTTCAAGAAAACCGTTTTCCCCTTCTGATCAATAAAGCATTTTCTATTCCATTCAATTTACAAGTAACTATTTATTCTCTTTCAAATTTGAATCTAGCCTATATTCGTCAATTAGAATAATCTATATTTTCTAGTTGCGTATGGTGCTTATTTGCACTGAAAAACGCTTTTATGTCGTCTAATATCATATACATTTCAGTTGTCTCCGAAAATTTGTTGTAGCAAAGTTAACTACAAGCCTGTTATTTTATCTGGTATCGCACGGTGTCAGTGTACAAGAAATATAACGCTTCTATGTCGTCATAACCCGGTCTGCATATTAGTCCACACCTTTTGTTCTGAATTCAGTAGAATCCTTTCCTATCTGTCATTCCTTATTCGTTTGCACTCAATGATTTCGGAATAGGATCATCGGCAAATGAGAGTAGGCCATATAATGGAATTTATTCAGTGGATAATAATGTTATAGTACAGTGGATACCTCTTTTTTGAATTCCATGGTTAAAAGCCTTCGCGATTCAAGGATGGAGCGACAACTGGGTGGCGTTTTCATGGCTCTGGCTTTATTTTTACAGGAGGCGTCAGCGCAGATAAAATATACAACATCCGAGGAGCTAAATGAAGGAACTCTAGTTGGAAATATAGCGAAGGATCTGGGATTAGATGAAGGCACTTTGAAAGAAAGGGCTTTTCGTATTGTGTCTGGCTCAGCCGTAACACTTTTCCATTTGAACCAGAACGATGGGAGCTTGTATGTGAACCAACGGATAGACCGAGAGGAAGTGTGTAAGCAGAGCAGTGTGTGTTTGATCAACCTAAAAACCGTTTTAGAGAATCCACTTGAGATCCATTATGTATCAGTGGAGGTTCTGGATCTAAATGATCATTATCCGAGCTTCCCAGAAAAAGAAACTCGTTTAGAGATATACGAGTCCGAGCTACCCGGCGAGCGATTCCAACTGCAAGCGGCGCGTGATCAAGACATTGGCTTGCACTCTATTCAACAATATAAACTGAGCCCCAACGAACATTTCAATTTAGAAGTTAAAGATAGAGGTGAGGATGGAAAAATTCCTATTCTGCATTTAAAGAAAGCTCTTGACAAAGAAACTAAACGAAATCACAGACTGGTGTTGACAGCTGTGGATGGAGGAAAGCCCCCCAAGTCTGGTACTGTAGATATTTTTGTTGATGTTTTAGATGTAAATGATAATGTTCCAGTATTTACAAAAGACTTATATTCTGTGACCCTCAATGAAAATTCCCCAATCGGCACAACTGCCATACAAGTAAACGCCACCGATTTAGACGATGATTTAAATGGCGAAGTTTTTTACTCCTTTGGAAAAAATGTAAATAACCGACTACGTCAACTTTTCGATGTAGATACGACGACAGGGGAAATTATTGTCAAAGGAGTGATCGATTTTGAAGTAAAAGATCGTTATGAAATAGATATAAGAGCATCTGATAAGGGTGCAATACCTTTGAAAACAGACAAAAGCGTGGTGATACAAATAATAGATTTAAATGACAATACACCAGCGATTGAGGTGACGTCATTTTCAAATGCAATTCCTGAGGACTCTAAACCCGGAACTACAGTGGCTTTGATAAGCGTTAGCGACATGGACGCTGGACTCAATGGGAAGGTGACATGTTTTCTAACTGAAGATGCTCCTTTTCAGCTTTTACCAGCTTTAGAGGACAACATGTATTCATTGGTGACTAAGTCTTCAATTGATAGAGAAATAATATCTCATTATGATATAACAATATTCGCTAGGGATTCAGGACAACCATCACTTTCATCAATTAAAACCATCACTGTGATGGTGTCTGATGTCAATGATAACCCTCCAGAGTTTTCAAATAGTCCGTATCATTTTTATTTGACTGAAAATAATGCACCAGGAGCCTGTGTGTTTTCTGTTAGAGCCTTTGATCGTGATGAAAATGAAAACGCAATTATCTCATATCATATTCTTAGAGAAGGAGGGAAGGAAAATAAACCGGCATACTTTCTGAATATCAACACAGAAAACGGGGACATTTCGGCACTAAAAAGCTTTGACTTTGAAACCCTGAAAACATTTACATTCCAAATTGTTGCATCAGACTCGGGAATTCCTTCACTTAGCAGTAACGTCACACTGAACGTCTTCATCCTGGATCAGAACGACAACACTCCATTGATCGTATTTCCAGTCAGCACTAACGGTTCCGCTGAAGGTGTGGAGGAGATTCCCCGCAATGTTAACGCAGGCCATTTGGTGACTAAAGTGAGAGCTTACGACGCTGACATAGGATATAACGGCTGGTTATTATTTTCACTGCAGGAAGTGACTGATCACAGTCTTTTTGGTTTGGACCGCTACACTGGACAGATTAGGACACTTCGGTCATTCACAGAGACAGACGAGGCTGAACATAAACTGGTCATACTGATCAAAGACAATGGGAACGTTTCACTCTCAGCAACAGCTACTGTGATCATCAAAGTTGTGGAGCCCAAAGAAGCTTTTGCCGCGTCTGATGTTAGGAGTTCATTTACAGACCAGGAAGAGAACAATGTGATACTTTATTTGATGATAACTTTAGGGTCAGTTTCAGCTCTTTTCCTTGTCAGTATCATTTTGTTAATTGCAATGCAGTGCTCCAAAGCCACGGAGTATTCCTCTCAATATCTTCAAGATGCAAACTACGACGGAACTTTATGCCACAGCATTCAGTATAAATCTGGAGATAAACGATACATGTTAGTTGGACCCAGAATGAGTATAGGCTCTACTATAGTCCCGGGCAGCAATGGAAATACTTTAGTGGTCCCGGACCAAAGGAGGCATGAGTCCACAGAGGTAAGCGCTGTTTTGGTAACATATGCCGTAGGTGTGCTGTTAACACACTGTTCATCATTTTGTAGAAACATGTTTGAGGGCTTTTTAATCGTTCTCGGTCAGATCGTGGTGCTCTAAGTTGCAACAAAATCAAAGGCGTGCAAAATGTTTTTAGTTGGTTGTGATACAAGAATATATTGTTTCAATGCATTAGTGCGATTAGAAAGTTGCGTTGTGAACTCGCACCCATGTTTGAATTTGTACATATGTTTGGGAAAGCAGGTAATTCCTGAATGGTTTGTAATCAAATCCGTATATGCGTAAGTGGCATATATTATATGGAGTTGTAAAACTTTGCCCCTTCAAAATAATTGGGTGCATGACACCTCTGTGGGGAAGTTCATATATTTGTTCTTAATCATGTGCCAATATTACAGTACGCATTATTTTATTTCATTTCAGATGCACACGGACATGTAGCTATTGTAGAAAATGTTTTCTCCGGTAATAGCAGTAAGGTTGCAGGATTGGAATTAGAATTTTTTCATTACCAAATGTTCTGACAATTAATTTTGGTAATGTGGTGTACAATCACATGGTGTCAGTACCCAACCATCAGTGAGGCTCATTTATACATTTTAGATCGCGTCGAGTTTCCACCCTCTTGCGTTCAGTTGTTGAGGACAGCATAGTAAAGCAGCGTGGCTTTGGAAATAGAATCAGCATTGTGGGGACGTGACATACTACAAAGAAAACAATTGGCCACTTGAAATGATATGGAGATAACACAGACTAAGGTTTTGAATAATTGTTGATATGGTGTTTGCTTTTCTTAAGTAATGGAACAAAGAACTCTTGAGGCATGGACCGAGGGGCGGCGATCGGTTGTCTTGATGGTTGCATTGGTACTGTTGTGGAGCAAAGCTTCAGCTCAGATAAAATACACGACAACTGAAGAGGTCGAAGAAGGAACGTACGTTGGAAACGTTGCAAAAGATTTGGGTCTCGATCTAAGTAGCCTAAAAATCAGGGGGCTTAGAATTGTATCGAGCTCACCCGAGCCCCTTTTTCGCTTAAATACGGAGGATGGAGTCATTTATGTGAACCGTAAGATAGACCGTGAGGAGGTTTGTGAACGTAGCAGTGTCTGTTTGATCAACCTAAAAACTGTACTAGAAAACCCACTGGAGATACATTATGTCTCGGTGGAAGTGTTGGATGTTAACGACCACTCTCCCAGGTTTCCAGAGAAACAAAACATTATGGAAATATACGAGTCTGCATTACCAGGAGCAAGGTTTCCGCTGCAAGCTGCACACGACCCAGATGGTGGACTGAATAGTGTTCAGCAGTATAAACTCACCGCAAACGAGCATTTCCGTTTGGAGGTTAAAGAAAGAGGCAAGGAAGGAAAAATACCTATTCTTTTTCTACAGAAACAATTAGACAGAGAGGCTGTACAGACCCATGAGTTATTGCTCACAGCCAATGATGGGGGGAAACCTCCTAGTTCGGGGACTTTGATAATTATTGTCCAGGTTTTAGATGTAAATGATAATGTCCCCATTTTTACAGAGGAGCAATATTCGGTAACTCTAAATGAGAATTCTCCTATTGGCACAATGGTGGTCCAAGTAAACGCTACGGACCTGGACGAAGGTTCTAATGGAGACATAATTTATTATTTTGCTAGTAATGTGAGAACTGATTTACGTAAACTGTTCGACATTGATGCCAACACAGGAGAGATCGTTGTAAAAGAACTTATAGACTTCGAATTAGAAGACAGCTTTGAGATTGATATACAAGCATCTGATAAGGGATATAATCCAATGACAACTGTAAAAAGCGTTTTTATAAAGATGGTTGATATCAACGACAATCCCCCTGAGATCGAAGTGACATCTGTTTCAACTTCTATTCCCGAGGATTCTAGAACCGGAACCACAGTTGCATTAATTACTGTAAATGATAAGGATTCAGGTCTAAATGGAAATGTCATCTGTTTCATATCGGACGATGTGCCCTTTAACTTAATGCCAACTTCACAAAATAAAATGTACTCGGTTGTCACCAAATCTCCGTTAGATCGAGAAACTCAGTCTCAGTATGAGGTAAGAATTATTGCCAAAGACGCAGGAGATCCAAGTCTGTCAACATTTAAAACCATTAATATTGTGGTATCAGATACCAATGATAACAGGCCAGAGTTTTCACTGAGTCCCTATACTTTCTATGTCTTTGAGAATAACGCACCAGGGACATCTGCATTTTCTGTAAAGGCAAAGGATCGTGATGCCAATGAAAACGCCCTAATTTCATATTATATTGCCAGAGATGGAGGCAAGGATAATTCTCCGGCCTCATATCTAAACATCAATTCCGAAACTGGGGACATCTTAGCGTTGAAAAGCTTTGACTTTGAAACTTTGAAAACGTTCAAATTCCACGTTGTTGCATCAGACTCAGGAACTCCGTCACTAAGGAGCAACGTCACAGTGAACGTGTTTATTCTGGATCAAAACGACAACATTCCGATGATTTTGTATCCAGTCAGCTCTAACAGCTCTGCTGAAAGTGTGGAGGTTTCTCGAAATGTGAACACAGGCCATTTTGTGACTAAAGTTAGAGCATATGATGCTGACATTGGATATAATGGCTGGTTATTATTTTCACTGCAGGAAGTGACTGACCATAGTCTGTTTGGTTTGGACCGTTATACTGGACAGATTAGGACACTTCGGTCCTTTACAGAGACAGACGAGGCTCAACATAAACTGGTCATACTTATAAAAGACAATGGGAACGTTTCACTCTCAGCAACAGCTACTGTGGTTATCAAAGTTGTGGAGCCCAAGGAAGCTTTTGCAGCTTCTGATGTGCAAAGTTCAGTAACAGACCGTGAGGAGAACAATGTAACCTTTTATTTGATGATAACTTTAGGGTCCGTTTCAACCCTTTTTCTTATTAGTATTGCCGTCCTGGCTGTAATGCAGTGCTCCAAAACCGCTGACTCTCCCTCCAAGTATTTACAAGATGCGAATTATGACGGAACACTGTGCCACAGCATCCAGTACAGATCTGGGGATAAGCGGTACATGTTAGTTGGACCCAGAATGAGTATTGGTTCTACCATAGTCCCTGGCAGCAATGGAAATACTTTAGTGGTCCCCGATCATAGAAGTCATACCTTAGGAGAGGTAAGATTTTAGGATTTTTTTTAAGTCACATCCATAAATACTACACCCAATTTCAAAAAATATATATTATCACTGTCCATGGTGCTGAAATCTACCGTAAAGTCGCAGCTTTGGCAATGCCTGAGCGGTACTAACGTAACACTTTGCCTAGTCTAAATTGTTTTTATTTATTCATTTATTCATTTCAATTGTATTTCATATTTTACAGAGCGCATTTCTCACCTTTGTGGAAATGCATAGCATTGTAGACCGATCAATTACAGGGGAAGCAATCTATTTGTACTACGATATTATCCTATTATTATTCGTTTTGTCTCATTAAATGTACTGTACTATTTAATGAAAAATATTATTGTAATGTGGCGTAAGATCGCATGATGTCAGTGTCTAGGGGAAATAGAGCCTTCTGTAGAGCCCTTCATTGTAGGACTAAGTCGAGTCCACCGCTTGCTGCATGGCTGTGTCCACATAAAGGCACATACATTGTAAGGCGTGCAGCTTACATGCACGGATATATTGGTTTCATGGAGTCTTGTTGGACTAACAACACCTTAGACTGAGATGGATACGTCTGTCATCATATGGTGATTTTTTTCTCTCAGTGGATCTATATGGTTTATCTTTAAATAATGGAGCAAAGTCAACGTGAAGAACGGAGATGTACGAAGCGGTTGGTTTTCTTTGTATCTTGTGCGGTTCTAATATTTAGTCAGGCTTCGGCACAAGTACGATATTCTATTTCAGAGGAGCTAAAAGAAGGAACTGTCGTGGGTAATATAGCAAAAGATTTAGGGCTAGATAAGAGCAATTTGAAGGAACGGGGATATCGCATTGTGGCTGGATCGACGGAGCCTCTTTTCAACGTAAACCAGAACGATGGCTTGTTATACGTAAACAGAAAGATAGACCGGGAGGTAGTGTGTGAACGGAGTGGGGTGTGTTTGATTAGCCTTAAAACCGTGCTAGAAAATCCACTGGAGGTGCATTACGTTGTAGTTGAGGTACTGGATGTTAATGACCATTCTCCTAGTTTCCCAGAGAAAGAGAAGAGGATAGAGATATTTGAGTCGGCATCACAAGGAGCGCGATATCAGTTACAATCGGCTCGTGACTTAGACATTGGACAGTTCTCTATTCAGCAATACAAACTCAGCAGCAACGAACTTTTCCGCCTTGAAGTGAAAGACAGAGGTGAAGGCCGTAAAATGCCATTTCTAGTTTTACAAAAGCAGTTAGACAGAGAATTGTCTGCAAAGCATAAGTTACTACTTACTGCAATTGATGGGGGGCGTCCACCTAAATCTGGCACGATAGAAATTAATGTTGAGGTGCTGGATGTTAATGACAACTCGCCTGTTTTTACAAAGGATGTTTACACAGTGGCGTTAAGTGAAAACTCACCTTTTGGGTCAACAGTAATACAGGTTAATGCAACTGATCTAGATGAAGGTACAAACAGTGAAATTGTATATTCATTTGGTAATGAAGTTGATCGTAGATTACAAGAGCTCTTCAGCTTAGACGAAATCACCGGTGAAATAAAAGTGACAGGTACGATAGATTTTGAAGAATACAAAACCCATGAAATTGATATCCAGGCCTCAGATAAAGGCGCTGTACCATTGACATCCGAAAAAATCGTATTGATCACAGTAATGGACGTTAATGACAATGTACCTGAGATCGAACTGACTTCATTTTCAAACTCCATCCCTGAGGATTCCAAACGTGGAACCACGGTAGCTTTAATAAGTGTTCACGACAAGGACTCTGGCCTCAATGGTAAAGTGATTTGCTCTCTAAAGGAAGATGTTCCCTTCACTTTATCACCATCGTTACAAGAAAACATGTATTCTGTAGTCACAAAGTCTCCCCTGGACAGAGAAAAACAATCTAAATACGATATAACAATTGTTGCTAAAGATGCAGGGCAGCCAGCATTGTCGTCAATGAAGACTATACGTGTAATTTTGTCAGATGTCAATGATAACCCTCCTGAGTTTTCACTTAGTCCCTATACTTTTTATGTGACTGAGAATAACACTCCAGGGAGCTCTGTGTTTTCTGTAAGGGCGTCTGACCATGATGAAAATGCAAATGCTTTAATTTCCTATCATGTTGTGAAAGATGGAGATACAGACAACAATCTGCCGTCATTTATTAACATTAACTTGGAAAACGGTGACATTTTGGCACTGAAAAGCTTTGATTTTGAAACACTCAGAACATTTAAATTCCAAGTGGTTGCATCAGACTCTGGAACTCCGTCATTAAGCAGCAACGTCACAGTGAACGTGTTCATTTTGGATCAGAATGACAACATTCCAGTGATTGTGTATCCCATCAGCACTAATGGTTCCGCTGAAGGTGTGGAGGAGATTCCACGCAATGTGAAGGCAGGCCATTTGGTGACAAAAGTGAGAGCCTATGACGCGGATCTAGGATACAACGGCTGGTTATTGTTTTCGCTGCATGAAGTGACTGACCATAGTCTGTTTGGTTTGGACCGCTATACTGGACAGATTAGGACACTTCGGTCCTTTACAGAGACAGACGAAACTGAACATAAACTGGTCATACTGGTCAAAGACAACGGGAACCTTTCACTCTCAGCAACAGCTACTGTGATGGTCAAGGTTGTGGAGCCTAAAGAGGCTTTTGCAGCTTCTGATATTCAAAGCAAAGTAACTGACCGCGAGGACAACAATGACAGCTTGTATTTAATAATAAGTTTAGGGTCAGTTTCAACACTTTTCCTTATCAGTATTATCGTGTTGATTGTAATGCAGTGCTCCAAAGCCACAGACTATTCCTCCAAGTATCTACAAGATGCAAATTATGATGGGACCTTGTGCCACAGTATTCAGTACAGATCCGGAGAGAAACGGTACATGCTAGTTGGACCCAGGATGAGCATTGGCTCGACCATAGTCCCGGGAAGTAATGGGAATACTTTAGTGGTTCCAGATCACAGGAATCATACATTAGGAGAGGTAAGAGAGTATTATTTTTTAAGTCGCATATATGCATAGTACACCTAACTTATACATAATAAATATATTGTAGCTATCCATGGTGCTGAAACATGTCGGGAAGTTGAAGCTTTGTCCATGCAATTCACGAACGATTCTAAAGTACCATTTGTTCTCCCTTTTACAATGCGCAATTCTGATGTTTGTGTTGTACCGCCAACAATTACGTATTATTTGACTTTATATCACTATTTGCATTACACTATTTTCTTTGGACCGGCTTATTCTTATTTTCTCTCGTCAATTGATATTATTAATCGTTTTGTCTCATTCAACGAAGACTGCTTATCAAAATAGACATGCAATGTGGTGTAGGATCGCATGATGTCAGTGTGCAAGGGATATAGAGCTTGCTGTTGAGACAATCGTTAGAGGCTACATTGGATTCCACCTCTATGCTGCGTGGTTTTAGGTAGAATCATTTTAAGGCTTTCAGCAGAAATCCAAGGATCTGTTGGTAGTATGCAATTTAGTAGGACTAACAATACCTATGATGGATATATTTGAATGATTTTGTGATTTTTGCTCTCTGTGGATGTATCTTTTATCTTTAAACCATGGATCAAAGACGACGCGAAGCACAGAGATTGCTACAGCGGCTGGTTTTCTGTGTGGCGTATTTAGTTGTAATTATGAGCCAGGCATCGGCGCAAATAAGATACTCTATTGCAGAGGAGCTAAAAGAAGGAACTGTAGTGGGAAATATCGCGAAAGATTTGGGGCTAGATAAGAACACGTTAAAAGAGCGGGGATATCGCATTGTGGCTGATTCAACGGAACCTCTTTTCCATGTCAATCAAAACGATGGCTTGTTGTATGTCATCCGGAAGATAGACCGGGAAGAGGTATGCGAGCGCAGAGACATGTGCTTGATCAATCTGAAAACTGTGTTAGAGAACCCACTAGAAATACATTATGTTGCAGTGGAGGTACAGGATGTTAACGACCACTCGCCTTGTTTTCCGGAGAAAGAAAAAACATTAGAAATATTTGAATCAGCGTTACCAGGTGCGCGATTTCAGCTCCCCCCTGCTCGCGACCCGGACAGTGCCTCTCACTCTATTCAACAGTATAAACTTAGCCACAATGATCATTTCCGCCTGGAAGTTAAAGATCGTGGTGAGGATGGGAAAATACCCGTTTTGTATTTACTAAAACCACTAGATAAGGAAATTAAAAGGAATCATAGATTGCTCCTGACAGCCCTAGATGGAGGAAAACCTCCGAAGTCCGGGACAATCGACATACTTGTCGAGGTCTTAGATGTCAATGACAATTTGCCCGTTTTCACGAACAATTCATATTCTGTGATGTTGAAAGAAAATTCGCCTGTTGGGACAATCGTCGTGCAAGTCAATGCCACGGATTTAGACGATGGTTTAAATGGGGAGGTCATATATGCGTTTGGTAGCAATGTAAATGGAAAATTGCGTAAACTTTTTGATATTGATGCTATTACAGGTGAAATTACTGTCAAAGGATTGATAGATTTTGAGGAAAAGGATCGTTACGAAATTGACATACAAGCATCAGACAAAGGATCCGTTCCCCTAAATACTGACAAAAGTGTCATCATTAAGATAATTGACCTTAATGATAACTACCCCAAGATCGAAGTCACTTCTTTTTCCAAAGCTATTGCTGAGGACTCCAGACCCGGCACCACTGTGGCATTAATTAGTGTTAAAGATTTGGACTCTGGATTGAATGGGAAAATAGTTTGCTCCGTAAACCCAGATACACTATTTACATTATTGCCATCATTACAGGATAACATGTATGCAATAGTTACAAAATCCTTTCTGGACAGGGAAAAAGAAGATTGTTATGAAGTAACTGTTGCTGCAAAAGACTCAGGGATGCCAACATTATCCTCTCTAAAGATTATAAGTGTTGTTGTATCGGATGTAAATGACAATGCCCCTGAGTTTTCACAAAGTTCCTATACTTTCTATGTTGCCGAGAACAACCCCAAAGGAACCTCTTTATTTTCTGTAAAGGCCTCTGATTGTGATGAGAATGAAAACGCCCAAATTTCATATAATATTATGAGAGATGCGAGCGAAGACAAAAACTGGGCATCTGTTCTAAACATAAACTCGGAAACTGGGGACATTTTGGCGCTAAAAAGCTTTGACTTTGAAACTTCAAAGACATTCAAATTCTATGTTGTTGCATCTGACTCTGGAACTCCGTCACTAAGCAGCAACGTCACGGTGCATGTATTTATTCTGGATCAGAACGACAACGCTCCGGTGATTATATATCCAACCATCAACGCTAATGGTTCTGCTGAAGGTGTGGAGGAGATTCCTCGAAATGTGAACGCAGGCCATTGGGTGACTAAAGTGAGAGCTTATGACGCTGATATCGGATATAACGGTTGGTTATTATTTTCACTGTTGGAAGTGACTGACCACAGTCTGTTTGGTTTGGACCGCTATACTGGACAGATTAGGACACTTCGGTCCTTTACAGAGACAGACGAGGCTGAGCATAGACTGGTCATACTGGTGAAAGACAATGGGAACATTTCACTCTCAGCAACAGCAACTGTGATTATCAAAGTTGTGGAGCCTAAAGAGGCTTTCGCAGCTTCTGATGTGAAACGGTCAATAACCAACGAGGAAGAGAACAATGTGACATTTTATTTGATGATAACTTTAGGGTCCGTTTCAGCACTTTTTTTAGTAAGCATTGTTGTTTTGATTATTATGCAGTGCTCCAAAACCACTGACTTCTCCTCAAAGCATTTACAAGATGCAAATTATGATGGAACGTTGTGCCACAGCATTCAGTACAGATCTGGAGATAAACGGTACATGTTAGTTGGACCCAGAATGAGTATAGGCTCTACTATAGTCCCTGGCAGCAATGGAAATACTCTAGTAGTCCCTGATCACAGGAGGTATCCAACTACAGAGGTAAGAGAATATTCACATGACCCAATAGGCTAACTGAGTAAATAACAACGGTGTAATGCCTTTTTTGCAGACTCAGCTTTTTTGCTATGATCAATGTTGGTATAAACAGACAGAGCTGTCTTCAAGGCTGTCTCTGGCATAGTTTGTTTAAATGTGCTTGATTGTGTTATTACAATATGTTATACAGTGTGTGTCTTGCCACACATGCATCAAGGGTCTGACACAGGTTACTGCTTATTTTAAAATCAGAACTCAGTAACACTGCATGGGCAAAAAACAATGAACTCAAGCATTTCTTCATATTTTCATTACAAAATGTTGCTTTCTTTCTGGTGTAAAGTTAGATCTTTTACTTTTGTTGGGGTACAATAATTGGCTTTTATTTAGAGTTCCTTCTTGTATATAGCCAGTATTGACATGTGACAGTCTAAAAACACAATACAGATTTAGTGTTTAATGAACATATGTTAACTTACTTTGATTTTGCTAAGACATTTTGAAAGATTCCGTGGACATCTTGCAATATCAGATGGAATCGCGTGGTGTCATTGCGCATGTACAAAAACCCTGTGCTGACGATTCTCTTTTCATAGAACCCATGCCATTTCTAGTATTGTTTGCCGTCGGCTAGTCGCTCGATCTTTTTAATGGATTATTATGTTTTTCAAACTGGACTTTTTAGCCATTATATTGGATTTTATGGACATAGGGTATTGATTTAATAGGACCTGTTTCAGTGGTTACCAACCTGGTTACAGTTGATTCCTTTGATTTATCTTTACCAAACATGGTACAAAGAGAATGCGGTTCAATGCGGGAGCTAACCATTTCCCTCATGGCCATAATGGCTTTCTGTTGGAACGGGACTTCAGGCCAAATACGGTACTCTATATCTGAAGAGATAAGAGAAGGAAGTGTGGTAGGTACTATAGCAAAAGACTTGGGGCTGGATCTTGGCAGCTTTAAGGCCAGAGGATTTCGAATAGTCTCTGGCTTGTCCGAGCCACTTTTCGACGTGAATCCGAACGATGGCCTATTGTATGTGAATCAAAAGATAGACCGGGAAGAGTTGTGCGAGCGAAGCAGTGCGTGCTTGATCAACCTGAAAACCGTACTAGAGAGCCCACTAGAAATCCATTATGTTGTAGTGGAGGTGGTTGATGTCAACGACAATTCCCCTATTTTCGCTGAAAAAGAAAAAAAGCTTGACATTTCCGAATCCACTCTCCCGGGTGCGCGATTTCAACTGCAAGCTGCAAGCGATTTAGACAGTGGGGTCAATTCTGTCCAACAATATAAACTTAGTAACAATGAACATTTCCGTTTGGAGGTAAAGGACAGGGGCCAGGATGGTAAAATACCAATTCTCCATCTTCAGAGAGCTTTAGATAGAGAGTTGAAGCAAAGCCACAATTTACTGCTCACAGCCATTGATGGAGGGAAACCAGCCAGGTCTGGGACCATCAATATAAAGGTGGATGTATTGGATGTCAATGATAACATGCCCGTATTTTCGGAAGATAGTGCATACTCTGTATTTCTAAATGAAAACTCACCCATTGGCACAACAGTCATTCAAGTTAATGCTACAGATTTGGATGAAGGCTCAAACGGCGAAGTAATTTACTCATTTGGTAATGTTAACAGCGAGTTACGCAAACTGTTCGATGTGAATGCTCACACAGGTGAAATAACTGTCAAAAGTTTAATCGATTTTGAGCTTAAAGCTAGTTATGAGATTGACATACAAGCATCTGATAGGGGACATGTTACTTTCACAACGGATAAAAGTGTTAAAGTGAAGATCGTTGATCTTAACGACAATGCGCCTGAAATAGAATTAACATCGTTCTCCAAAGCCATTCCCGAAGATTCTAGACCTGGGACTACCGTTGCGCTTGTCAGTGTAAATGATGCGGACTCTGGATTAAATGGGAAAGTAGAATGTTCAGTTAAAGAGGATGTTCCTTTCACCTTGACACCGTCTGTTCAAGATACCATACACTCTGTAATCACAAAGTATACATTAGATAGAGAAAAACAATCTTGGTATGACGTTATAATATACTGCAAAGATCACGGTGAACCAAGTCTATCATCTTTAAAGGCCATTACAATGATCATATCGGATGTGAATGATAACAGTCCAGAGTTTACACAGAGTCCTTATACGTTCTATATCACTGAGAATAACATACCTGGAGCCCCATTATTTTCGTTGACGGCTTTTGATCGTGATGAGAATGACAATGCTTTAATTGCATACCAAATAGTAAGGAATGGGAAAAGCAACGATAAATTGGCTTCTTTTATCAACATCAACGCTGAAAATGGGGACATAATGGCGCTAAAAAGCTTTGACTTTGAAACCGTTAAAACATTCCAATTCAAAGTTGTTGCATCAGACTCTGGAACGCCGTCACTAAGCAGCAATACCACTGTGAACGTGTTCCTTTTGGATCAGAACGACAATGGTCCAGTGATCTTGCATCCAGTTAGTGCCAATGGTTCTGCTGAAAGTGTGGAGGAGATTCCCCGAAATGTGAACGCAGGCCATTTGGTGACTAAAGTGAGAGCCTATGACGCTGATATTGGATATAACGGGTGGTTATTATTTTCACTGCTGGAAGTAACTGACCACAGCCTGTTTGGTTTGGACCGCTATACAGGACAAATAAGGACACTTCGATCATTCACAGAGACAGACGAGGCGTACCAAAAAATGGTCGTGCTGGTAAAAGACAATGGCAACGTTTCACTCTCAGCAACAGCTACTGTGATTATCAGTGTTCTGGAACCTAAAGAGGCTTTCGCGGCCTCTGATGTAAAAAGCCCGATAGCCAATGAGGAAGAGAACAATCTGACATTTTATTTGATGATAACTTTAGGGTCAGTTTCGGCCCTTTTTTTAGTCAGCGTTGTTGTGTTAATTGTTATGCAGTGCTCCAAATCCACAGACCATGCGTTAAAGCATTTACAAGATGCAAATTATGATGGTACGCTGTGCCACAGCATTCAGTATAAATCTGGAGACAAACGGTACATGCTAGTTGGACCCAGAATGAGTATAGGTTCTACTATAGTCCCTGGCAGCAATGGGAATACTTTAATGGACCCCGAACACAGGTGGCGCGCTTGCTCAGAGGTAAGAGAATACTGCGCTGAAACAAATATATGTATAATGCTTCACAGGCTCATGGCTTATTCGTTTTTGTTATTTTTTACTTACAATTGAAAATATACAGATAGTACAGCATTCTCTTGATATCACGCACCCTTAATCATTACTTTTTCCTTTTCAGCAAACCGTTGTCACTATTTTGTCAGAGGAATTGCAAATCGTTAAAATGTTTGTTGTCTCTGGTTTTGAAGATAGAAATGCTAAGTACTTGAATTCAATATTACATTTTGAAGTTCCTTGAACTAGGCTACTTCTAAAAGGGATTTGCCTAAAACAACGGTTGCGTTGTCTTATCTTAGATATCTTAAAAGCTGTCGTCTTATCCACAAAAAAAAATGTACATCACATATGACATGTAACCTTAGGGATATATATATCGTAAGTAGTAGGCAACTTTGAACCACGTTGCAATTTCCAATCAAATCGCATGATGTCAGTGCGCAAGTAAAGTAATCCAACCAACCCGCTCGTCTATTCCATAGCTGGCTTAGAAAGTCGTCGAGTGGATGTCGCCTTTTTTCACGTTAGAAATGTCATCATATTTTTAAACAACACATTGGACACCGATAATGGAATACTTTGAGTATAAATAACACTGTTTGGGAAATATTTACTGGATTCTAATGTAGTACTTTTTCCAAACATGGCACAAAGAGGAGTCCGACTGCCAATGGAGCCGTGGGTCGTTTTCACCGCTACAATGGTTATTTGTATCAGCGGGACTTCAGCGCAGATAAAGTACTCAATATCAGAAGAGCTAAAGGAAGGAACTGTAGTTGGTTCTATAGCTAAAGATTTGGGATTAGATTTAAACGGCTTGAAGTCTAGGGGATTTCATATTGTATCTTCTTTAGCCAACCCCCTTTTCCAGGTAAACCAGGATGATGGCGTTTTGTATGTAAACCGAAAAATAGATCGTGATGAGGTGTGCGAGCAGAGCAGCTTGTGTTTGATCAATTTGAAAGCTGTTCTAGAAAACCCGCTGGAAATGCATTATGTCACAGTGGAGGTTCTGGATGTTAACGACCATTCTCCAATTTTCCCGGAAAGAGAGAAAAGGCTTGAAATATCCGAATCCGCTATGCCAGGTGCCCGCTTCCAGCTACAACCAGCGCATGATCCAGATGGTAGAATGTTCTCTGTTCAACAATATAAACTCAGCCACAGTGACCACTTTCGTTTAGAAGTTAAGGACAGAGGGGAGGATGGTAAAATCCCTATTTTGCATTTACAAAAAGCATTAGATAAGGAAACAACAAGAAGCCATCAACTGCTTCTCACAGCTATTGATGGCGGAAAACCACCTAGGACTGGGACCGCCAACATTATCGTGGATGTTTTAGATATAAATGATAATATGCCAATTTTCAGTAAAGATTCCTACTCTGTTATGCTGAATGAAAATTCACCAATTGGTACCATAGTCATACAAGTCAATGCGACAGACCTAGACGATGATTTAAATGGAAAGGTAGTCTACTCCCTAGGCAGTAATGTCAATAGTAAATTGCGAAAGCTTTTTGATATAAACGCCAATACGGGTGAGATAATTGTTATTGGATTAATAGATTTTGAAGTAAAAGATAGATATGAAATTGATATTCAGGCATCTGATCAAGGAACTGCCCCTTTGACAGCAGACAAAAGTGTCATTATAAATGTAGTGGATATAAACGACAATCTCCCTGAGATCGAGGTTACGTCCTATTCCGGTGAGATTCCAGAAGATTCCAAACCTGGAACAACAGTGGCGTTAGTCAGTGTGAGTGACTTAGACTCTGGTCTAAACGGCAAAGTCACATGCTTAATGAAAGAGGAGTCGCTGTTTACTTTATCACCGTCTTTACAAGATAACATGTATTCAGTTGTCACAAAGTCTGAGCTGGATAGAGAAAAACAGTCTCAATATAACATCACCATAGTTGCCAAAGACGACGGGGAGCCAAGCCTCTCATCTGCAAAAACCATACGTGTTTTTGTGACCGATGTCAATGACAACCGTCCAACATTTTCTCTGAGTCCTTATACTTTCTATATCACTGAGAATAATGATCCTGGAGCGCTAGTGTTTTCTGTGAGGGCCTCAGATCGCGATGAGCATGAAAATGCACTTGTTTCTTATTATATCCGGAGAGACGGAGGCCAAGATAATAACCTTGCCTCATTTCTAAACATCAACTCAGAAAATGGGGACATCTTAGCACATAAAAGCTTTGATTTTGAAGTCTTAAAAACGTTTCAATTCCAAGTGGTGGCGACAGACTCAGGGACTCCGTCATTAAGCACTAACGTCACGGTGAACGTGTTCATTCAGGATCAGAACGACAACCCTCCAGTGATACTGTATCCTGTTACCACTAACGCATCAGCTGAATGTGTGGAGGAGATTCCCCGCAATGTAAACGCAGGCCATTTGGTGGCTAAAGTGAGAGCCTATGATGCTGATATAGGATATAACGGTTGGTTATTATTTTCAGTGCTGGAAGTGACTGACCACAGTCTGTTTGGTTTGGACCGCTATACTGGACAGATTAGAACACTTCGGTCATTCACAGAGACAGACGAGGCTGAACATAAACTGGTCATACTGGTGAAAGACAATGGGAACGTTTCCCTCTCAGCAACAGCTACCGTGATTATCAAAGTTGTGGAGCCCAAGGAGGCTTTTGCAGCCTCGGATGTGAAAAGTTCAGAATCCACCGAGGAAGACAACAATGTTACATTTTATTTAATTATAACTTTAGGGTCGGTTTCGTCTCTTTTTCTCATCAGTATCGTCGTGTTGATTGTAATGCAGTGCTCCAAAGCCACAGACTATTCCTCCAAGTATCTACAAGAAACAAATTATGACGGGACGCTGTGCCACAGCATTCAGTACAAATCTGGAGATAAACGGTACATGTTAGTTGGACCCAGAATGAGTATAGGCTCTACTATAGTCCCGAGCAGCAATGGGAATACTCTAGTGGTGCCTGACCACAGAAGGTGCGTGTCTGGAGAGGTAAGAAGTGATATTGATGAAATGATGAGCTTGACTTTATCATAACGTTGTTAAGTTTATAGAACTAGACTCCCACATCATTTGCCATTTTTTCTTACTTTGAAACGTATTGCCTTCAAAACCTATAGAGGACTACTCATGTAGCGAGCAACGTCTATTTTTTATGGTCTTTGAATGAGCTGGAATGAAACTTCGGAGGTCGTCAGTTTAAACACCAACATGATGGCATTGTTTGACTTTTGACTTTGTTGTAACCTATTGCATATTCAATTTTTTATCGATCAATCTTCTACCTACAATACAGTCTGACTTAGCTACAACATCATTACACCAAAGAGTCAGCAGACAGCAAGAGCAAAAAGGCTCCTTAGCTAGAGGCTTGTTTTGCTCCCAGTATTCAATATTTGTAGTTGATCTGTAACCTTAATGCTGAAGAAAATGCTGACTTGTCAGATGTCCATGCACTGGTTCCCAGTCTTGCATGACACATAAAGATAGGGTTACGTTTTTTTAGAGCAAACCCATGGGAAACCGGAAGCGAAGCATGCTCCCTGACTAATCCTGGCCGAGGTGTTTTTTTTTTGTCAATGCAACCCTTTCTACAGCCTGTATTACCATAAAACAATCCAACATTTGCCCAGTGCTCAGGACAGTAGAATCAGAAACGTTTTTCATGAGCTGCAAAGGTTTATAATAAAAACCCGCGTATCATTTCAGTGATCATGCCTGTTTGTGCCACCCTGATTGTAGCCTTTGTCTGTAGGCGTAGACATGTATGTTTATGACAAGCGCAGGGCATGGCACAGATGAGAATACACAGAGTGTGTGCATGGCAAGAAAGCCACCCACGGTTGGTGTGTCATGTGACTCAGACAGCATGGCCAGTCGGGGTGGGCTGGATGCATGGCTTGGTAACACGAGAGCTGCTGATCACTATACACCAGACTAAACCTCTACAAGTTATTGTGGGCTGCTACCATAGCCTCGGTCTCTGCCGTAGTGACGGGCTGTGTTAATGCTGGGGCGAGTGTTGTGTGAATCAGGGTTATGACTGTCACTTTTCATTTTTAGGCAGCGCATTTTTGCCACAAAGAGGGTTATTCAAATGGTGTGGGCCTTTTAATTGAATCCACTATGAATGAACCGTTACAACCAAGTAGTCTTATTTAGATGAGAACATTGACATACATTGAAGATGAATACAGTATATGATGAATAATGGAATTTAGATATTGCGGCAGTTAACCAAAGCACAGGCAGGGCATCGAACTGGCTTCATAAGAAATAAAAAAGGCGTTGTTCAATCACATCGATAGAAGGGAATGTGGGTGTGAGTTCATTCTCTCAGCATCGGTGTGTGTGTGTTGCCCCTAGCAACAGTCAGGGCAGAACTACCTCTCAGAATTCACTGGTCCTTTCCTGCATGTGGGCGAGCCGCACAAGTGCTCAGCCTTCTTAGCAACAGCGAGAAGAGCAGAGGGGGAGGGAAGGCTGGAGAGGATGGAAGCAAAAATATGAGGGGGGAGGGGCCGTGTCTTTTGAGTGGCTCCATCAGAGCTATATTACAGTATGATATATAAAATGTTTTATATAAATTGAAACACGTGGATTTTGTCAATAAAATCCTCATACTTACTGATAATAATAACAATTCCTTTAATTTATATAGTGCTTTTCAGACACTTGACAATTGAGGACACACTAGAACAGATACATAGAACAAACACATGAAATAAGCTAAGAAAGACATTGGCAAATGATGACATAGATAACATAGGAAAAGGAAAACGGTCACGAGTTAGGAAGGGACGTTGGAGAGAGCGGGAATGAGTGTGTGTATGAGTGCGAAGGGGGTGTGGGGGGGGTTGGGGGGTGGCTGGGTGTATTCAGTTGTATGTCAGGGTGAAGAGGTGGGTTTTGAGACGGGACTTGTAGGTGTTAATGGTGTTCGCACCTCTGACTGACGGGGGGAGTGAGTTCCAGAGCCTTGGTGGCACCCTGGACCATCCTCTCATCCTCTCATACTCGTAATCCGGGCCACATATGGTGGTGATGCTGCCAAAATAGATTGAATTCTTAATTAAATCTTTTCTACAATGTTCATATGCTTTTATCGCATACAACTCTGTCATACGGGATTGTTTTTATCTTGACACGGCAATGGCGACATCGCGTCCGAGCTGGAAACATTCCTCCGTGTTGTCTGTGTGTAAATGATAACACCAGTAATATGACTGACGCAAACAGGACGAGAGAAAGAGGGATCGTCCACAGTGTGACTGAAGATGCCCACCAGTCAGTTGTTCTTCTCTGGGCAACTCTCTTCAGCAGGAGTCGTGTGTTTTGCGTGCGTTCCGGCAGCAGTGCCAAGCTGTGATTCGAACAGCTAAGTTGGGTTTTATTCTACTTATTACATTGTGCCAAAGAAGAGCGCCGGCTACTGCCCAATTCTTGACCTCTGTATGTTAAACCTCTGCCTTAAAAAGGCTACCGTTCAAAATGCTTTCACTTGCACGGGTGTTGCAATCTCAAGAGACGAGTGGTTCACAACACCGGACTTGAGAGGTGCTTATTTCCATGTTCCAGTGCACCCATCACACAGGAGATATCTGAGGTTCTTGTTTGAAGGGGAGGCCTGCGTGAGACTTACAGGTCCGATGAAGAGCGCCTCACCGAAACGCCAGTAATGAGGGGTGTTGTTCCCTGACACAGTCACTGGCTGTCCTTCTGACGCAAACCTACTTCAGTCTGTTCTGTTTTTGGGTGTCCGTGTTTGACCCTGTGTTTCTGTTGCGACGCCCGTTTGCGGTAAAAGCAGTGCACACAGCACACCGTCACCGATCTGATCTGGCTGGCCTTCAGCAGTTTCTAGCTCTTTGGGGCATGAACAGGAATAATCTGGGCCAGCCCGGCCGGGGTATAGGTCTGTGTTTTAATGCGGAGACGATTCAAGCATGTATTCCTTCCTTTATTGACCCAGCATCGATCCTCCTTGCCCTACCGACGCTTCAGAAACACTCGGAACCTGAGACCCAGTCTCCGTGATTCATCCGTGCATCATTTACATCAGGGAGGTCGTCAGTGTGACTGACAGCTGTTATGGCTGTGAGCTAAATTCCACCCGGTTAAACCTCTTTGAAATAGATCGCTTTCTGTTTGATAAGCTATCTAAATGTCTGATCGCATCAGCAGTAAGCTTCATCAGAGCCTGTGCTCGTTTGTCCGGGGTAGCTTCATGTGTACATACCATAGTCGACGTGGCTTATCTTTGCTTCGAGTGGTTTGTCTGTCTGCCTGCTCGGTTTATCTCTGCAATTGCGTTAGTACTCTTCATCAAGGATCACTAACTCTCCTGCGCTCATTAGTCCTATGCAGTGTGTGTGTGTGTGTGTGTGTGTGTGTGTGTGTGTGTGTGTGTGTGTGTGTGTGTGTGTGTGTGTGTGTGTGTGTGTGTGGTTATCTTTGGTAATGGCGCGGCAACTAAAAGTGTGTCTAGGGTTAGCGGTGGAGCCAGGGTGAGGAGAAGAGCGGCAGAGCTTTGTCAGACAGCCACTGAAGCTCTCAAGCAAAATTGTATGTATTGCCAGCAGGCTGAGAGAATTGGCCTTATTTTACATGGCTGCACACACACACACACACACACACACACACACACACACACACACACACACACACACACACACACACACACAAACGCTACAGCCTCTACCCCAAGCAACCACGCTTCTCTCTTCCCTTTCATACCCTCTGTTGCTCTCTCCCTCTCTGGTCTTCTCTCCTTTTCCCTCTGCCAACCCCCTCCACTGCCTTTGCCCCCATTTTTATTTTAGAGAGTGAGCTTCCTACGAGCGTGCTTCTGTTGTTAACATCCCCTTCCTTTATTCCAGTGCTCTCTCTTCTTTGCTCCCTCTCTTTAATTTCTCCCTATCATCCTTTCTTTGGTGCCGTATTCATTTGATATGCCATTGTTTCACGTAGAAGGACTCAGGCAGCATTCCCTGTTGTGTTTCACATGGTTCAATCCTTTCTGCGGGAGAGCTAGACCTTCCCTCTCTCCATCTTTTTTCTTTCTCTCCCTCCCCCCCTCTTCACTTCTGGTACTCTCCTTCCATTTCTTCCACACCCTTTCTAGTTTTCCATCCTCATCCCCTTCTCCTCTCACGCTTACCTCTCACTGGATCTCCCCTCCCCCATTCATCTCCCCCCCCCCCTCTCTCTCTCTCTCTCTCCCTCTCCCTCTCCCTCTCCCTCTCCCTCTCCCTCTCCCTCTCTCTCTCTCTCTCTCTCTCTCTCTCTCTCTCTCTCTCTCTCACTCTATTCCCCATGTCTCACGCCCTACCCCCTACCCTCCGTCGTACTCTCTTCCACTTCTCTTCTACCCAACCCATACCTTCACGGGTCACTACTCCACACTTCCGAACCCATTTTCACTCTCTCTCCACCGAAACCCCTTTATCCTCTCTCGCCTTCCCTTGCTTTCCGTCTCCCTGCGGTTGCTGTTCCTGTCTTTTTTCCTCTCTTCCTTCTTCGTCACCCTTCCCTCTCTCCCTCCCCCTGCCACGCCTGTGGGCTTGTGGGGATGAGGGAGCTGTAAGCTGTTGTGTGTCAGTGGGGCAGACGCTCTCTGCTGCTTTGGCTTGGTGAGGACACACACAGCAGAGCGTCACTCACATCGAGGTCAACGCTGTGATGCTAATCTAATTTAAACACGCACACACACACACGTACACACAGACACACACACCGGACTAGAACAGGGGCGACAGACCCCCTTCACATGCTCACAGAAGCAAACACACTCCCAAATGCAGTTACAATGGTTTGTCTAATCAGATTTGTCGGCCAGCCGGCTACAGGGTGCAAAATAGACAGCGATCCGGGCGCAAGCAAACTCTGGGACGCCAACACACACACACGCCATCACGTGTTCTCATCAGCGTCCTTCCCCCAGCTGCTCACTCATTTAGCTGGGCACCAGAGAGGCCATCAAACCAATGACAGGGGCCCTTCACAGACGACCCACTCCGCAATAAGCGACGACTGGCAGCATCACGCCATCCCTCCCCAGGCCCCAACTACCGCACCTTCACTCCACCTTTCCCGGAAGAAAAGGCCCCGAGCCTCCCTCCACCGCCTCCGCGTTGCGGCCTCAGCGTTGTGGGGGCGAAGGGAGGGGGTGGTCAGCGATCGTATCAGTTACAGAGTGGAAACGACGGAGAGAGGGTGTTATACCGCTTTCCCAGACAACCGGTGTTTTATAAGGGTCGGTGACGCGGCTCCGACCTGCGCACCGCGCTCTGGACCCGGGTTAAACACGGGGTCGCCACCGTTCACACACACACACACACACACACACACACACGACCCGGGTCTGCGAGTTGCTTGCCGTGCGTCAGCGCTGAGTCGTGGCGTCGCGATGTCATTGAATCCGGTTGTTGCGGTTACGGTCTCCGTTGTAATGGTGCCCGTTGCTTCACAGCACGGGCTTGGTTCTTTTCAGGGCTTTCACGATATAAGCACAGAGACAGTGTAACCATGTTGCCTTTAACGTTAGCTAGCCAGTTATTCATTGTCTGCCATAGCTCGCTAGCTAACGTTAACCAGTCGGCTAGCTGGGGGTTTTGATCCGACACAACAAACAGGCTTGATGAGTTGATGTCGTGCTGCAGCCAAATCATTGACAGTGTCACAGTGTCCAGGAGCTGACTTTAATGTGCGTGCAGTTTATATTTTCCGCGTCACATGCACCCATTCTAACCAATGAGGTTTCTGGATGGCAACACGGGTGGAGTGACCCTTTCACAGACGCTTCGAAAAGACGCGTTGACACCTTTCACACCCACAGTCGACCCGTGTTCCACCCTGGGTCCATGGTCCGGTGTGAAAGGGGGCATTAGAAAGAGAGAGAGAGAGAGAGAGAGAGAGAGAGAGAGAGAGAGAGAGAGAGAGAGAGAGAGAGAGAGAGAGAGAGAGAGAGAGAGAGAGAGAGAGAGAGAGAGAGAGAGAGAGAGAGAGAGAGAGAGAGAGAGAGAGAGAGAGAGAGAGAGAGAGAGAGAGAGAGAGAGAGAGAGAGAGAGAGAGAGAGAGAGAGAGAGAGAGAGAGAGAGAGAGAGAGAGAGAGAGAGAGAGAGAGAGAGAGAGAGAGAGAGAGAGAGAGAGAGAGAGAGAGAGAGAGAGTGTCAAGATAGACCTTTTGGCCTCCTCTCTCATCGGGTCCGTTATTCCAGAGGAAGGATCACAAGTGGAGACAGTTGTTTAGTCAAAACGTATTTTAATTCACTCAGAATAATAGTAGTTTACCTTAGCTCATATCCCGCAAAGCTGAATATAAGGAGAGTGGAGAAGACTGTGACGCCCCAGTTCCCTCTGCCAGTCTGATGTCTCTTCCTTTGTCTCTAGCATATATAGTTTAGCGCCACACTCATTTGCACCCCACATGAGCAACACCAGATGTTTCTTGTTGATCTCTTAAACCAGACGCTTCTTCGTTCTCTAAGCCCGGGTCCCTCTTTGACCTTGGGTCACAAACTCCCCACAGTCTCCCCCTGGCCCCGTGCTCCTCTGCCTAAACAGGCCTCTCTTTTCACAATTACCAGGGGCCTCCCAGGTTTCCAACCAGCCCCTCCTTTACAGCCCTCTCATTTCCTCTGCCATAGACTAGTTGTTTTTCTCACTCACTCTTGTTCTTCTGCTACAGACGTCATTAATATCACACAATTACTAGATCACACAACTAATAGGTCACACAATTACTAGAGCACACAACTAATAAGTCACACAACTACTGGACTACACGATGTGTATGCAACTATATCTTGAGCATGCTATTAAATCTGACAAGAGAGAGAGAGAGAGAGAGGAGAGAGTCATGGAACGACCAAACATGGGTGAGACACAGAATACATAAAGACACATACAGAAAGAGAGGAAGGGAAAGAGAGAGAGAGGGAGAGGGGGAGAGGGAGGGGGAGAGAGAGGGAGAGAAAAAAAATATGCCTAGGCTAATCACAGTGCTGCTCCCCTTTGTTGAGTTGAAATGTATATAGGACGAATGTCTTTGGACGCAGCATGGTGTTAAAGATTTAGCCTGTTCAAAATATTCCTATTTAAGTGAATGTGTGCACTTATATTAGCACAGTGGTATAGTTGACCGAAAGCCACACTGTGGTCATCCACAGTCTGGAATTTAAAATATTGGCCATTGTAGCACATACATTTGATGTAATAGATGCAGCCGTTGGGTGTTTACTGGTCACAGAGTGGTGATACCTCAAAACTATCGGGAATTCTAACACTCTTTCCAAGATTCCACATTTTTTGTTTTTGTTAAATATGTTTCACAACAGTAAAGCCCGGTCGAGTTCAAACCATTAAACTTCAATTTGCTTTATGTTTCTGCTTTCTCCTTGACATTAACTACAATGTAGTATTTGTTGATTCTGCGTCCATGGCATGTGCAAGAAGTTTAGTGCATATTTCATGGGCATGACCTCTCTTCCTTTCCACTTCCCTCAGAACCGTGCTCTCCGCATGTCATAGTCTCACTCTTTCTCTCTCTCTCTCGCTATGTGTGAACTTCAACATTATGAATTACAAATTTACAGTAACCCGTTGCACAGTCATTTACTGTAACACATCATTTGTATAATAACACCTAACACCTACACCTAACACCTTATTGGGCTGAGTTATGCCATACAAGCAAAAGTGTGTGTGTGTATGCGCATGTGCGTGTACCTGTGCGTGCGTGCGCATGCGTGTGTGTGTGTGGTCATGCGCAGGATTGTGTCGGTTTGCTGATGCTCCTTTATGGGGTTCTGGAGTTTGGCCAGATCCAGAGAACAGTTTGTCCCTGACTCTGTGTTTGTGTGTGTATCAGCACTTCCTGGGCCCATCCAGGTGGTGTGCGTATCAGCGAATCAGGACGTTATTAGTGTGAACCTAAGGCAGGCTAACCACTGCGGCAGAGGACTTTTAAGCGGAGAGGGACAGATAGATAGAGAGAGAGAGAGAGAGTGTGTGTGTGTGTGTGTGTGTCATACAGAGTGTGTGTGTGGGTCTCCGTGGCACAACACAAAGTGGCGGTGTGCTGCGGAAAGGAATCGTAGTCGCGTTATGCTGCAAAGTCAATCTCATTGACCAGACAGAATCTTGTTTGTCTGTTTACCTGACCTCACCCAATTGTTCTGGAACTCTCAACTGCCCCTTCATCGTGTCGTTTTCACTCACAGTTAGCAACAGACTTCCGGGTATTTGCAGATCAAGTCAGGAGGAAGTCCATCCCGTTCCCTTAGCCGAACCTGTACCAAATCGCCGTCCACATAAGCTATCGCACCCGCCAACGCTGTCACTATATCACATTAGGGGCTAGCTCTCTAGTCTACTGTGATTGACAGGGTATCTGCAGTGACTGCTCCAGCCCTCACGTCTCTGCCCGGCTCACTATCGCCCACGGTAGACCTGCTGCCCGCCGTTCCCAGCTCGGGGGAAAGAGCCAAGACGGCCGCGGAGAACGTGGGGTTAAAGCAGACCGAAAAATAGAGCACTGACAGATTAGGGTGGGATTGTTATCTTGGCTGGGCACTGTGAACTTGAACATAACAGGAGGTGAAAAAAACCAAAACAGAGCAAAATCCAAAGGGCTTAGTGGGAGTGTGCAACGGGGCCCAGCCAGAAAGCAGCGCGCCGAGAGGCCAAGACACTCCCTGGCACGTCGGGCTCCTAGCAGGCCTTGGTGAATCAGTCTTAAGGGGCCCGGCGAAACCCGAAAGGCTCGAAAGTGTAACGAGAACACGTTCAACTTATATAAACCGTTGACCGTGCTTGACATGACCCAGATTGGGCCCACCAGCTCTAAAAGGGTCCGTGCCCGGGGGAGTGTCGCTCAAACGGTAACGTTGACCTAAGGCTGAATCCGGAAGCCTCCTCTCCTGCTCCCGCGGTTTGGGCCGGAATGCAGTGGCGGTTCCGGGAACCCTACGTAGCTCAGGGTTGGCCTGGGAAAGACGGCGCTGCCTTCTTGTGACGTGGGTCAGGCCGGCTTCTAGCGTCACCGCTCCGCGTCCGGTCTGGTTGTGCGATCCGGTCGGGCAGCAGCGACTCTGTTATCTCTCTGTTACCTTTTTCTTCCTCTTCTTCTTACAGTGTGGCGTCGTCTTCACTTTCTCTCACTGTCTTACCTCCCCTTGCTTTCCTTTTCTCGTTCTCTCTCTCTCTCCTCTTCGTCTCTCTCTTCGATCGCTCTTTCTCCTTCTCGACCTCAATCTCTATTCCTGTGTGACCGTCCAGCGCTCGGCCTTACATAAGCCCCGGCCCGCTGGCTGCACGGGGACGCGAAGGAGATGGGCTCTGTACGTTTGGCCCTGGCATGCCACCCTGGTTTTAAACTCACTCCACTGGCTGCTCCGTCAGGGCCAGGGCCAGACCTCTCCTAGGTCGTTCTTGGCACGTTCATTATCTTCATGCATCACCTGGGATTGCGTAAGGACACATTTGCATCGCTGCATGTTCAGTGCGTGTTCTGTGGCTGGCTATGAAAACAATCTTTTTTTTAATAAGTGACTGGCTGTGGCCTGTGGAATTGTCTGCATAGGCGAATGTACATGATCTACTGTTGTTAAACATGAATTGGGATCTCACTGGACTGGAGAGTATCAACCAAAAGTATGCACATGCCATTTTCATTCATCGTCAATTTCAATTCCATTCTTTATGATTAGGCTGCACGCACAGGTCGGAAACGAGAATAAACATACACTGGGATAGTTATATGTGCATGGACTCGCTGTTAGACGAATACTGGACCATGTTTAGAAATGCACCCACGACTTGAAGCAGAACTTGCGCAAACCATTTAGCAATGCTTGAGGGAGTATGCAGATGGGGTCGTGTGCTGTGTGTGTCCTGTGTACAGGATCCAGCGAGCAGTACAGTGGGGTCAAGCATCTGTGCTGGGGCCCAGCCGCCTCGCCACAGCTGCTGCTCTGCTGAAGTCAGTGCTGTGTGCCTCAGAGAGACTGATCTGGAGTCAGCACCGCGGCTGTTATCGTGTCGGGACATTAGGCGACACTTGGATGAAGGCTCTTTTATAGACTGGAGTAAAGGTTGGGATAATCTTCTATAACGTGAATATTGCCGCTGTGGGCAATGAGCTGGTGGTGTATTTACTGAATATGCAGACGATCAATCGAAATGGTAGGCCATTTGTAGAACTGAAACCGAGCACAAGGATAATATAGGTAGAAATACTATGATCTCAAGCCCGGTCTGGTTAACAAATGGTAGGTCATTTGTAGTAATGAAACCAAACACAGGATAATAGAGGTAAAGATACTATGATCTCGAGCCCGGTCTGGCTCAACGAATGGTAGGTCATTGGTAGAACTGAACCAGAGCACGGGGAGGAAAAAAAATACAATCAAAATCAACAAAACTAAGTAAATACTGTGATCTCGAGCCCGGTCTGGCTTAACGGATCGCTTCAAAAACTCAGTGTCCACACCGGGCTTCATTTCACGGATGAGCCTGTGTTCTATTGACTTAGAGTCTCAAAGGAGAGATAGGAACTGCCGTCCTCCCTAAAACCATCTCCCATCAAGAGGCAGGACGGGCTAAACCCAGGCGTGGCTTCGATCGCGGCCAGGTAGCGCTGGCTGGATGTGGGGCTCCAGTGTGAGCTGAAGGGGAGTAGTGTCCCCAGCTGCAGCCTCTCTGAACCCCATGGGGCCGTTTGGCCCTGCTGGTACTTCACTCAGCCTCCTTGGATAATGCCCGGCCTTGTTTGGAGCGGGCTCGGTTGTGAGTTGAACGTGGCCGCGTGGCAGGCGACTGGTATGACTGTCTACACACAGATGCACATTGATGTACAGTGACACACACACATACATAAACACTCACGCACACACACACACACAAGCTCATGGGCATAGGTGACTCATACGACCCCACACAGATTAAACCACCTTTCCACATGTGAGGACAGAGTCAGGGGCTTCAGTGTGTTCTAAAATAACCTAGCATACTTATATAACTCTACCCGTGAAAAGTATTTAGAGACAATTTCTGTTATCGCTCCATTTCTTGACAAAGGCCCAAACGATGAGGAACATAGTATCCTCCTTACCTTTTCCACGAATATGCATTTCCTGACGTGTTCCAGGATATTAATAAACACAGTTCGTTCTGCCTATATAGTCTTTTTTTTTTCAAACAAAAGGGAGTTTTTTCCAAGCTGATGTATTATTTTTGTATGTTTACAGGTTTACAATGTGCTGTAGATTCCCTATCCATCAAAGTCTCATTATTGCCGCGAGCCGTGATAAAATATTTACGTCCAAATCAAGGAAGCAACTCCAGCGAGACAAATGGCTTTTTCAATAGGCTTGATTCTTACTACACTGGATTGGCATCTCTCATTTAGCATTTTTTAGCAAACTTTTTTATAAGACACCTTTTGATAGAGATCCAGAGAGACAAAGTGGAGTGTGCTTTAGAAAACAAGCGTTTTCTGGTTTGCATTGCGTCCTTTTTTTATTCCTAGAAATATGACCCACCGGTGCTGTCTTTGTGGGCCTGGACGTTGAGTGAGTCATCTCAACCCACATGTAGCTTTTTCATTTGATAGAGTGTCTGTGCCGTTTATATTTAGCCAGGCCATCTGCCGTTGTAGTGGACTACAAGTAGAGATTTGGGCTTTTTTTTTTCTTGTTGTTAATGCCAGTATTATTATTATGGCTTAATACACAGAGACTGTCTCAGGCTGTCATGCTAATGCCAGTCCCGAACTCTCGTTGAGTCGGTCAGTCTTGTGTGTCCTGACTCCATTTGCCATGTGTGTGTCTGTGTGAGTGTGCGTTCCCGATTGTGTGTGTGTGTGTGTGTGTGTGTGTGTGTGTGTGTGTGTGTGTGTGTGCGCGTGTGCGCGTGCTGCGTGGACGTTCAGGTTACGAGTGCCTTTGATTCAGCCCGTCTCTGTTGCCCCATCTTCCCCGCCATCTTACGTTGTAGCTGCACCATGAATTAACCAGTGTGATGGAGGCGTTCAGAGGAGGAGTATTACCCCATCAGGTTGAATGAGTCAGACAGCTCAGCCTTCCCTTCTACCACTCCTGCCCCCCCTCCCCCCCCCCCCCTCTCCATCTTGTGAATGCCACGCTTGTCCTCAGCGTCTTTCTCCCTCCAGCCTTTATTTGGAACTTCCTCTCCTCCCTTCAGCCCCCCTGTTTGTCTCAACAGCTCCTTTTCCTCTCATTTCTGGCCGTTTACCGTCTTCCTCCTCACACAAAGGATCTATTCTTTTTTTCCTCCGTCCCTGCCTCCCACACGTCGCTCTTTCCCTTCCTTGGGCTGTGGCCTGTTTTCTCTTGTGCCCCCTTCTGTCTCTCTGAAGGCAGTGCAGTCTGGTAGAAAATGGCTGATGCCCTCCCTTGCTGGGTGTTTGGTCCTGGCTCCTCTCCATGCTCCTCTCCCTTTTGGTTTGTGATGTATTTTGAGAACTGACTGCACTTCGTGGCGCTTTCTATACGGTGCTAGTCTATATATCCCGATACGTTTTTTTGGCTAACCTTTCATTTAGGTAGTGTACCATTACAGGCAATATGGACTGGTATGTTATCAAAAACCTGTACCTTAGATATAGCTTTTACAGTGTATCTTATTTTTGGACAATTTTTCAAACGGTACAACCTTACTCGGCATGTGGCAGTGAGGCAAAGGCAGCGTGTGTGTGTGTGTGTGTGTGTGTGTGTGTGTGTGTGTGTGTGTGTGTGTGTGTGATGTGAAAATGACGAGCTCTGGCGAGGTTTGTCCGCGGCGTCGGCCTTCTTGAGGCCCGTGGGTGTCCAGAGATGGAGTAGATTTGCCGGGCGGCTCCCTCTAAGCCCCTGTTTACTCCCCAGCATCCCTCCTAAGCCGTAATCACTCCCCCCCTGTCCCCCCCCCCCCCCCCCCCCCCCCCCCCCCCCCCCCCCCTGTCCCCCATCCGCCCCCCCGTCCCCCCTGTCCCCCGTCCCCCCCCTGTCCTTTAGCCAGGCTGGGGACAGAGTGTGCGTCGCGAGGCTGGGGCTCTGACCTGGCCAAAGTCGTCCCACAAAGTGAGGGCCCTCACCCTCTCCCCTCCAGGTGCCTCCGGTCGGAATCCCCACCGTGGGAGCCGTCCCGTTCCACCAGCGGTGTTCCCAGTTTTCCTGGGATCAGCGCGTCCGTTACCGTGCGTAAGGGATAATTCCACTTTGGCAGCGGCCTAATGCGATTAAGGGAATCATCTTATTTGTGGCGTGAAGAGGAGGCTTTATGGCAGCAGCCGGTGGTTAATAAAAAAATAGATATAACAAACAGGACGCCACTCACTCCCAGCCTTCCTCACGGGAGGCCTCAGATGCAGCTGTCTCTCGGAAGACCCAGCCCTCCTCATCCTCACACACGGTGTTGGGTTACGGGCCCCGTCTGTCGCCATGGAGATGGATGTTGGTCCTCGTTTTTGGGTCGGGTCACTGTGGCCACTGACGTAGAAAGGCATATTCGTCCCACAGTGATGACACGCCAGGCTGTGTGCCGTGTAGGAGTGACATTGAAGTTACTCGGTAGCGAAATGACATACGAGGGACTTCACATTGGTAGCCTTACTGCAGGTTAACATCGGAAGACAGTTCTCCCCCCCACTCACACACACACACACACACACACACACACACACACACACACACACACACCACATACACACTCAATTGAAGCACGATTCATAGGTTCACCATAATAAAATCCCTTTAATGTGTATGTATTTTTTTTATTCTACCTTTGTGATGAACATTTGATGCCCAGAGTGGAAGCTGACGTCTTTCTCCAGTCCTCCATATCGCCGGGCCTGGGTTTTGGGAATGGAGAGTTATTTAAAAAATGGTTTTCTCCTCGAGAAAGTAGCACAGCCCTCAGAAAACCTCGGCCAAGTTGGTCGGTCTGTTTGGCTCTCTCCCTTACTTTTTTCCCCTCTCTCTCTCTCTCTCTCTCGCTCTGCCCTCCTCCTCTCTGTGCCGACCCAGAGCAATCTTGCATTATTCAGGACCTTATCTAAAGAAGTGGGCCAGGGCCTGGCGCACTAGGGGCCCGGTCCTAGCCCGCTCGTCGCACGCACCCCTGCACACGCCGCGCATGGCGCACTCACCAGTCCATTACTTATGGAGCTTAGAATAAGGTATTACACAACGCCTGGGGGCAGCAGTGGGGTCTTGTACGCTCAGCTATTCCAAGCAAAAGACCCAGTCAGGGAATAATCAAGAGCCCGTGGTGTGCCAGCACCATTGCGCCGCCAGGCCCTGTTAGAAACACGGGCCCTTCTCTCACAATGGGGCTGACCTATCCCTGAGTGGCGCTGGCCTGGGCTACACGTGGCCACTCCACTGCGACTCTGGGGGAGAGGCAACCGGGAGGCTGCTGTGAATCCATAGGCTACGGTTTCTCTTCCCGACCAGTTTGACTTATCCAGCGATGCTTGCGTGAGGGCGGATGTTCTGCGGCAGGATAGCTTCTCGCGCTAGTGTCTTTTATCTGCAGCGAGTCGTTGTCTTGATGTGTATCTGGCTGAGAGCAGAGCTCGGCGTTTTGAATCCGGCTTCACAGCTGCGCTCCGTATTTCTCATTTGTTCCACCAGGAGAGACCTGCCTCGTTTCATTTCCGCAAGGGGAGAGAGAGATGCATGGCCGGCACCCAGACAGACAGTTACCTGTACCACTGATATTACAGAGGGTGTGTGTGTGTGTGTGTGTGTGTGTGTGTGTGTGTGTGTGTGTGTGTGTGTGTGTGTGTGTCGCTGTGATAATCAAACTGTTTGTAGCAGTGCCCGTGCACACCTCGGAGCCGTGTGCGTGAGGCGGCTCTTTTCAGAACAAAGGA
>CM030186.1:13243342-13303342 GCA_017639675.1 Aplochiton taeniatus | reverse complement strand
CGCGCGCATGTGTGTGTGTGTGTGTGTGTGTGTGTGTGTGTGTAAATCTGTGTGTGTGAATGTCACCAACAAAACAGCATGTTTCATTACTAAGTCTGTGTGAGTATGACTACTAATTGATCTATTGACCCCTCTGCAGAGGCTACTTGACGTAGCGGGCCAGCTCCACCGCAGCTAACAGAGGAAGTGATGTCGTCAGCGTATTTCACACCTCATTGGAGGGATCGATGCTCCAGTGGCGTAGGAGAGCGTAGCGTAGGAGAGGCGGACATTGCTCCTGGGCTGGGGTCAGCGACCCAGATAGACAAGACCGCTCAGCTTCCAATAACACCAGAGCACATGGGCCAGCAGGCACTTAGGGTTTTGCCTGCGCGTGGGCTGACTGAATCGACTTACAACTGTTGAGGAGCTATGTTAGAAGTAGTGGAAATAGTAGAAATACCATTCTTATTCTGTTGACTTGTAAACCACTAAGCAATGCTAGGACTCCAGCTGTCCCCCTTGCAAGCTGGATCAATCTCACATGAAAGCCCAGGGTCTACGGCCCACCGAACACAGGCTCTCTAGTTTACTGTATATATGTGTGTGTGTGTGTGTGTGTGTGTGTGGATGTGGTTGCGGTTGCGTGTGTGTCTATTTGTTAACGAGTTCAGCAGAGCCTGAATAGCTAACGCAGAGCTGCCAGGCAGGTCAGGGAGCGGCGGGAAATGGAATAGCTGCATGTGACCTGTTTCTGTCTAGGTATCGGAGACCAGGTTATCTGCTGCTTCGTGTGTGTGTGTGTGTGTTGAATGATTACAGATGAATGGTGTAATGACCCTATAAGTTGCTATGTAACTTTACTGGCTCACATTACAACTATTGTGACATACTGTGTTCATATTTTCCTCAGGTCTTATTCCTGGCAAGCTAATATTGTTGTTGTCTATCTGAATGGGGAGGGGGAGATTAGCACTCCCAATGGGATGATTATTAATATTTCAAATCATGTTTTCCACTGAAAAGAACTGGGACAGGAGCCCTTGCGTTCAAGGCTTAATCCTGGGATTACAAACAGGGGACTTCTATAAGCTCATAACCGTTGTCTCTGTGCGGATGTGTTGGTAAAACGAAATAATCCAAAATGAGGTTTCACACACCCTGTGCGAGGGCTATATTTCAACATTCATTTTAGTGCAGTTTTCTGTGTGCAAGACAATCCAAATCAATATATAGTGGAATTATGTAACGCTGTCATGGACTGACACACCACCTTACTTTGTTGAATGTTACCAAAGGTAATTAGATGTAAGAAGACCGTAAAGTCACTTTGATAGACTCCAAAAGACAGCAAGTGTTTTTTTTTGTATTATTAATTTTGCAATCCATTTTATTTTCCTCTTATGTCTGAATTCATTTTCTTACAAATGGGCACTTACAAATAAATATATTTCTTTGCTAGTAGTAGTAGTAGTATTGATTCAGAGAGAGAGAGAGAGAGAGAGAGAGAGAGAGAGAGAGAGAGAGAGAGAGAGAGAGAGAGAGAGAGAGAGAGAGAGAGAGAGAGAGAGAGAGAGAGAGAGAGAGAGAGAGAGAGAGAGAGAGAGAGAGAGAGAGAGAGAGAGAGAGAGAGAGAGAGAGAGAGAGAGAGAGAGAGAGAGAGAGAGAGAGAGAGAGAGAGAGAGAGAGAGAGAGAGAGAGAGAGAGAGAGAGAGGCCAGAGTTAATGAAGACAGACGATAAGAAGAAGAAAGGTGGGTATGGTCACTTTGTTTCTCAGTTGCACTCATTTCGTAAGGGAGGATTACCGAGGAGGTTGGAGCAGTGCTGTCAGCGCTGTCCATGGTACTGAAATTGCATCATTAACACAAAACTATCCAGGCCTTATGTATCGATTGGTATACCGTTTCAAAACGTATAATTACAAAGATGAGTGAGAGTGAGCGTGAGAGAGAGTGAGAGAGAGAGGGCGGGGGGCAGTTTACAGATTGTATTTCATCCCTTTCACCACATGGCGCCACTGTTGATCTTCGCAGTACAGAATGATCTCTTGCAGTTCTTGGCCCCTCCCGTTCTCACATGATTGGGATATTTCTTCAGGCTTTGTTTGAAAAGGACGGAGGATGACAGAGAAAAGACGGAGTCGAATTGTCGTCGAAAGATACTGAATACTACTTTCATATTCCATCGTATCTTTTTTTTGTTGTTGTGCTTCATATACTTGGATCCATGTTTGAGTTGTTTTAGGTATGATTATGTGTATTCCTAGTGGAAGGAGTTACATTGTGGCATATTTACTGCTGGTGCTTCTAGAGTGTTACTGGGAAGCGGTGTCCGGACAACTCTCCTACTCGGTGTCAGAGGAGGTAAACCTGGGGACTAATGTTGGAAATATTGCAAAGGATCTAAACCTCAATGTCCTGGAATGGGAGTCCCGCACGTTTCAGATTGTTACCGGTTCAAAGAGAAAATATTTCGAGGTAAATATGAGCACGGGGTTTCTCTACGTTAACGAGAGGATAGACAGAGAAGAGCTTTGCGCGATGGAACCCACATGCACAGTCAGTGTAGAAGCGGTCATCAACAACCCTTTGAAGCTTTACCGTATTGAAGTTCAGGTCTTGGATGTCAATGATAATGCTCCATTATTTCGTTTAAAGTCTCAAACGCTGGATATTGCAGAGAGTATATTACCTGGAGTTAAGTTTCCGTTAATAGATGCATCTGATGTCGACGTTGGAAAGAATGGTCTCAACACATACAAACTTAGTAAAAATGAACATTTTTCAATTGCAGTGCACAATGGGGGAGAGAGCGTGTCCGCTGAGTTAGTACTGCAAAAAGCTTTAGACCGCGAGAAGCAGTCTGTACTACAGCTTATAGTAACAGCAGTAGATGGTGGCACTCCACAGAGATCAGGTACGTTAAACATAGTAGTAAATGTTTTGGACAGCAACGATAATGCTCCCCTGTTCGGAAGTGCATTGTATAAAACGTATATTTTAGAAAATTCGCCAATCGGAACAAAAATTATTACACTGAATGCGACAGACATAGATGAGGGAACTAATAGCGAAATTGATTTCTCTCTGAGTAAAAATGAAAAAGATCATATTTTGAAGATGTTCGATATTGACTCCAGTACTGGAGCCATTACAGTGAAAGGTCATATTGACTTCGAAAAAAGCGCTGCCTATGAGATCCGTGCACAAGCAGTGGACAGAGGTCAGCCGCCCATGACAGCTCACTGTAAAGTGCTCGTAGAAGTTGTAGACCTCAATGATAATGCCCCTGAGATTACTGTTACCTCACTGCTAAATACAGTGAACGAGGACGCTAAAATAGGCACTGCCATTGCACTTGTGTCCGTCCTCGATAAAGACGGAGGCAAACATGGCGTAATAAACTGTGGTATAGCAAATAAGGCCCCCTTTAAGCTTGAGACTAATTATAAAAATTATTATTCGCTAGTAGTTAATGGGCCTCTTGACAGAGAGACGGATTCTCTGTACAATGTCATCATCAAAGCCACAGATGAAGGGACCCCGCCAATCTCCAGCAGTAACGTTATTACAATACATGTCTCCGATGTAAATGACAATCCACCTACCTTCTCCGAATCATTCATTAATGTTTATTTAAAAGAAAACAGTCCAGTGGGTGAGGTTATTCAAACGGTGTCGGCAGTGGATGCTGACATAAATGAAAATGGACATGTGAGCTATTCATTTGTAGATAGAAATAGTAACTCGTTGCCGTTGTCCACAATGGTGAATATCAACTCAGTGACGGGAGATATAGTGAGCCGTCAGTCTTATAACTATGAGGAAATAAAAACATTTAATTTTAGTGTGCAGGCCACAGACTCTGGTATTCCTCCGCTAAAGAGCAACGTGACAGTTCAGGTTTTCATCCTGGATGAGAATGATAACAGTCCAGGCATTCTTGCGCCGTATTCTGAGCACGGCTCTGTTAACAGTGAGAATATCCCCTACTCTGCTGAAGCGGGCTACTTTGTGGCCAAAATCAGGGCTATAGATCTCGACTCTGGCTACAATGCACTGCTTTCTTATTACATATCCGAGCCTAAAGGAACCAACCTCTTCCGAATCGGAACCAGCACCGGGGAAATAAGGACCAAGAGGAGAATGAGTGACAATGACTTGAAAACTCACCCGTTGGTGTTGGTGGTCTCTGATAACGGGGAACCCTCACTCTCAGCGACTGTGTCTGTTGATGTAGTTGTGGTGGAAAGCACAGATGATCTACAGACTCAATTCAGACATGTGACACAAAAGGGGGAGAGCTTCTCGGATTTAAATCTGTATCTGCTGATCGCCATCGCTTCAGTGTCAGTTATATTTCTGCTGAGCCTCGTCAGTTTAATAGCTGTCAAATGCCACAGGACAGACAGCAGCTTCAGCAGGTACAGCGCCCCGATGATCACCACCCACCCTGACGGAAGTTGGTCTTACTCTAAATCTGCTCAGCAGTATGACGTGTGTTTTAGCTCAGACACACTGAAGAGTGACGTAGTGGTTTTCCCCGCACCATTTCCACCTGTAGATGGAGAACTGATAAGTATTAACGGAGGAGATACATTTAACCAGACTCAAACGTTACCCAACAAAGAAAAGGTAAGAACAATTACGTAAAATGTACCTTATTATGCATTTAAACTCTCATTTGGAGAATGGGATTCAAATAAGACTATATGTTCCTTTTACGTTTGAGGAAATTCGTTACTCTCGTTATTTGTAACTGAAGAATTGTTATAGTGCAGTGAAGCAGTCAACAACAATTTAAACGATTTAATGGTGCGTCTATTCTCTCACCATTTGATGCTCATGGTGCTGAAAGAAAATGATTGCTAGAGAAATTTTTTTGTCAACTTTGGAAATACTACTCATACTACATGAGACTTAAGTCACAATTTTATCACCATAAAAATACACTATTGGCCATGGCAAATTAGTAATCAATTTTGTTGCTGTTCATAATAAAGACAGAGTGAAGGCCACAATCGCAGCAAAGGGTTTTTCCTATTGTCACATATGTAGTGCTGGTGATAGGGTCTTACTTGGTAACAGTGTCCGGAGAGCTAAATTAATTCTGTATCAAAAGAAGGGAACTTCAATTGGGAATATTGCCAAGGATTTCAATCTTAAGGTTTAGGAACTGGAATAACATATGGTTACATTTTTTTGCGGATCAAAGTGAAACGATTTGGAAGTAAATCTAAGACAGTCTTCGTTAATGAGAGGACAGACACAGAGGAGCTTTGTGCGGAGAAACTCAAACACACAGTCAGTGTAGAGTTGGTTTTCAACAATCATTTGAAGCTATACCATATTGCAATTGAAGTATTAGACATAAATGGCAATGCTCCACAGTTTTTCAAGCTCTGATACGATAAATAATAATATAAACACATCGTATCGTATATGAGGTTTCCGTTGATAGATGCGTCTGTTGTGGACTCAGGGAAGATTGGTGTCACCACAAACAAGCTCAAATCTAACGAGCGTTTTCACCTGGCATGTTTTGATGAGTTAGTGCTATAGAGGGCTTAATACCGAGAAAAAACAGACTGTCATCAAACACTTTCTAACGGCTGTAATCATTGCTGGTGGGAATCCAGAGAGATCAAGTTCATTGTTCATTGTGGTTAATGTGTTAGATATTGATCATAGCACCACTGTTTTTGCATCATTCTGTGCTGAGACTGAGTCCTGTCTGTAGAGCTGAAAGTGTAATGTCTTGTAGTTGTGCTTTGGAATCGGCCCTTGTCCGCGGTGCTGAAAGTGTCGTGGACTCTAGGCTTGCTTTCAAATCGGCGCTTGTCCATGGTTCTGAAAATTGAGAGAAAAAAAATGTATTATTACAAGGCCTTATAATTTCTGTTGTACGTTCCAAATGGTCTATCGACATTCTAGCTTTTAAAGCAGGATACTGATTAAATTAAAGGAGAGGGCTGGAGGAAGGCTTAGTTGTTTTGGTTGATCGGCTCTAGTTTTCATAACATATTGAAAGGGTCTTGACCCGGCATGACATACTTAAATGATCATGCGTTGTAATAGTTTTTTTTTTTTCAGAATGTGGTTTTATTTTACCAATATTTCACTGTGCTCTTCATAACGATTGTGTAATGAAGTTGTAGTAAGCTAATCATCGTCCATGTTTCAAATATCCACATGGTGACACTCTAGACCATAACATGAAGTGTTCTCTCGTCAATGTTGTGGCCCCTCCCAGATTGAAATGGTGAGGTTGCTTCTCAGGGCTTTGTTAGAAAGGGAGACTGCACAACGGAGAGCACCCTTCATGATTTCTCTCGAGATATATTTCTGGTGCATACTTAACTTGTTTTATTTGGATTTTCGGATTGAACTATATTTAATTGAATTTCCAGTAGGCGATCGTTTTTGAACGCTGAATAAAATATGTATTTGTCCGAAACGAGGACCTCACTTGTAACATATCTAATACCGTTGATGTTGGAGTGTTACTGGCAAGCCGTGTACGGACAGCTCTCCTACTCCGTCTCAGAAGAAGCAACACCGGGGACCTCAGTGGGGAATATTACCAAGGATCTAAACCTCCACATCAATGAACTGGATTCGCGTATGTTCAAGATTGTTACGGGATCAAAAAGATCATATTTCGAGGTAAACCTTAAGACCGGCGTTCTCTATGTCAATGACAGGATAGACCGAGAGGAGCTCTGTGTAAAGGCACCAACATGCAGTATAAGTGTAGAGGCAGTCATCAATAACCCCCTGAAGCTTTACCATGTAGATGTAGAAATTATTGATGTTAATGATAATGCTCCGACTTTCACCGAGCAATCCCAAACGATAGACATAGCGGAGAACACTTTACCTGGAGTTAAATTTGCTTTGTCTGAGGCAATTGATGCTGACGTTGGAAAGAATAAGGTGAATACATTCACCATTTCACAAAATGAATATTTCTCTCTCGCTACAAACAGAGGGGACAGCGTGTCTGCAGAGTTAGTGCTGCAGAAAGCTTTAGATCGAGAGAAACGGCCTGTAATTAAATTAACTGTAACTGCTGTAGACGGAGGATCACCACCAAGGTCTGGCACATCTCAAATCAGTATTAACGTTTTAGATATTAATGACAATCCCCCGATTTTCAGCAACCCGTTGTATAAAGCTCGAATTCTGGAAAATATACCCATAGGTTCCACGGTGATCACCCTGAACGCAAACGATGCAGATGAAGGCTCAAACAGTGAAATAGAGTTCTCGCTAAGAAGTAAAGGCCAAGATCATATTTTAGATGTATTTCACATTGACCCTCAAACGGGTATTATAACCATTAAAGGTAAAGTTGATTTTGAAGAGAACTCTGCTTTTGAGATTCGTGCGGAAGCAGCAGACAAAGCACAACCCCCAATGACAGCTCATTGTAAAGTACTAGTAGAAGTAATAGATCTCAATGATAATGCCCCTGAGATTACTGTTACTTCACTGCTAAATACGGTGAATGAGGACGCTAAATTAGGGACTGCTGTCGCACTTGTGTCAGTCCACGACAAAGATGGAGGTAAAAATGGAATTATCCACTGTGGGCTTAATAATAATATCCCATTTAGGTTAGAGACGAATTACAAAAGTTATTATTCATTAGTGGTAGATGCACCGCTTGATAGAGAAACGTCTTCTCATTATAATGTTACTATAACAGCTACAGATGAAGGGACTCCGCCTCTTTTCACCAACAACGTTATTATTGTACACGTCTCTGATGTCAACGATAACCCACCTCGCTTCTCAGAACCTGTTGTTTATGTGTACGTGAAAGAAAACAGTCCAGTTGGAGACATTATTAAAACAATGTCTGCACTTGATGCTGACATCAATGAAAACGGACATGTGAGCTATTCTTTAATAGACGGCAGCAGTAACTCGTTTCCGTTTTCTTCAATGTTAAATATTAACCCAGCAACTGGAGATATAGTCAGCCTTCAGTCTTTTGACTATGAACATTTAAAAACCTTCCAATTCGAAGTTCAGGCCTGTGACGCGGGTGTTCCACAACTCAGTAGCAATGTGACTGTCAACGTTTTCATCCTGGATGAGAATGACAACATTCCAGGTATTCTCGCTCCGTATTCTGTACACGGTTCTGTTAACAGTGAGAACATTCCTTATTCTGCAGAAGTTGGTTACTTTGTGGCCAAGGTTAGGGCTGTAGATGCCGACTCTGGCTACAATGCTCTGCTTTCGTTTCACATATCTGAGCCCAAGGGAACTAATCTCTTCCGAATCGGAACCAGCACCGGGGAAATAAGGACTAAGAGGAGAATGAGTGACAATGACTTGAAAACTCACCCGTTGGTGTTGTTGGTCTCTGATAACGGAGAACCCTCACTCTCAGCGACTGTGTCTATTGATGTAGTTGTGGTTGAAAGCACAGATGAACTACAGACTAAATTCAGACATGTGACAATTAAAGAGGAGGGCTTCTCTGATTTAAATCTGTATCTGCTGATTGCCATCGCCTCAGTGTCTGTGATATTTCTGCTGAGCCTCGTCAGTTTAATAGCTGTCAAATGCCACAAGAGAGACAGCAGTTTCAGCAGGTACAGCGCCCCAATGATCACCACCCACCCTGACGGGAGCTGGTCCTATTCAAAGTCTACTCAGCAGTATGACGTGTGTTTCAGCTCAGACACATTGAAAAGTGACGTTGTTGTTTTTCCTACACCAATTCCACCTGTGGATGCAGAACTGATCAGTATTAACGGAGGGGACATTTTTAACCGGACTCAGACATTACCCAACAAAGAAAAGGTAAGACCAACCTGAAATCTATTGCGAAGCTCATAATTTAAAGGCTGACATGAGTAATGCCGTGGTGCTAAGAGGTTACTTGGCTATGATGAGATCTCTGTTGTCCAGAGTAAAAAAAAAAAAAAATTGGGACGAAATTGTGTGAATTACGACGCAGACCCAATCTTTCAGCCAATGTTTCGGTCTGTATATGTGGCTCACTGGTCCAATGCACTTTCTGCCTGGGGTGGGGTGGGCTTTGTGCTTTATGTGAGTGAATAACTTTCTTCTTATAAAACTGGTATCTTCTGTATTGTAGTGAGGTACACTTCCTCGCGGACTGAACTAGTTAATCTTTGTGTGACGTTGCCTAACTATGTTGTTGGTTTAGTATAGCCTATATTTAAAGTTTGGTGGGGAAATTGAAGCAACGAGATTTCTTTGTAACCGCGGGGAGAATAAAATAGTCTACAGGTTTTGTGGACTTTCAAGTCTTATTTTTAACCCAGCGTTGTTTTACTGTAGCCTAGGTCAAAGAGAGTTTGCTACAGTGGAGTCAAACATGTTTAATTATTCTGTCAGACAACGCCCTTTTCAAAACAGCATAAAATGAGCACGCATACTGGACGATCCCAATTCAGTTGTGATTGTTACCAAATATATATATAATAATATATATTTCTCATGCCTATTGGTAAACATGCTTTCCGTGGTGCTGAAAATGACTACTAGTGTTAAAGGTTCGGTGTTTATTTTTTACACTTATTCACTTGTGCCTAAGTGTTACGTTATTCGAAATGTTTGGTTAGCCTAGGCGGTTTCTAGTGTTGGTTAATATCTTTACAATAATAACCACATGGAGACGCTATAGACCACAACTTTGATATTGTGTCTGCTAAATGCTCAGGCTCCACCCAGAGTCCGAGTCTGATTATGTTTCACTGGGCTTTGTTACGACAAGCAGAACATGGGGATACGGTATAGGACACAAACATTTTGATATTTGAGGAGCAATTTGATCATATCTGAATGCTATTGGACATAACACAATTTGGACTAACGTTTTCCTCGATGGAAGTATGTTTTTCATGAATAGAAGCAGCTTCATTGCGACGTATTTTTTGTTGGTCTTGCTGGAATGTTTCTTGGGAACGGTGTCCGGACAGCTCTCTTATTCGGTCTCAGAGGAAGTAAACCCGGGGACTATTGTTGGAAATATCGCTAAAGATCTGAATATTGATGCCCAGGTTCTAGAGTCACGTATGTTTCAGATTGTTAGTGGATCGAAGAAAAAGTATTTCGAGGTGAATATAAAGACGGGTTTGCTCTACGTTAATGAGAAAATAGACAGAGAGGAGCTTTGTGCAAAGCATGCTAAGTGTACGATAAAGTTAGAAGCTGTTATCAATAACCCATTGAAGCTTTATCGATTAGAAATTAATATTCTAGATGCAAATGACCACGCTCCATTATTTAGTGACAAAACGCAATCGTTAGATATTGCTGAAAGCACTTTGCCGGGCATCAAATTTGCTTTGTCGGAGGCATCTGATGCCGATGTTGGTAAAAACAACGTCAACACATATACTCTTAGTTCAAATGAATACTTTTCAATTGATACTCATAAAGGAGGAGATACAGTGTCGGCTGAATTGGTGCTGCAGAAAGCTTTAGACCGAGAGAAGGAGCCTGTAATCGAACTAACGCTGACTGCTTTGGATGGAGGAAATCCTCCTAAGTCGGGTACGTCAAAGATTATTATAAATGTTTTGGACAATAATGACAATACTCCCGTGTTCAGTAGCTCACTGTATAAGACTAGCATTTCAGAGAATTTACCTATTGGGAGGACTATAATCACTCTTAATGCAACGGATCTCGATGAGAGTCTTAACAGTGAAATAGTGTATTCTTTACGTAGTAAAGATCAAGACCATATTCTAGATGTATTTGAAATTAATCCAAAAACAGGTTCAATTACTGTCAAAGGTAACATTGATTTCGAAGAGCATCCTGCTTACGAGATCCGCGTGGAGGCTGGAGACAAAGGCACGCCTCCGATGGCTGCTCATTGTAAAGTGCTGGTTGAAGTAATAGATGTCAATGACAACGCCCCCGAGATGACTGTGACGTCCCTCGTAAACCCAGTGAAGGAGGATGCTATACTAGGCACTGCCATTGCGTTGGTCTCAGTCCTTGATAAAGATGGTGGTAAAAATGGATTAGTGAATTGTGAAATAACAAATGAGGTTCCCTTTAAACTGGAGACAAACTACATGAACTATTACTCCTTAGTTGTGGACGGGCCTCTTGACAGAGAGAGGACTTCTCATTACAATGTCACCATAATTGCTACGGATGAAGGGATTCCTGCTCTCGCCAGTATCAGTTTGATTACCGTACACGTTTCTGATGTCAATGATAACCCGCCTCGATTTTTAGAACCCATTATCAATGTTTATGTTAAAGAAAACAGTCAGACAGGGGCCATCATTAAAATAGTGTCTGCCTATGACGATGACGACAATGAAAATGGACATGTGGAATACTCATTTGTGGAGCCGAATAGTCATTCTGTTCCAATATCTACTATGGTGAATATCAACCCAGTGACTGGAGAAATAGTCAGCCTGCAGTCGTTTAACTATGAAGAGTTAAAAACGTTTCAATTTGAAGTCCAGGCCACAGATTCGGGGGTTCCACCACTCAGCAGCAGCGCGACTGTGCACGTTTTCATCCGCGATGAGAATGACAACAGTCCCCAAATCCTTGCACCCTATTCGGAGCACGGTTCCGTTAACAGTGAGAACATTCCTTATTCTGTGGAAGCGGGCTACTTTGTGGCCAAGATTAGGGCTATAGATTCCGACTCTGGCTACAATGCACTGCTTTCTTATCACATCACTGAACCTAAGGGGACCAACCTCTTCCGAATTGGAACCAGCACTGGGGACATAAGGACTAAGAGGAGAATGAGTGACGATGACTTGAAAACTCACCCGTTGGTGTTGTTGGTCTCTGATAATGGAGAACCCTCACTCTCAGTGACTGTGTCTATTGATGTAGTTGTAGTTGAAAGCACAGATGAACTACAGACTAAATTCAGACACGTGACAATAAAAGAGGAGAGCTTCACTGATTTAAATCTGTATCTGCTGATTGCCATCGCTTCAGTGTCTGTGATATTTCTGCTGAGCCTCGTCAGTTTAATAGCTGTCAAATGCCACAAGAGAGACAGCAGTTTCAGCAGGTACAGCGCCCCAATGATCACCACTCACCCTGACGGGAGCTGGTCCTATTCAAAGTCTACTCAACAGTATGACGTGTGTTTCAGCTCAGACACACTGAAAAGTGACGTTGTTGTTTTTCCTGCACCAATTCCACCTGTCGATGGAGAACTGATTAGTATTAATGGGGGAGACACTTTTAACCGGACTCAGACATTACCCAACAAAGAAAAGGTAAGACCAACCTGAAATCTATTGCGAAGCTTTTAAGTTGTAGGCCGACATGAGTTATTCTTATTTCCTTAAATGGGGTCTTGCTTTGAGTATACTGGGCATACGATGAGATCTTCTATTGTCCAGGGTGAAGAAAAAACTGCTGAGGGTTATCGTTGATTGGGACGAATTAGTGTATATGAAGACGTAAACCTAATCTTGGAGACAATGTTTCAGTTTGTAAGTGGGTTACAAGTCCAATGCACTTTTGCCTAGGGTGGGGTGTGTCAAGCACTCTTGCCTATCGATTTATAACTATTTAGAACGGATTTCCCCCCAATTAGATTTTTTTTTCGTGTGTGTGTGACTATCTTAGTTCTTGTTAAAATGTTATCTTGTCTATTGTAGCGAGGGACACTTACTCCCGGACTGAACTAGTCAATCTTTGTGTGACGTTCCCTAACTATGTTGTTGGTTTGGTATAGCCTATATTTAAAGTATAGTTAGGAAATTAAAGCAACGACCTTGTACCGGTGGGGACGATACAACAGTCGACAACTGGTGTTCACCTTACAAGCTGTTTTGAAACCAACGTGGTCCTACTGTAGCCTATGGGAAGCGGAGTTTGCTAGATTGGAGTCAAACACGTAATGCTTGCTCGTTGAGCTCTTGCTCGTTTCATTCCACTTTCGGCCAACGCGCAATTCAAAACAGCATAAAATGAACATGCATATACTAAAATATCCCATTTCGATTGTGATTGTTACCAAAGATAGTTGGGTTGTTTGATTCACTCCTGTTACCACATAACAAAAGAATATGGAGTGTTATTTGGCGCATGATAATTGAGAATGTTCCTTTTCTCATTCGTAGTGGTAAACATACTTTCCATGGTGCTGAAAATGACTGCTAGTGTTGAGTCTTTGTTGTTTATTTATTAAACTAATTCAGTTGTGCCAAGGTGTTTTTTTTTATTTAAAATGGTTGGCTAGCTTATAGGCGATTAATAGTGTTGTTCATTCATTTCGCATTAATAACCACACGGAGACGCTATAGACCACAACTTTGAGATTATGTGTGTTAAATGTTGAGGCTCCACCCAGAGTCCGAGTCTGATTATGTTTCAATGGGCTTTGTTAAGACAAGCAGAAGGCTATGAGGGGACGGAACAGGACACCCATATTTAGATATTTGATAGCAATTTGATGATATCTGAATGCTATTGGACATACACGTTTTTCTTTAACGTTTTCCTCGATGGAAGTATGTTTTTCATGAATAGAAGCAGTTTCATTGCGACGTATTTTTTGTTGGTCTTGCTGGAATGTTTCTGGGGAACGGTGTCCGGACAGCTCTCTTACACGGTCTCAGAGGAAGTAAACCCGCGGACTAATGTTGGAAATATCGCTAAAGATCTGAATATTGATGCCCAGGTTCTAGAGTCACGTATGTTTCAGATTGTTAGTGGATCGAAGAAAAAGTATTTCGAGGTGAATATAAAGACGGGTTTGCTCTATGTTAATGAGAGAATAGACAGAGAGGAGCTTTGTGCAAAGCATGCTAAGTGTACATTAAAGTTAGAAGCTGTTATCAATAACCCATTGCAGCTTTATCGATTAGAAATTAATATTCTAGATGCAAATGACAACGCTCCATTATTTAGTGCCACAACGCAGTCATTACATATTGCTGAAAGCACTTTGCCCGGTGTCAAATTTGCTTTGTCGGAGGCATCTGATGCCGATGTTGGTCAAAACAACGTCAACACATATACGCTTAGTTCAAATGAATATTTTTCAATTGCTGTTCATAAAGGAGGAGACACAGTGTCGGCTGAGTTGGTGCTGCAGAAAGCTTTAGACCGAGAGAAGGAGCCTGTAATCGAACTAACGCTGACTGCTTTGGATGGAGGAAATCCTCCTAAGTCGGGTACGTCAAAGATTATTATAAATGTGTTGGATATAAATGACAATACTCCCGTGTTCAGTAGCTCACTGTATAAGACTAGCATTTTCGAGAATTTACCTATTGGGACGACTGTAATCACTCTTAATGCAACGGATCTCGATGATGGTCTGAATAGTGAAATAGTGTACTCCTTACGTAGTACAGATCAAGACCATATTCTAGATGTATTTGAAATTAATCCAAAAACAGGTTCAATTACTGTCAAAGGTAACATTGATTTCGAAGAGCATCCTGCTTACGAGATCCGCGTGGAGGCTCGAGACAAAGGCACGCCTCCGATGGCTGCTCATTGTAAAGTGCTGGTTGAAGTAATAGATGTCAATGACAATGCCCCCGAGATGACTGTGACGTCCCTCGTAAACCCAGTGAAGGAGGATGCTATACTAGGCACTGCCATTGCGTTGGTCTCAGTCCTTGATAAAGATGGTGGTAAAAATGGATTAGTGAATTGTGAAATTACAAATGAGGTTCCTTTTAAACTGGAGACAAACTACATGAACTATTACTCCTTAGTTGTGGACGGGCCTCTTGACAGAGAGAGGACTTCTCATTACAATGTCACCATAATTGCTACGGATGAAGGGATTCCTGCTCTCGCCAGTATCAGTTTGATTACCGTACACGTTTCTGATGTCAATGATAACCCGCCTCGATTTTCAGAACCCATTATCAATGTTTATGTTAAAGAAAACAGTCCGATAGGGGCCACCATTAAAAGAGTGTCTGCCTATGACGATGACGACAACGAAAATGGACATGTGGAATATTCCTTTTTGGAGCAGAATAGTCACTCTGTTCCAATATCTACTATGGTGAAGATCAACCCAGTGACTGGAGAAATAGTCAGCCTGCAGTCGTTTAACTATGAAGAGTTAAAAACGTTTCAGTTTAAAGTCCAGGCCACAGATTCGGGGGTTCCACCACTCAGCAGCAGCGCGACTGTCAACGTTTTTATCCTCGATGAGAACGACAACAGTCCCCAAATCCTCGCACCCTATTCGGAGCACGGTTCCGTTAACAGTGAGAACATTCCTTATTCTGTGGAAGTTGGCTACTTTGTGGCCAAGATCAGGGCTATAGATGCCGACTCTGGCTACAATGCACTGCTTTCTTATCACATCACTGAGCATAAGGGAACCAACCTCTTCCGAATTGGAACCAGCACTGGGGAAATAAGGACTAAGAGGAGAATGAGTGACAATGACCTGAGAACTCACCCGTTGGTGGTGTTGGTTTCTGATAGTGGAGAACCCTCACTGTCAGCGACGGTTTCTATTGATGTAGTTGTGGTGGAAAGCACAGATGAACTACAGACTCAATTCAGACATGTGACACAAACGGAAGAGAGCTTCTCTGATTTAAATATTTATCTGCTGATCGCGATCGCTTCAGTGTCTGTGATTTTTCTGCTGAGCCTCGTCAGTTTAATAGCTGTGAAATGCTACAAGACAGACAGTAGTTTCAGCAGGTACAGCGCCCCGATGATCACCACCCACCCTGACGGGAGTTGGTCTTACTCTAAATCTACTCAGCAGTATGACGTGTGTTTCAGCTCAGACACACTGAAGAGTGACGTAGTGGTTTTCCCCGCACCATATCCACCGGTTGATGGAGAACTGATTAGTATTAATGGGGGAGACACTTTTAGTCGCACTCAAACCTTACCCAACAAAGAAAAGGTAAGAATAATCATTTGAAGAAATATATATTTAACTTATTGCTAATTGCATTAGCCTATATCAGAACGTTATGGTATTGCAAATGTAATAGTTATAGTGGTATCTTAAGAATAGGCCATGGTTTACATATTGACGGCTTTTAACTGTCCCCATCACTCTTTTGTTATTGCATCATTGTCCTTTTGCCTGCATTGAGACTGACTCAACTTTGGTGCTGATAGCGTCATTGTCTCTAGGCGTGCTCGGATAGTGTCTTGTGGTGCTGAAAGCGTTGGCGTATTAGCCTGCTTTGCGATTGGCTCTTGTCCATGGTGCTGAAAGCATCACCGTCTCTAGGTTTCCTTTTAACGATGGCACTGGTTCCTGCTTAGGAAATCCCTTGATGTTTTCCGAAGTCCATGTTTTTATCCAACTGTTTATTCATCTCTAAAATACATTTTCTATGAAATATTATTATTTTTTTGCTGTATGTTCACAAATGTCCAGTTTTGATAGACTAAACTGATTATAATTAGATATTATTATAACGCCATAGGCCGCGGTTGCCTCATAGCATGATTTTTTCCGTTTGTTCTGATATATCTCACTATCATTATCTTGGTCCATATTTAGAGATTGAGGCCAAATCTAATTGTGGGAGGCTAAAATAAATGCCTAGTTTGTTGCCATGTTAGTTCTAGTTTTTCAACGTTATTGGTTGGTTCTTGACTCTGCATGTCGTCATACTCTGTATTAGTTCATTTCAGATTCTGGAATGAATTTGGTTATAATAATCTTATTGCACTCTCTCTAACGATAGTTTAATGAAGTTGTATGTGAGCATCGTTATAGTTTCAAATATCCACATGGTGACGCTGTAGACCGTGACATGGAGTGTTGAATGTTGTAGCCCCTCCCAGATTTAGAGGGTGAGGATATTTCTCGGGGCTTTGGACAAAGAGGAACGGGACAACGGAGAATAGTATATGCACCTTTTCATTATTTCTCTTGATGAATCTCACAAGATTGCTTGTGCTTACTGAGCTTTTTCATCTGGATTATTGGACAGAGATAAAATTCCTAAATTCACTGTAGGGTTTGCTTTTCGAACGCTGAGTAAAATATGTATTTTTCGGAAACAAGGATCTCTCTTTCAACATATCTAATACCGTTGATACTGGAGTGTTACTGGCAAGCTGTTTACGGACAGCTCTCCTACGCCGTATCAGAAGAGGCAACTTTGGGTACCTCAGTTGGAAATATTGCCAAGGATCTAAACCTCAACATCAATGAACTGGATTTGCGCATGTTCAAGATTGTTACGGGATCAAAAAAGCTATATTTTGAGGTAAATCTTAAGACCGGTGTCCTCTTCGTCAATGATAGGATAGACAGAGAGGAGCTCTGTGCAAAGGCACTAAAATGTACTCTAAATGTAGAGGCAGTCATCAATAATCCCCTGAAGCTATACCGTGTAGAAGTAGATATTGTTGATGTTAATGATAATGCTCCGAATTTTACCGAGCGATCCCAAACGATAGACATAGCTGAAAGCACATTGCCTGGAGTTAAATTTGCTTTGTCTGAGGCACTCGATGCTGATGTGGGACATAATGACGTAAATACATTCACCATTTCACAAAATGAATATTTTTCTCTCGCTACAAACAGAGGGGACAGCGTGTCTGCAGAGTTAGTGTTACAGAAAGCTTTAGATCGAGAGAAACAGTCTGCAATTAAACTAACTGTGACGGCTGTAGACGGAGGATCACCACCAAGGTCCGGCATATCTCAAATCATCATTACCGTTTTAGATATTAATGACAATCCCCCGACTTTTAGCAGCACATTGTATAAGACTCGAATTCTGGAAAATATAGCCATAGGTTCGACAGTTAGCACTCTGAACGCAAACGATGCAGACGAAGGCTCAAACAGTGAAATAGAGTTCTCCCTTAGAAGTAAAGGTCAAGATCATATTTTAGAAGTATTTGACATTGACCCTCAAACGGGTATAATAACCATTAAAGGAAAAGTTGATTTTGAGAAGAACTCTGCTTTTGAGATTCGTGCAGAAGCAGCAGACAAAGGACAGCCCCCGATGACAGCTCATTGTAAAGTACTTGTAGAAGTAGTAGATCTCAATGATAATGCCCCTGAGATTGCTGTTACTTCACTGCTAAATACGGTGAACGAGGACGCTAAATTGGGCACTGCTGTCGCACTTGTGTCAGTCCACGACAAAGATGGAGGAAAAAATGGAATTATCCACTGTGGGCTTAAGAATAATGTCCCATTTAGGTTAGAGACGAATTATAAAAACTATTACTCTTTAGTGGTAGACGCACCCCTTGATAGAGAAAACATTTCCTATCATAATGTCACTATAACAGCTACAGATGAAGGGACTCCGCCTCTTTTGACTACCAACGTTATTACTGTACACGTTTCTGATGTCAACGATAACCCTCCTCGCTTCTCAGAACCAGTTGTTAATGTTTACGTGAAAGAAAACAGTCCAGTCGGGGACCTTCTCAGAACATTGTCTGCACTTGATGCTGACATCAATGCAAACGGACACGTGAGCTATTCTTTAATAGATGGTAGCAGTAACTCGTTTCCGTTTTCTACAATGGTAAAAATGAATTCAGCAACAGGAGATCTAGTGAGCCTTCAGTCTTTTGACTATGAAAAGTTAAACACGTTCCAATTCAAAGTTAAGGCCTGTGACGCGGGTGTTCCATCGCTCAGCAGCAATGTGACTGTTAACGTTTTTATCCTGGATGAGAATGACAACAGTCCAGGTGTTCTCGCTCCGTATTCGGAACACGGTTCTGTTAACAGTGAGAATATTCCCTACTCTGCTGAAGCAGGATATTTTGTGGCAAAGATTCGGGCCGTAGACGCCGACTCCGGCTACAATGCACTGCTTTCTTACCACATCTCCGAACCCAAGGGAACCAACCTCTTCCGAATCGGAACTAGCACCGGGGAAATAAGGACTAAGAGGAGAATGAGTGACAATGACTTGAAAACTCACCCGTTGGTGTTGTTGGTTTCTGATAATGGAGAACCCCCACTATCAGCGATGGTGTCTATTGATGTAGTTGTGGTGGAAAGCACAGGTGACATCCAAACTCAATTCAGACATGTACCACAAAAGGAGGAGAGCTTCTCTGATTTGAACCTTTATTTGCTGGTCGCCATCGCTTCAGTGTCTGTAATATTTCTGCTGAGCCTCATCAGCTTAATTGCCGTCAAATGCCACAGGACAGACAAGTACAGCGCCCCCTTGATCACCACCCACCCTGACGGGAGTTGGTCTTACTCTAAATCTACTCAGCAGTATGACGTGTGTTTTAGTTCAGACACACTGAAGAGTGACGTAGTGGTTTTCCCTGCAACATATCCACCTGTAGACGGAGAACTGATTGGTATTAATGGAGGAGACACCTTTAGCCGGACTCAGACATTACCCAGTAAAGAGAAGGTAAGAACCTTAACATAGAAAATTGGCATATCTCTGGTTGCTCTATTTGTTAATTGAAACTATAGGCCTATGTGTAAACTTTGATATGGATTCGAAAGGAACGGACAATCAGTGGCAAGCGGGCTACTGCTGAGTTTTTCCATCCCAAGATAAAATGCCCTGGCGTTAGCTAAATGTCAAACCACGAACTATAGTTGGCACTCATAAGTGAGTATAACATCCCTTGTATTACAAGGGCAGAAACACTGACGCGTTTCAGCCCTAGGCTTTCCTCGGCGAGTTTTTAGTCAGCACCCATCATACATCATAGATATTTAAGGTTAGCGCGCCATTTACTGTATATAGTTTTTTTTTTTTATGAAATGTCTCCAAAAATACTAACTAAATTGTTCAAGGTTCTGATACTGTAGTTCTTCGGATGCACCCATTAGGATGCAACAGGCCACATGTCTTTCTAGATGTATTGTAAACTAGAAAAAGGAGCACTAGCCAATTTAAATATAGATTTAAATGTTAAATGTTATGCAATAGGGCATAAGCTGTATCGTTCGTAAATTTTTGTTATCTTTACTGGAATGGGGACTCCTTTCTTTAAGCTATTATTTTATGTACGCAAACAATGCTCTTGCATTTTAAACTTAAATAATAGCCTATTAGTTATAAGGATTCAACCAAAACAAGAACCCTTTTCTGTTCTCAGGTCCTCAAAAAAAGAAAAGCGTTCAATGGCAACAAGTCAAACCGGTTTATTTCCAATTTATATTGGAGAGAGCTACCTGTTAAAAAAAAAAAAATCAATACGAAAATACTAGTGTTTTTCCTGGGAGATGTATTTTTAAAGTTATAAAATTTTTGGGCTGCCAAGAATGTTTAAGTATTGTAAGCTTGTCATATGACTGACATATTTGTGCTTTAAAAGGGATGCATGTTAGAGAGGCAAGTTCAATGCCTCGTAAACACATAAGTTAATGTTTTTCAATATTATCACTCACCGAAGTCCATCTCACTTCTTATGAAGTAAACAATGATGAGTTTTAGGGGCTTATATACTTTTTTCGGCAACGGTACAAAGTGTGGATCAACAAAGGTTTAAAGAAAGTGTGGTTGCGTCAAATTCCCAGGTGGTGACGCTGTAGACCATAGCTTTGCAATAGCCTTTAGTATTTTAAGGTCCCTCCCAGATTCATATGGTATGTTCTTTGTTATAGAAAGACAACTGGCAAGAGTGACTGTGTTAGGCCAGGCAGCGATTGGTTGCACATTATGCATATTAAAGGGAACATTTGAGACGTGTGTACATCCCTACAATTGTAGTTGATATACGACAGCAGTAAATGGAATTATGCCTTTACCGAAGAAATGGAGCTCTACTGGGATGTTGTATTTTCTTGCGGTGCTGCTGGAGTGTTATTTGGAAGCGGCGTCCGTGCAACTCTCTTACTCGGTTTCAGAGGAGGTAAATCTAAGGACCACAATTGGAAATATCGCTAAGGATTTAAACCTCAATGTCGAGGAACTGGAGACACGAATGTTTCATATTGGTATGCCTACCGGATTCAAAAGAAAATATTTTGAAGTAAGTCTCAAGACAGGCGATCTCTACGTGAACGAACGATTAGACAGAGAAACGCTTTGTGCAAAGGCATCTAAATGCACCGTAAGTGTTGAGGCAGTTATTAACAATCCTTTGAAACTTTACCGTATAGAAATTAATATAGTAGATGAAAATGACAATAGCCCATATTTTAGTGCAAAAACACAAAATATAGACATAGCAGAAAGTACGTTACCAGGAGTACGATTTCCTCTTCTATCAGCTCATGATAGAGATGCAGGTAAGAACGGAGTTTCCTCCTACAAACTTAGTCAAAACGAACATTTCACCCTTGGTGTGCATAAAGCAGGAGAGAGTGTGTCTTCTGAGTTGATACTGCAGAAATCTTTAGACCGCGAAAAGCAGCCATTGGTGCAGCTTATTTTGACTGCTATTGACGGAGGGACCCCTTCCAAGTCTGGAACATCGCACATCATAATTAACGTTTTAGATATTAATGATAATGTTCCAGTGTTTGCTAGTACCCTGTATAAAACTAAGGTGTTAGAAAATGTGCAGATTGGCACCACTTTATTAACATTAAATGCGACAGACTCGGATGAGGGCATGAATGGCGATGTTGTCTATTCTCTGAACATGAATGACCAGGATCGCGTTTTAGAGCTGTTTCAGATTGACCCAGACAAAGGAATTTTGACAGTTAAAGGCAACATTGACTATGAGGAAAGCCCTGCTTTTGAAATCCGTGCTCAAGCAGTAGACAAAGGCTCACCTCCAATGACGGCTCACTGTAAAGTGCTGGTTGAAGTTGTAGATCTCAATGACAATGCCCCTGAGATCACTGTGACGTCCCTACTAAATCCAGTAAAAGAAGATACAACATTAGGCACTGCCATTGCGCTGGTGTCAGTTCTCGATAAGGATATGGGTGTAAATGGCATGGTAAATTGCAACGTAGAAAATAAGGTACCATTCAAACTGCAGACGAATTACAAAAACTACTATTCTTTAGTTGTTGATGCACCTCTTGACAGAGAGAATGATGTACAGTACAATGTCACTATTACAGCTACGGATGAAGGGAACCCACCTCTCTCCAGTGCCATCCTTCTTACTGTACACGTCTCTGATGTCAATGATAACCCGCCTCACTTCTCAGAAACAGAGATTAGTATTTATGTAAAAGAGAATAATCCAGTAGGTGAGGTTATAAACACAGTGTTGGCAGTTGATTCGGACGTCAATGAAAATGGACATTTGAGCTATTCATTTGTAGACAGGAATAGTAACTCGTCGCCGTTGTCCACAATGGTGAATATCAACTCAGTGACGGGAGATATAGTGAGCCTTCAGTCTTATAACTATGAGGAAATAAAAACATTTAATTTTAGTGTGCAGGCCACAGACTCTGGTATTCCTCCGCTAAAGAACAACGTGACAGTGAACGTGTTCATCCTGGATGAGAATGACAACCGTCCCGGGATTCTTGCGCCGTATTCTGAGCACGGCTCAGTTAACACTGAGAACATTCCTTACTCTGCTGAAGCGGGCTACTTTGTGGCCAAAATCAGGGCTATAGATCCCGACTCTGGCTACAATGCACTGCTTTCTTATCACATATCCGAGCCTAAAGGAACCAACCTCTTCCGAATCGGAACCAGCACCGGGGAAATAAGGACTAAGAGGAGAATGAGTGACAATGACTTGAAAACTCACCCATTGGTGTTGTTGGTCTCTGATAACGGAGAACCCTCACTCTCAGCGACTGTGTCTATTGATGTAGTTGTGGTGGAAAGCACAGATGAACTACAGACTCAATTCAGACATGTGACACAAACGGAGGAGAGCTTCTCTGATTTAAATCTTTATCTGCTGATCGCCATCGCTTCAGTGTCTGTGATATTTCTACTCAGCCTCATCAGTTTAATAGCTGTGAAATGCCACAGGACAGACAGTAGTTTCAGCAGGTATAGCCCACCGATGATCACCACCCACCCAGACGGGAGTTGGTCTTACTCTAAATCTACTCAGCAGTATGACGTGTGTTTCAGCTCAGACACACTGAAGAGTGACGTAGTGGTTTTCCCCGCACCTTATCTGCCAGTAGATGGAGAACTGGTTAGCATAAATGGAGCGGACACTTACAATCGGACTCAGACATTACCCAACACAGAAAAGGTAAGATCAATACTAAAACTAAAACTAAAACGAATCAACAATATAGGTGTCCCTCTTACTTGTCTGCACATATTAGTGCATTTACTCTCTTAAGGCAACATGCAACTTTTTGAATACATTTACATCAATTCCCTGTCCTTTAATATCCTTTTTGCCTGATTTCGGCCGGTTAATGGGTGCATACATATAGTTTTACTCTCATGTCATTTTCCTTTTGGGGTAATTTGATGACTGAAGAGCTCTGTATTAATCTGAAAGCACATATGACTCTATGGTTTGTACTGATGCAAACGCCGCAGCCTTTCTTGATGTGCCTACCAAGCGTTTTCACCGCTCTGAAATTGACACTCAACCCATTTATTCTGATGTTAGTTACGTTTCCCAGTGGACTAGATTCTCTACCTTTTATGTCCCCCCCCGCTGTCCATGGTACTTAATTTTTTGGTTGGCATGGGGGGTTCCCATGCTGTCCATGCTGTCTGGCTTGAATTTTTTTTCCCTACACTCTTTCCAGGGTATGGAGTTTTCTGGCTGGTATTTTTTCTTCCGTATGCTGTCCATGGTACTGAACTCTCGGGCTCATATGTTGGTTTTATTTTCGACGCTGTCCATTGTGCTGAAGTTCTGGTTAGGTGGGTTGTTTTGGTTTATTACGGTGTCCATGGAACTGAATTTAAATGTAATGTTTAATTTCCTCTGCTCGTGGTATTTTGTCGGCATGATTTTTAACATACAAATGAATGTTCCTGGACTACTTCTATGTTTTTGTTCCCTACAATTCTGCTTTCTACTTATTGTGAAGGATGAAGTCTGTGCTTCATAATTTTTTCCACCCTAGTCACTATTTCGTTTTAAAGAGTAGCGTAGAAGAAGAAAAAACACCGAATAAACTTCAATATTTGGCAGTTATCTCAAAGCTGATCGAATGTTAAACAGGTCTCGTGCATAGTTTGGGATATTGTGTCTTGCCACATTTTTTTTCTGATTATGCTGATCGAATATTACACGTTAGATTCTGAGTACGCCTGCAAATGTCCTTAATTTATGAGCACACGATGTCGCTGTAGACCACAAGTGAATTGAGTAGTCCATATTACATAGCCCCTCCTATCCCACTGATAAATTAGTTTCGTCACCAACCTTGAAAGCTTTGTTAGGCGAAACACTCGGATCGTGGTGTGGGAAATACACACGTTGCTGATGATAGCAAATAATGTGTATCATGATAGTTGCTTGAAATCAGCACTTCTTTTGTAGGCCGCAATGGGTGTTCGGGGACAATTAAAATTCAATTGGATTAACTTTGTCGCCCTGATTTGTCAACTCAACTGGACGTCGGCTCAGATATCGTACACTGTGTTGGAGGAGATGGACAAAGGCACCTTTGTTGGAAATCTTGCGAAAGACTTGAACGTAAATATACAGGAATTTAAATCGAGAGGTCTGAAGATTGTATCAGGGTACAGTAAACAATATTTCGATGCCGATGTAAAAACAGGAATTATTTTTGTAAACGAGCGTATTGACAGAGAAGAGCTTTGTCCGAACGCAATGAAGTGCTCGTTAAATATCCAGGTAATATTAAGCCATCCAATGCAGCTTCACCGTGTGGAAGTAAATATTTTAGACATAAATGATAACGAACCATCTTTTCAGGAAAACGTTCACATTCTAAATATAACCGAGTTAACACATCCCGGAGAGAGATATCCGTTACCGATCGCCAATGATGCAGATGTAGGGGACAACTCAGTAAAGAGCTATAAATTAAGTCCGAATGATCACTTTTCCCTAGATGCACAGAGCACTGGAGACCAGAGGGTATCTGCCGAGTTAGTGCTACAGAAAGCCCTAGACCGTGAAAAACAGCCTGTTATAGCACTCACTCTTACGGCGGTTGATGGAGGTAAACCTCCAAAGTCAGGCACGTTGCGGATTACAGTAAATGTAATAGATGTCAATGATAATACACCAATGTTTGGTAAATCCCTGTATAAGGTTCGTGTTAAAGAAAATGTACCATTAGGCACAGTGTTAATAAAGCTTGATGCAACCGATTTAGATGAGGGGTTACATGCTGATATTGTATACAGCTTTATGAAAGGGGGTATACACAATTCTGATGGGAGGTTTTCGATAGACTCTCATAGTGGTGAAATTACTGTAATAACGGATTTAGATCACGAGGAAAACGCTGCATATGAAATACGTGTACAGGCATCGGACCAGGGCTCTTCGCCACGAAAAGGTTATTCTAAAATATTAGTTGAGGTAATTGACGCTAACGACAATATCCCCGAAATATCTGTCACATCCCTTATGAGTCCTATTAAAGAAGATGTTGGTAAAGGGACAGTTGTTGCTTTAGTCACAGTGTCCGACAAGGATGGGGGCAACAATGGACTCACCAGCTGTAAGCTTGTTGGCTCTGTCCCCTTTAAATTAACATTGAATTACAACAGCCATTATTCATTAGTAATTGATGGGCCTCTTGATAGAGAAACCACATCGCAATACAATATCACCATCACAGCTACAGATGAGGGAACCCCGCCTCTCTCCAGCATCAGTGTTGTTACCATAGATGTTTCTGATGTCAATGACAACCCACCTCGTTTCCCAGAACCTGTGATTAACATTTATGTAAAAGAAAATAGTCCAACGGGGACCGTTGTTTACACATTAGTTGCATTTGATCCGGATTCTAATCAAAATTCTCAGATAACGTATTCCTTGTCAGAGATCGCGGCTACAAGTGTTTCTGTGTCATCTGCTATTAATGTAAACTCAGTGACCGGTGATATCGTGAGTCTGCAATCGTTTAACTACGAGCAGTTAAAAAGTGTACAGTTTAAAGTTCAGGCCACGGACTCTGGCGTCCCTCCACTCAGCAGCAATGCTACAGTGAACGTGTTTATCCTTGATGAGAATGACAACAGTCCAGGGGTTCTTGCGCCTTATGCCGTGGACGGCACCGTCCACACCGAAAGCATTCCCTACTCTGCTGAAGCGGGCTACTTTGTGGCAAAGATTCGGGCTGTAGACGCAGACTCTGGCTACAATGCACTGCTTTCTTATTACATCTCTGAGCCAAAGGGAAGTAACCTCTTCCGAGTCGGAACCAGCACTGGGGAAATAAGGACTAAGAGAAGAATGAGTGACAATGACCTTCAAACTCACCCGTTGGTGATGTTGGTTTCTGATAATGGAGAACCCTCACTCTCAGCAACGGTGTCTATTGAGGTATTGGTGGTTGACAGTGCCGGTGACCTCCAGACTCAACTCCGACATGTGACACAAGTGGAGGAGAGCTTCTCTGATTTAAATATGTATTTGCTGATCGCCATTACTTCAGTGTCAGTGATATTTCTGCTGAGCCTCATCACTTTAATAGCTGTGAAATGCCACAGGACAGACAGCAGCTTCAGGAGGTACAGCCCACCGATGATCACCACTCACCCTGACGGGAGTTGGTCTTACTCTAAATCTACTCAGCAGTATGACGTGTGTTTCAGCTCAGACACATTGAAAAGTGACGTAGTGGTTTTCCCCGCATCGTTCCCCCCTGTGGATGCTGAGCTAATCAGTAATAATGGAAGTGATACGTTCAGTCGGACTCAGACATTACCCAACAAAGAGAAGGTAAGAATAACTTAACAAGGACATACACATTTTCTTTCTTGTTTCACCTGTCCTTACCTAAAAATGGCTTGTGCCGGTTGTCTATACCAGTGTTGCTTTTCATGTATGAGATTATTGTACTCCTCGATTAGCACCGTCAGATAAAAAAAAACGAAATTTGCTCTAGTTAGCCCGCTCCCCAAGCAGGCTGAGTGCTGCTGTCCATGGTTCTGAAAATGTTGTTTTATGACGTAGCCTTACTGAGCCCATTTTCAACAATTCTTAGTTCTACGTATTGTTGTTGGTCTTTTTCATGTACTGCTATTGCTTGTCATAAGCTTAGGGACTTTGTGACCAACGTTTCATCATTATATATAGTCTATATACAAGTTCACTTTGAAGGCCATATAACAAATTGTCCTAACTATTTTTTTTATAATCCTAATGTAATATTAATTGAGGCGTCTGTTTCAAGATACTCGTGCCCACAGTGGTATAAGCGATGTCAGTGTACATTTTCAAAATGATAACTTTAAAGTGAATCATATCTCGTGGCAAAATACTATATGATCATTACCTTATTCTATAGTTAGTAAATCAAAATAACTCATGGTGTCGCTGGAGACCACGGTAATAATAATGCTCCGTTGATGTTGAAGACCCCGCCTCTTTTCACGAAAGAATGAAATCGTCATCTCCTTTCTTTCCGCGCAGTATGACTACCATTTGGTTTGTTGTTGTGTTGGGCTTACAATTCTTAACTGGATAAACGTTATTTTTTCTTGGATGTATTTGTATTAAGTAGCAATGGGTGCTATTGAACAAACTACTTGGACCCTAAACATTGTGATGCTTGTTTTTTTTAACTGGTCAGCGGCTCAGTTATCCTACTCTGTTTCGGAAGAGGTTGACAAAGGGACATTTATTGGAAATATCGCTAAAGACTTAAACCTTAATGTGCAGGAATTGGAACATCGACATTTTCGGATCGTATCGGGATACAGTAAGCAGTACTTTGATGCAAATTTACGAACAGGAATCCTTAACGTTAATGAAAGGATAGACAGAGAAGAGATTTGCCCCAATACATTGAAATGCATTCTTAAGATTCAGGCCGTTTTGAGCAATCCAATTAATTTACATCGAATAGAAGTAGAAATTTTAGATGTCAATGATAACGCGCCCTCATTTAATGAAATCACTTACGCCATTAACGTTTCAGAATCAATATCACCTGGTGAACGATACCTTCTTCCAATAGGTTTTGATGTTGATATTGGCAGTTACTCCGTAAGAAGCTACAAACTGAGTCAGAATGAATATTTCACCCTGGACGTACAGAGTAGTGGAGATCGAAGCTTGTCTGCTGAGTTAATATTACAGAAAGCATTAGACCGAGAGAAAGAGCCTACCATCGAACTCACATTGACTGCTTTTGATGGAGGAAATCCCCCTCGATTGGGCACATTACCAATACTAATAAATGTAATAGATGCTAATGATAATGCACCCATTTTCAGTAAAACGTTGTATAAGACTAGTGTCAAGGAAAATGTTCCTTTTGGTACAATGATCATGAAACTGGAGGCGTCAGATTTGGACGAGGGAATTAACGGTAAAATCGTATATTCCTTTATGAAATGGGGTAATGTAAACCCTTCGGATTTATTCTATATAAATTCGGAAACAGGTGAAATTAGCGTGAAGGGCAATCTTGATTATGAGGCCACTCCTGTTTATGAAGTTCGAGTTCAGGCCACAGACCAGGGTCATTCCCCCCGTAGTACGCATGGAAAACTGTTGATAGAAGTTATTGATATAAACGACAATGCCCCTGAGATTTCCACGACATCACTTGTAAGCCCAATCAAAGAAGACGCTGAGAAAGGAACAGCTGTTGCTTTAGTGACCGTGACTGATAAAGATGGAAATAAGAATGGACTTACTAATTGTAAACTTCTTGGTTCTGTCCCGTTTAAACTGAAATTAAACTATAAAAATGATTATTCGCTAGTTGTTGACGGGCATCTTGATAGAGAAACTGCCTCTTACTACAATATCATCATCAAAGCTATGGATGAAGGGACACCGCCTCTCTCCAGTACCAGCATCATCACTGTTCACATATCTGATGTCAATGACAATGCACCTCTGTTCTTGGAACCTGTGATTAATACTATTGTAAAGGAAAACCGTCCGGTTGGAGCTGTGATATATACACTGACTGCATTTGATCAAGATTCAGGAGAGAATGCAAAACTGACTTATAAATTAGTCGAGTCTCATGGCAGTCTATCGATTGCATCCGTTGTGAATATTAATTCGGTGAATGGAGATATAGTCACCCTACAATCGTTTGACTACGAAGAGTTTAAAATATTCACGTTCAAAGTTCAAGCTACAGACTCGGGCGTTCCCCCACTAAGCAGCAACGTGACAGTCAAAGTTCTCATCCTGGACGAGAATGACAACATTCCAGTAATCCTACCACCCTATTCTGAGCATGTTAACAGTGAGAATATTCCCTATTTGGCTGAAGCGGGTTACTATGTGGCAAAAATCAGGGCTGTAGATGCTGACTCTGGCTACAATGCACTGCTTTCTTATCACATATCTGAGCCCAAGGGATCCAACCTCTTCCGAATAGGAACCAGCACCGGGGAAATAAGGACTAAGAGGAGAATGAGTGACAATGACTTGAAAACTCACCCGTTGGTGGTGTTGGTTTCAGATAACGGAGACCCCTCCCTGTCAGTAACGGTGCCTATTGATATAGTTGTGGTTGAAAGCGCAGGTGACCTCCAGACTCAATTCAGACATGTACCGAAAAAGGAGGAGAGCTTGTCTGATTTGAACCTTTATTTGCTGGTTGCCACTGCTTCAGTGTCACTTGTATTTCTGCTGAGCTTCATCAGTTTACTAGCTGTAAAATGCCACAGGAAAGATAACAGCTTCAGCAAGTACAGCGCCCCAATGATCACCACCCACCCTGACGGGAGTTGGTCTTACTCTAAATCTACTCAGCAGTATGATGTGTGTTTCAGCTCAGACACACTGAAGAGTGACGTAGTTGTTTTCCCCGGACCATTTTCATCTGTTGATGCAGAACTGATCAGTATTAATGGAGGAGACACTTTTAGCCGGACTCAGACATTACCCAACACAGATAAGGTATGTAAGTATTGGTCAGATAAGCAACACCTGCTTTTCCTCGTATTTATCGTCCATGACGTGGTAATATAAAAAAAATAATAATAATAATAATAATAATACTCAATCTATGACGAAAGTGTCTTGTTATAATTTGTATTCGTAACGTTCCTGGCGTGAACTTTAGACATTGCCATGAAATGTTCCACTGGCGTACCGAGCAATAAACTGTCAACCTTTGTTTCTCTACACAGTGAAATTTGATTGATTATTGGTTGGTAAAGCACACTGTCAAATTCCTCATTTAATTCCTTTCAAATTGAGCTGCTGCGAATTTGTCTCGAGGTAGCATTTGCCTCAAGGTCCGTCTTTTCAGTAAGAACAACAGTCTTTATGCTTGTAAGAAACACATATTTTTATTTTACTATTAAATATTTTATTTATTTGCTTATTCATACAGTCTGTTCTATATTTATTAGAAAGAATTAAACCTAGATAGACAGTATGCCTTATCAGGTTTAAGGGTAGGCTACTTGAGTAATTTTTTCCCCACCGGATGTGGTGTCAGTTTATCTTAAGGTCCAGCATAGGCTACATATTGGAATTAATCGGTCTCCCGTCAATCCCATATCTGCTTCGAAGTTTGTTTGAGTCTTCTCAAAATAACACGTGGTGTCGCTGGAGACCACATTCATTTGTGTCGACTCCTCCTCTCTAAATGGAGAAGCCTTCCTCAGTCAGTCCCGAGCCCTTTAAGAAGTGCATCGTGAATTTCGATGAGACGGAGAGGACTGTGCTTGGTACATGAGGACATAAACACGAGAAACTACGTTTTATGGATAATCATATTATAATAATTTTTGCAAGCTGGGATGGGTCCTGGAAAGTATATGGAAATTAAATGGATACAGTATGTCTTCCTGTTTTGTTTATTGGGCTCGACCGCGAGTCAAATATCCTATTCAATTTCCGAGGAGGTGGACAAAGGCACGTTTGTGGGAAACCTTGCAAAGGATTTGAATGTGCAGGAACTGGATTTGAGAGCTATGCGGATTGTATCGGGGAACAGTAAGCAGTATTTCGAGGCAAATTTGAAAACGGGTGTTTTGTTCGTTAATGAGAGAATAGATAGGGAGGAGCTTTGTCCGAATAATGTCAAATGCTCCTTAAATATAGAGGCCATACTGAGTGATCCCGTGCATCTCCACCGTATTGAAGTGAATATTCTTGATATAAATGACAACGATCCGTATTTTATTGAGCAATCCCACTCATTTAACATATCCGAATCTTCTTCCACGGGCGACCGATTCTTGCTTCCTTTAGCTATCGATGCAGATGTAGGGAGTAACTCGGTTAACAACTACAAGCTAAGCTCAAACGATCATTTCTCCCTAGATGTGCAAAGTGGTGGTGGGAGTGTGTCTGCGGACTTAATTCTGCAGAAAGCTTTGGATCGAGAAAAACATCCCTTTATTAAACTAATTTTGACCGCTATAGATGGAGGAAACCCTGCCAGGACAGGGACGTTAGAGATAACAGTGAACGTAGTAGATGTCAATGACAATACGCCTACATTTAGTAAAGGTCTGTATAAAGCCCGTATAAATGAAAATGCTCCGATTGGAACCACAATAATACAACTGGTTGCCAGTGATTTAGATGAAGGAGATAATGGGAAGCTTGTATATTCTTTTATTAAACGCGGGAATCTGGACCCCGCTGAAATGTTTGGCTTAGATGCAAACACGGGTGAAATAACATTAAATAATAGGTTAGATTATGAGGAAAACACTGCTTTTGAAATTCGAGTCCAGGTAACAGACCAAGGGTATTCACCCCTTAGTACACACGGTAAAGTTTTGGTTGAAGTTATCGATATCAATGACAATGCCCCGGACATTATGGTGACGTCAGTCATTAGCCCAGTAAAAGAGGACGCTGACAGGGGAACAGTTGTAGCTTTGATTACTGTTACTGACAAAGATGGAGGGAAAAATGGCGTAACCAACTGCAATATTGTCGGCATTGTTCCTTTCAAATTGAAAACAAATTATAAAAATTATTATTCGTTAGTGGTCGACGGTATTCTTGACCGAGAGACCACCTCTTGGTACAATGTTACTATCAAGGCAACGGATGAAGGTTCCCCTCCACTTTCCAGTATAAAGGTGATTACTGTGCTAGTTTCCGATGTTAATGATAACGCACCTCTCTTCACTGAACCTGATATTAATATTTATGTGACAGAGAACAGTAAAGTTGGAAATATAATTTATAAAATGAATGCAGTTGATCCAGACATTAATGAAAATGCAAGGGTATCTTACTCATTGATGGATGCGTATACACATGGTTTTACAGCATCTTCTGCTGTAAATGTTAAACCAGAGACTGGCGATATACTGAGCCTAGAATCTTTTAACTACGAAGAGATAAAAACGTTTCAGTTTAAAGTGCAGGCAACCGACTCTGGTGTTCCTCCGCTAAGTTGTAACGTGACAGTAAATGTGTTTGTCCTGGATGAGAATGACAACAGTCCCCAGATCCTCGCACCCTATTCGGAGCACGGCTCCGTTAACAGTGAGAACATTCCTTATTCTGCTGAAGTGGGCTACTTTGTGGGCAAGATCAGGGCTGTAGATGCTGACTCAGGCTACAATGCACTGCTTTCGTATCATATTTCTGAGCCCAAGGGAACCAACCTTTTCCGAATCGGAACCAGCACCGGGGAAATAAGGACTAAGAGGAGAATGAGTGACAATGACTTGAAAACTCACCCGTTGGTGGTATTGGTTTCTGACAGTGGAGATCCCTCAATGTCAGCGACTGTGTCTGTTGACGTCGTGGTGGTGGAAAGCACAGGTGACCTCCAGACTCAATTCAGACATGTACCACAAAAGGAAGAGAGCTTCTCTGATTTAAATCTGTATCTCCTAATCGCCATTGCTTCAGTGTCAGTGATATTTCTACTCAGCTTCATCAGTTTAATAGCTGTGAAATGCTACAGGACAGACAGTAGTTTCAACAGGTATAGCCCACCAATGATCACCACCCACCCAGACGGGAGTTGGTCTTACTCTAAATCTACTCAGCAGTATGACGTGTGTTTCAGCTCAGACACACTGAAGAGTGACGTAGTGGTTTTCCCCGCACCGTTTCCACCTGTGGATGCAGAACTGATCAGTATAAATGGAGCAGACACTTTTAATCGCACTCAGACATTACCCAACACGGAAAAGGTAAGATAGATGGATGCCAAACTGTCATGTATTCCGACACCAAATGGCATACGTCCAGTATTCAACATTTGTATACATACAACATCATGTTTGAATCAATTGATATTTAATGTATTGCTGTTCGCTATACAATGAACTATACAGTAACAAGTTAGTTCCATAGGTTTACCCTGTACAAGTACACACAGGTTCTGTCCATGTAACAATTGTTCTGTTCTACATTTGATTTATTCTGACTTTCGCTTGCGTTTAAGTGGTTGCTCTCCATGGTGCTGAAATATGCTAATGATTTTCCTGTATTGTGGCTTCTATTCGGTTCTATCCGTTGCTGCTTTGTTCTGTCCTGACCTTATGCATTGCAAGTTACTGAGTGGCAGGGTTCCCACGGTTATAGAAAACCTGAAAAAGTAATGGAATTTTCAACCCAAATTTTCCAGGCCTGGAAAAGTCATGAAATCATCAACGTTTTGGAAAAGTCATGGAATTTTGTTGTCTAATTAAATTAATTAGGCAATTGTATTATTAATTAGGCTATGTTAGTATCTTCTACCTAACGGTTTGATGTGCAAGTCCGAATTTTAGTATGTGATGTCAATGCCTGCCTGACGTTACCTAAATGCTCCTTCAATTTCAACCCTCCCGCCACCCTTCTCTCCCTCCAGTAAGGCTAACGGTTACCTAGCTGTAATAGATAAGTTACCAGTTTGACTCTGTGACGGCTAGTGAAATATTGAAAGTGAACATGAAAATAACAGACAATAAAAAGGTTGCTGTTACATTTTTATGCTGTAATTGACTGAAGTAAACTTATTTTCATGTACTTAAAGGTTGTGAACGGTCATGGAAAATATATTATGGGTTCTTGTGAAGTCATGGAAATGTTTTGAAATGTTGTCTGTGAAAATGTGTGGGGACCCTGAAGTCATGATCAAATAACGGGATCTATGACTGAAAATGGTTTTAATCTGAAGTAATACAGCAAAATATAAAGCTACATTAAATTGTTTGCCAATCGTCATTTAACCCTCTTTTTTGGACCTACATCTACTCAAGAGGTCGCTATTAGCTCTCACAGACTACACTGTCTATCTAATCTGCGTAGTTGTAGCTCCTCCCCGTATATGAAATAGGAATGATCATGCTTTGTTCATTTCAGACAGCAAATCTCAGACAGCCGGTTCTGGTTTGATAACGTATTTACGGAGCAATGCCAAGTGTAGTCTAAATTGTTGGGGAAATATACATTGTGGAATGTTGACATAATGCACCCAAACAGGAATATTCTTAGGTATTGGAATTATTCTATTTGCCTGTTATTTCATGTTTGGAGTTTTGCAGCGGCACAGATTGTCTATTCCTTGGCGGAAGAATCCAACCCAGGTACCATAGTGGGGAATTTAGCGAAGGATTTACACCTCGATGTTCAGGACTTGGAGAGACGTGGATTTAAAATTTCTGGAGTTTATAAAATATATTTCGATGTGAACGTGAAGACCGGGGCTCTATCGGTTAAGGAAAGAATAGACCGAGATCAGCTCTGCTCCCGTAACGGGAAGTGTTCTTTGGAACTGGAAGCCGTTGTAAACTCACCCTTAAATCTTTATCGTTTTGAGGTTAATATTGTGGATATAAATGATAACTCACCGGTATTTCAGTCACCGGAAAGAATCTTTAACATATCAGAATCCGCGTTTCCAAGTGAGAGGTTTCCTTTGGACAGTGCTGAAGACGCCGACGTAGGCGCTAACTCTGTTAAGAGCTACATGCTTAGTCAGAACGAACATTTTTCGCTGGATGTGCAGAACGGTGGAGGGGAAAGCATTTCTCCTGAATTAGTGCTGCAGAAATCTTTAGATCGAGAAAAACAGGCTGTGATTCAACTAATTCTTACTGCTGTAGATGGTGGAAAACCTCCTAGATCTGGAACATTATTAGTAACAATAAATGTTGAGGATGTCAACGATAACATTCCTATTTTTTCTAAGGCCCTTTACAAGGCTCAGATTCCGGAAAATACACCCCTCGGTGTCTCTGTAATCACTGTCCAAGCAAAAGATAACGATGAAGGTGTTAACAGTGAGATTGAGTACAGTTTTATCAATATAAACAATGATAAAAGTATTGACGTTTTCTCAATTAATTCGGGGACCGGAGAAATCCGAGTTAATGGCATTGTGGATTATGAAGCTACCAATGCGGTCGAACTACGTGTCCAAGCTAGAGACAAAGGCCATAAACCAAGAGCCGCTCATTGTAAGGTACTAGTTGAGATCACTGATAGGAATGACAACCCGCCAGAAATAACAATTACGTCTTTAGTCAACGTTGTGCGGGAAGATGCCTCATCGGGCACAATGGTTGGACTAATAACAGTGAAGGATAGAGATGCTGGCAAAAATGGAGTTGTTGATCTTAGGTTGATTCAAACTGTACCTTTTAACGTCAAAAATTCATATAAAAATCATTACTCTTTAGTTGTGGATGGGCCTCTTGACAGAGAGAACATTTCTCAGTACAATGTCACAATCATAGCAACGGATGAAGGGATCCCTCCTCTCTCCAGCACCAGCGTTGTTTCTGTACATGTTTCTGATGTCAATGACAACCCGCCTCGCTTTTCAGAACCAGTCATTAATATTTATGTACAAGAAAACAACCCTATAGGGGAAGTTATTCATAAACTTATTGTGCTTGATCCAGATCTAGATGAGAATGGAAAAACTGCATGCACATTGTTAGACGGTTCTTATATACAGGCACCCATAACCTCAATGGTGAATATAAATGCAGTGACAGGAGATATAATCAGCCTACAGTCTTATAACTATGAAGAGATGAAAATGTTCCAGTTCAAAGTTCAGGCCACAGACGCTGGCGTTCCTCCACTAAGCAGCAATGTCACAGTAAATGTTTTCATCCTGGATGAGAATGACAACAGTCCCGGGATTCTTGCGCCGTATTCTGAGCACGGCTCTGTTAACAGTGAGAACATTCCCTACTCGGCTGAAGTGGGCTACTTTGTGGCCAAGATCAGGGCTATAGATGCCGACTCTGGCTACAATGCACTGCTTTCTTATCACATCTCTGAACCTAAGGGATCCAACCTCTTCCGAATCGGAACCAGCACCGGGGAAATAAGGACTAAGAGGAGAATGAGTGACAATGACTTGAAAACTCACCCGTTGGTGTTGTTAGTTTCTGATAGTGGAGAACCCTCACTGTCAGCAACTGTGTCTGTTGATGTTGTTGTGGTGGAAAGCACAGGTGACCTCCAGACTCAATTCAGACATGTACCACAAAAGGAAGAGAGCTTCTCTGATTTAAATCTGTATCTGCTGATCGCCATCGCTTCAGTGTCAGTGATATTTCTACTCAGCCTCATCAGTTTAATAGCTGTGAAATGCCACAGGACAGACAGCAGTTTCAGCAGGTACAGCCCGCCAATGATCACCACCCACCCAGACGGGAGTTGGTCTTACTCTAAATCTACTCAGCAGTATGACGTGTGTTTCAGTTCAGACACACTGAAGAGTGACGTAGTGGTTTTCCCCGCACCGTTTCCACCTGTAGACGGAGAACTGATTAGTATTAACGGAGCAGACACCTTTAGCCGGACTCAGACACTACCCAATAAAGAGAAGGTAAGATAAGTGGACTACCATGTACATTGCTAGCTTATTTGCTGACAGGGTTTCAGTAGCCAAGCCTAAGAAAGAGGGTTTTTATTGCAGAGGGTATTACCACAAATAATCCAGAAAAATAACAAACTAGTGGCTTTACACCTTTGCATAGGTTGCCACTCACATTTCTTGCGTTATACCTTTAGCCCCAGGAGTTGCTCAGCTCTTCTTTGTGCTTTGTTATGGGTTGTGCACCACCTCCTGCCCTTACGCTTGCCATCCAAGATCGAGCTGTCCATGGTACTGGAAGCTTTTGAACTGAATATTTCTTCGCTGTTTTCAGTGGTCTGTTTAGTTATGGGATCCATCAAAGTATCCTGTATTGTTATGCGTTGATTTTCACTGTAAAGGTATTCAGATGTGATAATACTTCAATTTCTTTTTAGTTTTTTTCTCGTGGAAATAGATAATCTAAACATATATGGTGACCTGTCTATGCAATTAGACAATTTCTGTATACACCATCATTTTAGATATTATAAATATAATCTGTGTTTAAATTACAGTCTAGTTCATGATGTATGCTAGAGACTTCTTTATCTACAGTCGAAGAAAACAAACAGTATCTATGTCTTTGGTATGTCAAAGTATTTAAATGTTAGTCTAGTCTCTGTTTTCAGGTTTATGATTTCAAGATGGCCTAGTCTAACAAACCCTTCAACTAACGGATTTATGTACTCTTAGGGGCACTATACATTACTGGGTCACTGTGGTGTTCTGGGAATCTGTCCTGCTCTTTTGCTACTATTTGATATTATATTTTGTTTAACTGTTATGTTAATTTGCAAACCACATTTCTCAATTTGTTTTAGTCTGACTCACCAGCAACTTGTTTGCTGGTTATACATGGTTCTTTGGGCATTTATTTTCCCATGTTTACATATTCTTTGTCCAAACAACTCTTATTATTATTATTATTAATTATAATAATAATAATAATAATAATAACTGATTGCTCTTGATATAGTGCTTTTCTAGACACCCAAACTTTACACTATACGGGGAGACTCACAGTTAAGTCGCCAATGTGTAGCTCCCATTGGTTTGTTCTCTCTCTCTCTATGTCCCTCTTTTCTCTCTCTATTTCATTCTTCCCCTCCTTCTCTTTCTATATCCCTCTTTTTATGAGGATCATTCTCCTAAAGATATGGTTTCATTAATATATCGCTGTTCATTGATCTTGCATGTCAACAGCAATGTAACATGCAATTGCTTAGAACTTCATGCTCTACTCATCTGTGGCATTAAACTATTTATGATACGTCAGAGGGCTCCCTCTGACCAGATTCACATCGAAGCTCACAGTGGCATACTAGATTTACATTGAAACTATCTTCTTATTTTTGCACACTTGAGAAAATTCATTTTTAGTTTTGTTTTGAATTATCACCACCTCCTTTCTCCATTTTCATTCAAATGTTTTTCTACCATTAACCCTTATTTTTTCCCACCAATTCTTTACAGTTTCTTTTGTCTACCCTGACTCAATCCACCTTTCCTCCTAAGTTTTCGGTCCCTACCATCCTTTTCCATTTCTCCCCCTCGATAACAGGGACTCTCTCCTTGTAGCTTTGTGTCGGTGTCCTTTTCTCCTGCACTGTCCCTCCTACCTTCTGCCTCTCCCTCCGTTTCCCTTCCCCCGCTGTCCGTGGGCCCTGCAGTCTCTCAGTGGGGAGGGGGGAGCAGGCGAGGGAGGTAAAAGGGAATTAATGGCCATCCCTCTAGATATGTGGTAAACACAGCCCCGTCACATTTTTCATTACATGCATTTTAATGTGTGTCAGGGCGGCTACCGGCCTAGCAGTAGCGGTCATGTAAGGAGACAAAGCACTTGAAAAACAGTGAAAACAAATGAATTCTATATGCCCTGCATATTCATCCATCTTTCCAGTGTAATTTATATAATGGTTATGAACAATGACATTGCCACTGAAATATTATTCTTTGGGCTATCTTGTCGGAGTCAGTCTGCAGCGGTGTGTACTGAGGCTGTGTAGGGCCATGCTCATCCACGCCTTGCCCATTCAGACAGTAGCATGACCTCATTTCAGGGAGAGCTCCAGCAAAAACCAGCTCCCACATGCGCTTCTGCGGATCACAGGCTGTGTGAATGTGTGTGTGAATGAGTGTGTTTGTGTGTGTGTGTGTGTTTGTCAGTGTGTAAGTGGGTCACAGTGTGTTTGATATACGGTGGTGTGGTGGCTGCCCCATCTGAAGTGTGTGATTCACAAGGTGTGCCTGTCTGCCACGTATCCAGCAGGTTTGCCGGGCACTACATGATCATTTCTCGACGGGTGTTTCCTGAAACAATACCCGGAGCCATCGCTATGCGTTTGAGCGGCCTCAGAAGGCGCTGTGTGGGCTGCAGCCCCGTGCGTGTGTGTGTGCCTGCGCGGAGGAGACTGATGGCGGGGGATGGGCCGGTAATTTTCCGCTCTTAACAGCAGCAGCAGAAGGGTAGCTCTCAGCACGGCCAGAGTTTCTTGGCTCGGCTCGGCTCTGTACTGCCTGCTCTGAGCTAGGGCGTGGTTTAAGGCACCTTTAGCTGTCTCTCACAGCTAACACCAGTGGGACAGGGCCAAAGGGCAGGCAAATGAGGTGTATGAGCTTTGGAGGCTCATTCAGGCAGCCCTTTTGTCAGTGTGTGTGTGGTTCCGCGTCTTTAATCTGAGCATCGTTGCCAGTGAGAGTGTGTGTCGGGCCAAGTGAACATGGTGGTGGTGCTGGTGTATTCGCTTGCATTCTTTGTTGGTCAATAAAATGTGTAGCACTTTTAGAAGACGTTCGTATCTGTGAGTATGGCAGTTTCCCAGCGGGTGTGTTGCAGTCTGTGTGGGTTGAAAGCTTCTTTCATTGCTGCACTTTCTCTGCTTGGAAATGCATTCAATTATTGATTTCATAAGTACATTATTCTGAGTGAGGTAGCTAGCTAAGTGCCGCAGACATTTTAACTGGATTGCATTTCAAAAGCCGTTGGGTATACCCTGCCTTCACAACTGCGACCCAAAAACATGACCCAAAATGTTTGCTTCACCTTACAGTCTAATGGATAGTGATATGAAGAAAATTACAATAGGGAGTAGGGATGAAAGGGATGTCTGACGTGATTTATCATGGCTTCTTTGTTCTAACCCTGACTGCTTCCACCCAGCGCACAATCACAATCTCACATCAGCCTATTTCCTGGTTGCCTCAGACAAGGGCGTGCCTCTTGAGGCCAACTGGGGTGTTGCTCTGGCAGCGGCGGTTGCCATGGGGATGGCTGCGTGCGAGGAAAAGGTACCAGGCCGTTGCCACAGAGTCCCCCGTGCGTATCCACCCCCACCCCACCCTGCCTTGCCATCGCCTAACTATCTAACCGCGGTGACACAACAGGAGACAGGGGGGAGGGGGGGATACCTATGAGGGTACAGTACAGCTAGAAGGCGATGAAAAGATGTGGCGTAGAAGGTCGAGGGGAAGCGGGGACAGGGGCCAGCTCTGTGGGATGACGGGAGGGGGGAAGCAAATTAATAAAAGAGGGGGACAAAAATAGCACCGACAGGAGCCGTGAGTGGAAGCTGCTGAGACGAAATGAGACATCATGAGATGGTATGAGACACTATGAGACACTATGAGACACTATGAGACGGTATGAAATGGTATGAGACATTATGAGACATTATGAGACATTATGAGACGGTATGAGACGGTATGAGACGGTATGAGACGGTATGAGACATTATGAGACGGTATGAGACGGTATGAGACGGTATGAGACATTATGAGACATTATGAGACGGTATGAGACATTATGAGACGGTATGAGACAGTATGAGACAGTATGAGACAGTATGAGACACTATGAGACATTATGAGACGGTATGAGACATTATGAGACGGTATGAGACATTATGAGACATTAAGAGACGGTATCAGACGGTATGAGATGGTATGAGACATTATGAGACATTATGAGATGGTATGAGACGGTATGAGATGGTATGAGACATTATGAGACGGTATGAGACGGTATGAGACATTATGAGACATTATGAGACATTATGAGATGGTATGAGACATTATGAGACATTATGAGACGGTATCAGACGGTATGAGATGGTATGAGACATTATGAGACATTATGAGACGGTATGAGACGGTATGAGACGGTATGAGACATTATGAGACATTATGAGACGGTATGAGACGGTATGAGACGGTATGAGACATTATGAGACGGTATGAGACGGTATGAGACATTATGAGACGGTATGAGACATTATGAGACGGTATGAGACATTGAGACATTATGAGACGGTATGAGACATTATGAGACATTATGAGACATTATGAGACGGTATGAGACATTATGAGACATTATGAGACAGTATGAGACGGTATGAGACATTATGAGACGGTATGAGACATTATGAGACGGTATGAGACGGTATGAGATGGTATGAGATGGGAGGAAAAGCAAATGAAATACATACTCCTCAGCTGCCGAGCGGAACACATGAGGCGGCTGCGAATTTGTCACAGATAAAAGTAGACCGAATGCTAAGCCCCCCCCCCCGCTCCTTCCCCACATTCTCCTCTTCCTCCACATGAAAGAGGAGGGGCTGTTGTTACAGCTAATAGATTAGCTCGGTCATGCTCAGAACCGTCGGGTCCAGGCGTTCCCGGCCACAAAGCCCGGGGTCCCTCGAGGTAGAGTTTCCAAGCCTGCCTGTTCTTCCCGATAGCTTTGTTTACAACCACAGCAAGAATCTGTTTGGATTTGTGCTCCGGCAGAATAAGGGCAGCCTAGGCATTGGTTAACAATTTGAGGATCTCTTGGGGGGAGAGGGAGGGGATTTGTGTTGCCTGTAAGTCCTTCCATGCCCTTAACACTGAAAGGGAGAATTACAAGAAGGAAGCATAATAAATCGCACCCTTTCCCCCCCACAATACGCAGGTCCACCTGGGGAAAGTACACAGGATTTTAGTTTGAAGACCAGAGTTGAGGCAGTTCTGTGCCGTGTTGAGTGCGTTACAAAGCAGGTATAGCTTTTATGGTCCAATTGGTAGGATAGGTATTTGAGAGAAACATATATTTTGTACTTTAAATACAGTACAAGTTATGTTTCCAATGGAGGGATGGGTTCTTTTTTATTTAATATAACAACTTCAGGAGGTTTTGTGTACCTCGGGTTGATACATTTACGACTTGTATCTGCTCAAACCTTCATAAATGTAAGCGGTACTTTAAAAGAACGGTATAACAGGACAGGCAGGATGATGCGTGCCTCAGAGAGCCGTTTTCCATTTGAGGGACCTCTGTTCTGGTGATGCTGTGCACGCTGACGGTGGTGCTGTGCTGTGCACGGTGACGGAGGCTGGATGAAATCCTCGGCACCATTAGCCCTCTGTTATGGCTGCCCTTTCTCCTCTCTCCTCTGGAGGGGGCTTCACTCTGGGCTTCGCTCGCGTTCAAAGGGAAACTGGCTAGAGGAAGAGGAGGCGTTTTGAAATCTGTGGCTCAAGCACATGCTCTCTCTCTCTCTCTCTCTCTCTCTCTCTCTCTCTCTCTCTCTCTCTCTCTCTCTCTCTCTCTCTCTCTCTCTCTCTCTCTCTCTCTCTCTCTCTCTCTCTCTCTCTCTCTCTCTCTCTCTCTCTCTCTCTCTCTCTCTCTCTCTCTCTCTCTCTCTCTCTCTCTCTCTCTCTCTCTCTCTCTCTCTCTCTCTCTCTCTCTCTCTCTCGCTTGATGGATTAAGCTGGTGTTCCAGTGCTGATTGAGCTTAGCAGCGAGTGATGCAAGGAAGGTGGTAACTGAATAGGACCAAACCCCCTTCCCATGCAGTACCTGTTTCAGCCAAAAGATGGCCCACTTTTACAACCATCCTCACACCCCGTTGCCCACTCACTAAGATCCTTACAGGTTCCAGTCTCACTTCCCAGGGACACCAAAAACACCATTAACACTTTGTTTGTTTGGCGTTCATTTCTAAATAAATTGTTTGTTTCACACATCCTAATTCCCTCAAGGACCTTTCCTGAAAAGCAGAAACATTTCCCATGTTGTCCAGTTAGAATATCTTCTTATTCAAAATCTATATTTTGAATGATGGCTTTATTTTGTTCCCATTTTAGCAGACACCTGGTTTTCCCTCATAGCAGAGCACGGTTGTTGTTCTCATACATGACTGTTTGTGTGAATATCGATTGGTCGATATTTAGAACACAGCATCTCATCTTCTGTAATATCTTTTTCTGTTGCTGAGACATAACAAAGTTTTGTCCTTCCATTTTTGTCTGCGCAAATTATTTATTCTTATGCCCTTTTCCCTTGACAGCACAGAGGCGGCCATTACTGACCGTCTACACAACACCCTGCAGCAATTTCTGTGTAAATATACATGCAGTTTTTGTGTGTGTTTGTTGTCAAGATGCCGAGCTAAAGAAACGTCGACAGGAGCATCTCTAAAGGGTATTACCAACTGTTTTCAGATATCAGATTAATACCCATAATAATGCCAAAACAGTGCTATTTGGAATCGTCTTCAGATCCTGTTACAGTTGATCAGACCCTCACTCTGTGTGTGTGTTTGGTTGCTGTCTACCACAGAGGACGCCCAGAATGATTCTGACATTGTCTGGTGTTAGCCGAGCCTCAGTGAGGTCATCACTAATGGCCCTAAGCCCACCAGCCCAGACATCGGCTTTTAGAGTTTGACAGTAAGACACAGAGAGAAAGAGGGCACGGGGGAGTGAGATTCTCCGTCCAGAAACTCAATCAGACACTTCACAAGCCCTACAGTCATTCTCTGTCCCCATCTGGCATGCGTGTGTGTGTCGGACTGGATGACAGACAGTGCACTGATTCACCCAGTCAATGCCATGACCTGCCTCTCTTTTCCCCCTCTGACTCACATATGCAGGGGGCTCAGCGCCCTAGACGCTTAGGGAAGGCAAAACGAATGTCTTTTTAACCGGGCCCATTAAAGTGTATTAATGGAAGAAAGTGTGGGTTGAAGGAACGGTTAATAACATTGTAGCCCCTTAGCGTAGCGGACAGAGGGGCAGTAATTAATGTTCTGGCTATGTGTGTGAGTCCTCTATATATCACAAAGAGGGGAAAAGAGGAGGGAAGGAAAGGTGCAGAAGTCAGGACTGCCACCCCTCCTCTCTCTCGCTCTCGCTCTCGCTCTCGCTCTCGCTCTCGCTCTCGCTCTCGCTCTCTCGCTCTTGCTCTCCCTCTCTCTCTCTCTAATGAAAGGCATGTAGTCCTGCTTTTCCACTTGAGACCCTTCCATGCCCCCAGCCAAAGCTGCCCCAGCTGGGACAGCGGATGTCACCCAGGCACAGCACAGCTGCAGATAGCGAAATGGAAGTGATGTGTGGGGGAGGGCAGGGAGCCCTTTAAGAAAGGGGTTGGTAAAAAAAGGAGGATAGGAGGAATGGTGAAAGCAGGGGCAGACATATTAGTGTTCATGTGGTCTACAGCAATTAGTAATGCTTTTAAAAATAGGACCCAGCCTGTGTATGTTGCAGGTTAACAGACGTCTGTTTGTCTTCCGGTTTTTGACTTGAGATAACTCAATCTCCAGCCCCTTGAGTAGAAAAACGAAATAAGACACAGCTCTGCGGCGCTCAATTAACGGCGAAACAGATGGGCGGGATTCGTACAGGTACAGAGAGAGCGAAGGAAATAGTGAGGGAGGGGGGAGAGAGATGCAGGGAGTGGTATGGGAGCTAGAGAGAAAGAGCTGTTAGTTATCCGGCACCAGGTGTCTATGTGTGTGTGTGCGTCGACAGAAAACACCGTCAGAGGTAGGCTGACCACAGCGCAAGGTGGAAAAGTTATGGTGTAAATCCGGCGGCGTATGTAATTGACGAGATAACAGTTGTCGTCTCAGTTCATCTTTCTCAAATGATCTACACCACACGTCGTGCGCACCCCTTAGAGAGGATCTGCTAAATGTCACGGATAGCCAGCCCGCATGCATACTTTGCATTTGCAAGCGTCTCTCTCTCTCTCTCTCTCTCTCTCTCTCTGTCTCTCTCTGTCTCTATCTGTCTCTCTCTCTCTCTCGCTAACATAAAAATAGCCAAATTTGAGGTTGTTAAGAAAACCATTGCATATTGAACAATGGCGTAAAAACTTCTCATCGATCAATGAGTAGGCCCCACCTGTGAATGAAATAGTTAAATAGATAGTGTTTCTATAAATGAAAATCTACCTGCACAATAACCGTACCATTAGTATATCTACAATTATTCGTTGTGAATAAAGGGCTTGAGATATGTGTTGACTTTATTTAAGGTATAAGGAGTCAAAATCACCTAGATTGAAACCCCATTGTTTCTTTTTATGTCTATACATCGTCCTGTGAAAACCATTCAAGGTAGACCCTTCTATTCAATTCAATAAGTAGGCTACGGCGCCACAGACTGCGAGGAAATTAAAAACTGTCAAAAGAGCCTCCTCTTCACTTTGTTACACTGATCCTGTTGGAAGTAGATGCCCTCCTAATTTAATTGAATCCGATTTAAATTGGAACTTAATTGGAGTACATGAGTTCACACTGTACTCATTAGGAAGAACCACGCATGGTCCGCAATGATTCAAACATTTAACTAACAGGCTGACCACTTGAATTCAGGCATGCGCATTGAACACCATTTGCCGGATTCCTAGACGGATACAATCTCTCACAGTATTGTAGAAACTGTCGGTTGGAATAATGGTGTGATGGCACGGATTTTCAGGAGGAAATAAAACGCTTCACGTCTATAAACGGCAATGTCTACGTTTATTGGATCAATAAAAGTATAGCAAATCGCCAGGTGCCATGGCTGCTTATGCCTATTAATGTCGTGAAAGCTATTAAATTACCATTTGCTGGTGTGACCCCCAACACACACAAACTTCTCCTGATCCATCTCTAAGTAATGAGGATGTGCAAATCCCCTAAAATGCAAGTTTGTATTACACTGGAAGTAGGCGCACTACACGAGGGCCTACAGAAACAAACGCTGGCATTCAAACTGAAGGTCCTTGTAAGACATTCCCTGTATATTTGTGGTCATATGCTGGATGGGTTAAGCAATTAGATTCGCTTTGCAACAACTTGTGGTCCTTATGTTTCAACATCGTTAAATCGGCAACGTATGCCCAGAGGGTAGAGGAATAGCAACATATGATTCAATGACGTGTGTCTCCATTGCTTTTTAACACGAGACGGAGCTAATTGCTGGGACGTTGATCACTGGGCCAGGACAAAAGCATGTAATAGAATATACTAAATACTATCGATCTGAACAGCTGTCTTGGATTTTTAAACCACTGTTTTATTTAATGGTTATATTCATGTTTATGCAATCAATGCCAACGTTTTTAATAAAATGTGTGCCGTTATTTCCAACCAATAGTTTCTGTGATATAACTGCCATTATAGCCTAACAGTGACTAGTTTTAACGTAATATTGCGCAGGCAAATTGTAAGGGGCTGTTTTACGGTGTACATGACTATATATTTGATAACATATATATTTATATATATATATTAATATTTCCTGTTGGCTAAATTAGAAATGTATTCTCTCTGAATGTTTGATTTCAAGATCTTGCGTAACTAGAAATGAATAGGTCCACAAGAAGAGCTCTCTAGTGCATTTGGAAAATGAAATAATCTCAGCGTTGCATGTAAGCACACAATGAAAAAGGGCGGTGGCACTCTCCTCCTGCTAAAGAAAAACTGTCGGAGCTACCATGTATTCTTGGGTTCTGCTCTGGAAAATGTCAGCGAAAGTCGGAAATGCATATTTGTCGACAAATAGGGATCATTTAATTCTGAATGTGTGTGTGAGGTTTTCTTTGTATTTGGTTGTTTTAACGGTGGTGCTGAAATGCAGCTAGTATCGTTTGAGCAAACGGCTCCCCTCCCCCGTTGTCCACAAACACCATCGCACATAGAGGGAGAGTTGTAGAGGGAGGGGGAAAGAGGAGAGAGGAGAGAGGGAGCGATAGGCAGCACCCGTAAGAAAGGAACAAGAGTCAGCCGCGCGCGGAGGATAGAGGAGAAAAGCAGCAGCCAAACAAAGGAGAACATGGAAGCAAGGCTAAATTGTTCGATTAAAAAGGCGCATGTACCAAAGAGGAGGCTTTGGTCGTCCTACACATAGTCTTGGGAATATGAAAGAACTGTTCCCCCGTTTTTAATGAGGCGGGTGGGGACTCACAGCAAGCTAAAAAGGCGGAAAGATTTTTCTAATCCGTCTGCGGACCCTGCTTGCTTGCCATGGCCGTGGCAGCGCGATGCTGTTACAGCATGAAGGAAAATGTGCCTTTTTCTTTATATGTTGTGATTTTTATACTCAGTGGCCTTACAAACGCACAAATACGCTACACGATTCCCGAGGAACTGGAGAATGGGGCTGTGGTCGGTGACATTGTTCGGGATTTAGGACTGGACCTGCAAAAGCTCTCCACGCGGCGCATCAGAATCACCTCGGACAGCGCACGCAGATATTTCAACATTAATCACAAAAATGGGAAACTGTCGGTGAGTGATCGCATCGACCGCGAGACGCTTTGTGAATTCAGTGGTAGCTGTTTCCTGAACCTGGAGGTAGTGGTCGAAAACCCCCTAGAGGTGCACAATGTGGAGGTGGAGATTGTGGATGCCAATGACAACGCGCCACAATTCCCCCGGGATGAATACCAACTTGAGGTTTCGGAGTCGGCTCTCACCGGGTCCCGGTTCCCCATCGAGGGCGCCCAGGATGCAGACGACGGTTCCAACTCCGTAAAGCTTTACCGTCTCAGTTCCAACGAACACATTGCGCTGGACTCAAATAAGCCCTCGTCCAACAACAAGCACATTGAGCTCATTCTCAAAAAGCCTTTTGACCGTGAGCAGACGCCCACCCATCAGTTGATCCTCACAGCCGTGGATGGAGGCGCCTCCCCGCGCACAGGCACAGCTAAAATTAACGTGCGTGTCCTGGATTCAAATGACAACGTGCCTGCATTTGACAATTCTGTATACAAAGTGAAACTTTCGGAGAACTCCCCAAAAGGCGCCTTGGTGATCAAACTTAACGCCACAGACCCAGATGAGGGCTCCAATGGCGAGGTGTTCTATTCATTCAGCAGCTACACACCCGAGAGGGTACGGCAGATGTTCTCCATGGACACAGATACAGGGGAAATAAGGGTTAAGAACAACATTGACTATGAAGAGACCAACTCCTATGAGATGTACATACAGGCCATGGACCGAGGACCCGCCCCAGTGGCAGTGCATTGTAAAGTGGTGGTGGAGGTCTTGGACGTGAACGACAACATTCCCGAGATCGTGCTCTCCTCCCTCTCCAGCCCCGTGCGTGAGGACGCTCGGGCAGACACGGTGGTGGCACTGATTAGCGTGAACGACCGGGACTCGGGCCTGAACAAACAAGTGAACCTGGAGATTCTGCCCAACCTGCCTTTCAAGATCAAGTCGTTCCGCAACCACTACACCATCGTCACCTCCGCCTTCCTGGACAGGGAGACCGTCCCCAGCTACAACGTGACGGTCACCGCGGTGGACGCCGGCACTCCGGCGCTCACCTCCCACATGACCTTCAAAGTGGCCGTGGCCGACGTGAACGACAACCCCCCTCGCTTCGAGCAGACGTCCTACACGGTCTACATGACGGAGAACAATGCGCCCGGGGCCAGCCTGTGCGCGGTGCGGGCCCTGGACGCGGACACCGGGGAGAACGCCCGTATCACCTACACGGTGCTCAACGACAACAACCACGGCATCCCGGTGGCCAGCTACGTCAGCATCAAGCCCGACACCGGCGAGGCCTACGCCCTGCGCGCCTTTGACTTTGAGACGCTGAGGGAGTTCCACTTCCAGGTCAAGGCCCAGGACAACGGCGTGCCCCCGCTGAGCCGCGTGGCCACCGTCTACGTCTACATCATGGACCAGAACGACCACCCGCCCCGGATCGTCCACCCGCCGGCCAACGGCACGCGGACCACCGAGACGCTGATGAAGAACGCCGAGGCGGGCGCCCTGGTGACCAAGGTGCTGGCGTGGGACGGCGACGCTGGCCAGAACGCCTGGCTCATCTACGTCCTGGAGCAGACCACGGCCGAGCTGGACCTGTTCAAGGTGCACGAGCACACCGGCGAGATCCGCACCACGCGCCGCGTGCTGGAGGACAACTCCACCTCCTTCCTGCTGACGGTGCTGGTGCGGGACCACGGCCTGCCCCCGCTCAGCTCCACCGCCACCGTCAACGTGCACGTAATGGAGCTGCCCCCCAAGCTGACCCCCGACCCCAAGCGCATCATCCGGCCGCACAGCCCGCTGATGTTCTCCAACGTCACCCTCTACCTGATCATCGCGCTGAGCGCCACCACCTTCGTGTTCCTGGTCACCATCTTTGTGCTGGCCATCGTGCGCTGCCATGCCTACTGCACCCAGCCGGGCTCCTGCTCCCCCTGCTGCGTGTCCAGGAAGAGTATCCCCGAGGGGGGCGCTTCCGCCGGCGGGGGAGGCGGCGGAGGCGGAGGGGGCGGCGCTGTAGCGGTGGGGCAACCCAACAACAACGTGGCGCTCCGCCGTGACCTGAAGGTGGAGCCGCACTACATCGAAGTGCGGGGCAACGGCTCGCTGACCAAGACCTACTGTTACAAGACCTGCCTGACGGCCACGTCGGGCAGCGACACCTTCATGTTCTACAACACGGGCCGGCCACACAGCGGCACCTGGGGTTCGGGATACGTCACCAGCCAGAGCGGCCAGAGCCAGATGTTCTGCCGGCGGCTCAGTATGCCAGACGCCATGGCCATCCAGGTGTGTGGGGGGGTTTGAGTGACAGGAGAACGCCACGGTCGTAAAAGCGCGCAGCACGGCCCTGAGAGGCTGCTTGCCTCTTCAGAGGGAAGCTTGGGGTTTTCCCACAGTTTTTGTGTGTTGCGAAATTGTAGTTTGCATTTAGGATCCGGTGATTTAAGGGGACAGTATCCCCCTTCCAGAAATTATGGAACGCCTACCATGTTGAGTAAGGTCGTTTTTTTTTCTCCCTTTGTAATATTTAGGTGGATATTTGTGACTTTGATGCCTCATAAATTATTCACGGGTGTGTGTGAGATGGCTGCATAAGTCACAACACCAGAGAAGGAGTAGTGCCCCCCCCATTTTTTCCTTTTGTCTTTTGTTTAGTTCTCTGGCGGCAGAATTCTCACCTGTGAACAATGCATGACACCAAGACACCGGGGCGTTAGGTGTTTCCTCTTCGCCAGCTTAGGTTGAAGACGATGCTGTGCGTGTCGTTTTGGACAATATGTACCAAGTAGAGTCAGGTGTTTAGCATGCATTTGGATGTTGGGGGTTGGTGTACACATGCTCAAGCCTCTTTGTGGAAGCTGTGCTCTCATCTGAGTGGGAGGATTGGTACACTACACAGTGCTCTCCGTTACTGTGTGTGTGTGTGTGTGTGTGTGTGTGTGTGTGTGTGTGTGTGTGTGTGTGTGTGTGTGTGTGTGTGTGTGTGTGTGTGTGCCATGGCAGGATCCGCTAGAGAGCTGCTGTTTGTTTCCGATGATTCAGGGTGTCAGGGGTTTTTGCGCCTCTCTCCTACACAGTCATTCAAAGAGCTGTCGTACAAATGCCTCTGTGCAGGGAGAGCTTCTCCCTCTCTCCTTCTCCCCGCCTCTCCCATTCCTTTCCTACAGTCGATTCCCCTGACTTGAATCGCTTTTTCGGACAGCTCACATTGTAATGTGAAGTTGGCCTGTAATGATGTCAATGATGCCGATAGGGTTTGGCGCACTTTAAACGCAGTCCATTTATGTAATAATCATATCTCTGAGCATATGCTCTGAAGCTCTTGGGTATTACAAACAGTGCGGACTCAAATGGCCAGGGCCATTGGATGTGGATTGGCCACATTTTTTCCAGTCACTTGGGCAGCCTGGTAGTGGTCAGCGTGGGACCAGAGGGACAGTGTGGGCATTAGTGCGGTGGCGTTCCCCCCAGCTTAAGAGAGCCCCCAGCCCACCCGCACGCACATGTCACAGGTCAGGGAGCAGAGTGGGCTGGGCCGGAGAGGGGAGGCGGACGGGTCCATGAGTGTAGAGCCTCATCCTGTTTGAATGTGTTGTCTCTCTGCGCCATCGATGGAACCAGACCCAGTGTACATCAACTGGGCTGGGTAGCAGTGGGTGGCTTTGCGTTTTGTTTACAGCGGCGGTCTCCTGGGACGTGACTGCGTGGCACACGCAGGAAAAACAAGTGGAATCCAGCACAAACAGGCTCCGTTGTTTGGGTGGGACCGTGGTGGGCGGCCTTGGGGTTCTTTTCGTCAGGCGAGCGGGTGGCACAGAGTCTCTGTCATTGGGTGGGCTGTGCAGACCAAAGGGGGTTTTGAAAGAAAAGAACAAATGTGAGTAAAGGAGGCTTGAAGTACAGAAATAAAACAATGTTTAGGTAATGGCTCCGCTATCCCCCGGCGTTTTGCTCATTAAATGCCAGTCATGTTTGTTCTTGCTATGTAATTAACTGGCAACGATGCGTCTCCTGCTGCGGCACGGCGATTGGCTGGCTGGGCAGGGATAGGGCGGGGGACGCGAGGTGATTGGTCGATGGCGGAGGTGCGAATGCTGTATCCAGGCAAGGGGTAGCCACTCAGAGGCCGAGGGAAGGAGGAAGAGAACAGGGAGGAGAAGGAGGAAGAGAAAGAGGGGAGGAGGACGACAGAAAGGCCAAATCAGACCCAGGGCCTCTTGAGGCCCCTCATGTATATCCACAGGCAGGAAATGAATGTAGAGAATGTATTGGGGATTTCTCCCTCCTCCTCTTCCTTATTCAATTCCTTCCCACTCAGATGAATTATCCCCACTCCTCACCCTGCAAGTCCCGAATAAAAATAAAACGTTGCAGGTCATGGCTAGATGGACGGACTTACAAACACATTTACTATCAAATAGCATTCCAAGGATAAACATTTGGACCCATCGACTATGTAATGGGGTCTTTAAAAAAAACGAAAAACATTTGCAGACTTTTTAGGATAGCTGAAAGTGATGTTATAATTCTGAGGGCCTTGCAGGGTTTGCAGGCATTCATTGTGCGTTAACCCTTACATCCCCATTATTTTCTCAAAAAATCTGTATTCACAACACGTTTCTCCCTATCTGTATGTGAGTTAGTGGTCTGCCTCCATTGGGAGTGAGCGATTGGTGGACTTCATTTAGAGTCCAAATGCTTGTTGAGAACCAGCACTGTTCCAGTGTGTGTGTGATCTGTTCTTGTTTCCTCTCACACACCATACGGACGAGCAGACTACTCCCCTTCGGCCCCTTTTGTACCCGAGCAGGGCAGACCACTTAGCCAAGCCGTTTATGTCCCATTTTGAGACAATCTGCCATAATTAAATAAAGTACACATCTCACAGAATGAACCGTATACAGTGCAAGACTGTTAAATTCATTTCCCAGAGAAATCCTCCTGAGATCTCAGCGCGTAAAATGTGCAGTAAAGAAAATGCTTTTATTAGGCTCAACGCGGCTATTTACTCAACTACTTTGAGCGATCCATTTAAGAAAGAGCTCGCCAATGAGACCCTTTGATATAGAATAAGCGTCTCCTGGTTCCCCTTGGGCCCAGTGGTGGTCTGGTAGCTGACAGGCTGAGAGGCTCCTGCTGTGGCGCGGTGCGGTGTGGTGGGATCCACGTCACGTCCAGTCTGCCCGAGTCTGTGAGAGAGGCTCCTGGAGGGCTACCAGGCCTTCCTCATTATGGCCACCTATTGGATTCCTGGGTGATAAATGTCCTCCCTAGACGGAGAGAGGTCGATTCTCCCTCAACACGAGGGCAACATCTGTCACGTCGATGGGGGAAGGAAATGGGTCACGTATCACCGCGGTCCGCGCTTGGGGGGAAGGTGAAAGTTGTATCTTTCTGCGGGGGTAATAATGCCACGATCAAATTAATAAATTGACAAATAATAATTTGAGGAGACCTGAAGGAATAGTTCATCTGATGTCATGCGGTGGACGGGAGCATGTTTTCTCCCCTCACGACCACTCACCCTCTATCCCATTTCTATATGGACGCAAAATTCATATTTTCATTCTATATGGACGCTTATTCAAAATGATCCACTTGGTGCAGTGTGTATTGAAATAGTGTTTAACCCTCAGTGCACTTGACGCTTTCCGAAAACACACCCCTAGCGCTGGCCTTTCCGCATCACCTGCTGATACCACTGCAGTGTGGCCTGGGTGGCAGACAGAGGCTCAGCCTGTGCTGTGACGCTGATGTCACAGCGCCTCTGTGTCCAGGTGCATGCCTGTAGGGGTCTAGCACTGATAGTGCCCCCCCGCCTGCCTACCTCCCCTCTCGCCTCCTACCCCCCCTCCGGTCCCCTCCTCCGCCTGTGACCTTGACTCTGAGAGACGACAGAAGGGTGTCGGAGGGAAAGGGGGTGGGGGGGGGGGGGGGGGTGGGGGGGGGTGGGGGGGGGGGGGGGGGGGGCTGCGGCGGGCTCCGTGCGCTAACCACGGCGAGCGGCTGTCGAAGCCGTGCTGGGCGACAGTGAGACTCAAGGTTTTGATCAGAGGCAGGCGCGCAGAACCCCGAGAGAGGAGAGCGAGGTGAATGCAAATGCGGTAGGGGAGTGCGGGGGAGGGCGGGGGGGGGGGGGGGAGGGGTAAAGGAAAAATACTGAAGCAGGGTGGAGGGAGAGGAGGTGGAAGCGTGTGAAGACGAGGCTTTTGTTCGGATAACAGGCTGATCGAAGGCACTTCATGATGCCCATCACTCTCTAATAGACGGCCACCACGGCGGAGGGGAAACAGAGCCGGAGCGACGCGGTTAGCTTTGTCCGCTGATGCGGTCTGATCGACATGTGCCAGAGAGGTGGGTTTCCGTGGCAACGCCGCACACCACCCCTGCGGAGGTGTGGCGGTCTGAGCCAGGTCGGGCCAGCCCATAGGCTCTTTGTGTCGGGGGGGTGGGGGGGGGCGGCGCTCTCCAAGTCCTCCATAGCTCACGGGACATGGGAGGAAAGCGGCAAAGCTGGGTGGGAGGAAGGGAGGAGAAGAAGGGAGGAGAGGAAGGGAAGGGAGGAGAGGAAGGGAGGAGGGGAAGGAAGGAAGGAAGGAGCGGAGGAGCGGAGGAGAGGAGGAGGGTTGCTCCCTTCAACTCATCGCTCATCTCTGTTCACAGGCAGTCAAGCCCTCTCCTTCATTACGATAGTGTGTGTGTGTGTGTGTGTGTGTGTGTGTGTGTGTGTGTGTGTGTGTGTGTGTGTGTGTGTGTGTGTGTGTGTGTCATGCACACTCTCTTGGTTCATGGCATGACTTATTAATGAGAGGGTATTGGGTTTTGCCAGTGTGATCTGTTGCAGTACTTAATTCTCAATCCCTTCCCCTCTCTCTCTCTCTCTCTCTCTCTCGCTCTCTCTCTCTCTCTCTCTCTCTCTCTCTCTCTGTCTCTCTCTCTCTCTCTCTCTCTCTCTTTGTCTCTGCAGCCCAAGGCGCCTACTGCAGACTGGCGATACTCAGCCTCCTTGAGAGCGGGAATGCAGAGGTAAGCAAACATACTCTCCAGATCCTTCTGCAATAAGTGGCTGTAATATTGTCAGGGTCTATACATAATATACCAACATTCAACATGAGATCGCCCAAGTCATGTTCCCCTGTCCACACTGCTATGGTTGTTACTGCCATTCATTTGATTGGAAGTCAGCAGTCCACATTACATGTCACTCACTTTTGAAGAAACACATGTGACCATCAAATACTGAACCATAAAAAATCCAGCCACGTGGAAAGGTTACATCATTTCTAAAATACATACATTTAAAAAAAGCATTATTTCCATAGGCCCAACGCTTAATCAAATTAGTGATTAGACCGTCATGCAAAGCCAAACAAACCAAATGCACTTCCTTACCATATAACATATGACTGGCATTGTTACTGTACTTCAAAATAATACTATCATGATTCCCACAATAACAACCGGACTCAGTGAACTGGGAGTTATGAGTGCGCATATGAAATTGCTATGAGGGCCGGCCAGCTATAATAGGGACGTTGGGACAGGGCCTGATCCGTCTGGCTGTTCGACAGAGGGATGACGAGGAGCGAGGGGTCAACGGGTGACGGGCCGTCGAGCCAGGCGAAGTAGTCAGGTGGAAACGCGGGCCGGGGATGCCCCGAACGGATCGCATTACCCAGGAGCCACTGGGCTACTAGCTGTGGTGGAACTGCGGGCCCCGACCCCGACGACGGTCTATGCTAATGGGATAAAGGTTTGAGCTAATGAGCAGCGGCAGGCTTACCAAGCCCAGGCTAGCCAAGCCGAGCTTCGTTGCTCTCCCAGAGACAAGGGAGGGGGGGGGGGGTGATTGGGTGGGACTGCACATTGGCCCCCTCCAAACAAATAACAAGCCCAGTCATAGAGGACGTTGCTGGGGAGCAATCTCGCGGGCAGAGGAAGACTGACCAACCAGTCCGTCTGTTGGGGAAAAACACCAAGTAGGTCATCTGCCATCGCAGCGCGCATGGGAACACACGCGCACACACACACACACACACACACACACACACACACACACACACACACACACACACACAAATAGCCTCGCAACACACACGTCGAAGCGAGCTCTGCCGGCGATGGTGCCACTGCGGCAGAGATGAGCCACATGTGAAACGACAGCGCGGACAGCGCTTTCACAGCTCCCAGTAAACAACTCCTGTCTGCTGGGGCTCAAAGACGCCGGTCAGCAGGGAGCCGACGTACCTCAATCCTCGGTGCCTTGGCCTGGGCCCCTGGCCTGGTCACTTTGTCCCTCCACCGCTCCTCAAGTCCTTAACACTAGAACGTGTTCTAGAACACGGCAACTGGCAAATGCCCATAGGTCAATCGAATTTTGCTATTTGCTAAACACTCATTTACGCTCTAATTCGAATTCCAAGCTAATAAATATAATTCTAATAGGCAAGACAGTGAAGGGTAAAACAATAGACTGTACATTTAATGTAAAGACCAATCAAAAAATAACAATATGCATCGCAAGGCAACCAAGATGCATTACATAAAAGATGTGAATTGAGGCTTTTTGCATGGGGAACAGTGTGGTAGTCAAAATTACGTCTTGGCGGTTCTAGGTAAAACCACTCTTTATAATTATTTTTTTTATTCCAGAGCCCCCATAACTTATAAGATGATGAATAGCACACTTTTAGGCAAAGTCATTGACTGGGGGGGATAGGGTTTTAATTCGAACCGAGTTACATGCATTTGAATACATCAGCAACGTCAAATTGGCGTCTTGGCGGTTCTAGTGTTAAGTGTGTCCTGTTGCCATCGGTTATAGCTGTCCTAGTCTGGTCTTGTTCTGACATATTTTATGGTAGGTCTATGTTTCATTGTGTTCCCTTTGAGTGTGCGTCTGATTTGTGCAAGTATGTTGACATCCCAGCATCATTAATGTTCCTCTGATTCCTTCGTAATTACAGCAGGGCTTAATTAGAGTTAATGTGACCAGGCAAGTCAATCGGATGGGGCAAAACACTCTCATCACTGCGGCACTGATCCCGTTAAACGTCCATATCCCTCCCCAATCCCAGCCGTCCATTTCATCCGTGTATACCGACGCATGATTATGGCTCATGTCGAACCCGTTATTTTGGGAGATTTAAAGAAACTATACCCAAAACAACGTGTAATGCCGCTGACCTATTTAGTTGAGGCGCTGCATGTGCTAGTATAGCACAGTGCTCACCCCGTGCTGCTCTTTGCCAGAGGGCCGTCTGTGTCAGAGATGGGTTCATTTTGTCCCCGTTGTCTGCCTATAACTGGGGAAAGAGTCGGCTACCATCCATCTATCTGTGGCCTGTCACTCACCACGCTAGGTGTGAAAAAGAATGTGATCTTCCAACGCTGTGAAGGACAAGCAGCTAGGAAAGACAGCAGGGGAAAGTGAGACGATGAGCGGGAGAAAATGAGAGGGGAATATGCATTCTGGGTCCAGTGTCAGCCATTACTCAATGAGCAGGACACCTCAATGACAACCCTACACTGAAGAGCACTTAAAATGGCCTCCCTTGCTAGTCACTACTCACCTTAACTATACGCTAGCCCACCACGATACAAATGAAACACACGCTCGACATTTAAAACATTAACCGACACGCATACCCACAAAATGGCCCGATGTAAGGAGGGATTGAAATGGGAAAACTGTACGGGGAGCCACGGAAACGGAAGAGGGGAAAGACGAGACGCACTGAACCAGGAAGAATCAGATAGGAGATGAGCCGAGAGGGGAGGGGGAACCAATCTGCTGTTGCTTGACCTTGGACACACACACACGCACGCACGCGAACACGCTCACATGAAGACAAATGGCCCCGCTGTATAGCCGCATGAAGGAGAGCCGGGCCTAAAATGGTGGCTGATTCGGCTGCCCTCCCCCTCCCTCCTTCACTCTATTTCCTTCTTGGTTTTTTACCTTGCATTGGACTGCTTTTATATTTACTTTCCATTTGCTCAGCTGTTCCATTTCTGAGATGCCCCACCTTTATTAAAAGCAAATATTTGGACCTGCCAAGGAAATGGAAATTGGAAAAAGCCAGTTAGCATTACATTGGAAACCACTTATATGGAACGTTAGCAGGGTAGAAAAAAAGAATGGAAATAAAATAGCACATAATTCGCATAGTAATTACTCATTTAATAAAATCAGTAATTTACTCATGGTAAATACATAATTCAAATAGTATAACCTAACCCTAACACTAACAATCCTATGAAACTCGTTTCATTCCATCATAGCAGGACCTGTATTTATGTGAAAAAGATTATCCGGCCCAGGTAAAAATTGTGGACTAGATATTTTGCCAGAGCATTGTAGTGTTTCTTTCAGCCATCATGGCCAGTGAACTGGACAGACAAATCACTTCAGTTGGTGCATTGTCATATAAGCCCAGTACACCTGCTTTTGAATGGGAGACAAGAGAGTCCATTCAGCTGAGAGGAAACCATTCCAACTTGTTATCCCACATCACTGAGAATGGAAGGTTTCAGACACCCGGTTTGTCAGTCAGCGTGAAAGGGCAGCGAGGAAGCCGGGATTAAAAATGGAACCCCCCGTCAATACACAGCGAACGAGGGAGAGCCCGCGTTAAAACCCTGTAAAACCATATGGGTGGGTTTTGGTCTTTATCGAGAGGTTTCCATCACACAAACACACAAACACGCACGCACACACACACACACCCACACACACACACACACACACACAAACACACACACACATAGAGAGACACACAAACACCCCTTCAAACATCTGACCCACGGTCCTCTTTTCGGCTTACGAACTTAATAGTGGGAAGCCTACACGTGAAGGGTGCCTCTAATCCATAGCTAAACCCCTCACTATTAGAGGTGGTGCCCTACAGAGGTAGAGGATATGGAAAACGACGAGACACAAATTGCACCTGAACCCTTACATGGTTAAAACTTCATCAGTACAGATTTACAAAAAGCCAGAAAATTCAGTGCCATCCATTTTGGAAGTGTATACTTCAGTATATGCCTGAGTCTCTGTGTGTGTGTGTGTGTTTGCTCATATTTGAGCCTCTCAGTGATCTACTGTGTGTATATGTGGGTGAGCCACTGTCTAAAAACATTGTGGTAACAGGGGAAGGCTCAGGGCAGTACGGGGAAGGGCGCTTAAACACCACTGGGACGGGTGTGGAAATGTAACAGCCGCGGTCTGTAATCCCTAATCCAGAGAGTGCTGTGAATATGTGGGCTGGACCAGTATTTCATCCCGTTTAATCTCAGAGATGCATCCCTGGCATGGAATGAACTGACCTCAAACACACACACACACACACACACACACGCACAAGTACATACGTACACAGACTTTGGCTTCTCATTTTTGTCGGTTTTATTCACACATACACACAACACAAATAAACACATGACACACTCCCCTGGGGTTGCCATGCCATGGTTTAATTTAGCATACTCAGTATTTATGGAAGTTTGTGGAGCTAGAGAGGATTGCGTCCACGTTCAGAAGCTTATGTTACTTCTATTTGAGCCAGCCTTAACGCAGAGCTAGCCAACGCTCCAGAACTCATGGGTTAGTTGTGTACGTGTGTTTCTGCTTTTTGCATGCTTTTGTCTCCACGAAAGCCACCATTTTATGTTAAGTCCGGACAGATCTATTCTCTGTCTAGCCCTGTTAAAGTGAGTACTTAAGTGTGTGTACATCTATATGCCGGGTGTAACATCTTTGCCTGTGTTTCTTCCAGCTCAGTGCATATGGAGGAGTCCTCGGTAATGCAGGGAGCCCAGGGGATGCTTGTCCAGAACTGGCCCACCGTGTCCAGCGCTGCCGGTAGGATGTCTCACACACCCAGCACCAATTCAGAATCATTTAGATGAACCCAGGCTGACCCACATGGTCCCAGATCAACCATGAAACAATTTACACAGAGTGGGCTAATTTAGAAACTAGTAGAACCCAATAAATTAGTAGAAGCCCAGACTTGTAGCTCAAGCTGCCTAAAACAATACTAAAACAACTATAATCACAATGTTTAGTAGAAAGACTGGTCAAACCGATTTATAACATAGCTGTGTGGGATTTGAGATGAAATTAGAGCCACAAAGATTTGGGAGCTAGACAGGAAAAAGGCCATTTTAATTTCACATTACAAAGCTTTAAGAAACCAAGCACATATTAGGACATATAAATATCTTACATTACCAATAGTGGTCAAACAAAAACAAAATGCCTAAATGCCTAGCCTAGTCTTTTGACGTTCTAGCCAGATGAATGGCTGATTATCACTCATATTAAACAGTTCCACAAATGTTAACAAACAACTAACTATTAATTGCAATTAACAGTTAAGTAGGCAAATGCTACTTGACTTATTGGTGAAATGACTGTAACGAAAGTGAAACCATAATGCAATCAATAGTAAGTAATACAATAAATTACCATGACTCAAGCACTAACACTAAGTCTTAAGAAAATAAATTGAGGGGAAACTGATTGCACTGTCCGCATCTGAATATTCCTAACAATCAATCTTTTTTTACCACCGTGCAAAAGGTTTGACAATCAAGGCCCATTTTACTTCTCAGCTCTAGGCCTCTTTTGGAACCTCTTCCAGGATCCTGAAGGGATTGACTAGAAATGAACTAGGCACTTTGCACTGTGCACTTTCTAGCTT
>CM030186.1:13140842-13238342 GCA_017639675.1 Aplochiton taeniatus | reverse complement strand
ACTGCTCTCATTTAGCGTGGTCTTAGTGTACGCGCGCACGCACACACATTTGGCAGCGACTCTTCTTTGTGAGGCTGTCGCGGGCCGGTGTCTCAGGAGGCTTGTCTTTGCCATCTGTCATACAATCCATCTGGGCATCACTTGCCGAGGTGTGCAGCCCCCACTATCCTGGCATGAAGTGTGTATGTACACACACACACACAAACACACACACACACACACACACGCAATGAATATGCATGCTACCCACTCGGTAATTGCTCAAACACAAGCAGCCACCAGAAATGTATTTTTATACACAGCTCCCTCCTTTCTCCTCTTTATTTCCCTTACCAGTTAGGTGAATATATGGTGATTAATGCAGACACACACGCACTCCTATTGCTAGCTACCCAGGCACAGGAATCAAAAATAAAAAAAAACAGACGCATGAATAAGAATTAGGATTTGAAGAGACAGCACTATTGGACTGTGTTTTGATTAAAAAACAGTAACGCATAGACAGAGGCAGAGAAAGAGTGTGAGAGAGAAAGGACACAGAGAGCGGGAGAGGGTGAGGAGAGAGACAGCTTGTAGGCTGGGCTCGGGTGTTTTTTGAACAGGGTGTGGTCTCAGCTCCGAGGGCTACAGCTATCATAACAATCCCAGAATCCTACTGCAGTGCTTCAGAAAAATGTGCACCTTCAGGATTTTCAGTAGCCATTTTCTCTCTCTCTCTCTCTCTCTCTCTCTCTCTCTCTCTCTCTCTCTCTCTTTCTCTTCTCCCATGCCTGCATTTTGGTGTGGGTGGGTGGGTGGAGGGGTGTGTGTGTGTGTGTGTGTGGGTGGGGGGGGGGGTTCGAGTTTCATACCCGCATCCTTGCACTTCCGCCCCCCTCGTCCTCCTCCTCTGCCTCCCCTCCTCATTATGTAACGCTGCACTGCGCTCCACTGCGTTTCTTGCCTGGCCGGCCGATCTCAGGGTGAGACGAGGGGGGCTGAACAAAGTAGACGTACCAAAATGGAGCTCCTGGATGATTTAAGTGGCTGTGAAAACCTTGGGCAGCAGGGGCGGCGAGGGGAGGAGAGGACACGCACACACACACACACGCAGAGACCGGAGGCCACGGGCTGTGTACAGCAAACCCACGGGGACGCTGAGTTAAATGGAGGCTTGTTTGGGTGTGGAGCGTGGCAAACAATGCAAAATGGAGGGGTTCCAGGCGGTGGTGCTTCCCGTCAGTCTGTGGTGATCCCCGGCGTTACGAGCCGTCTGATTCCCACTCGCGGTGATGTCCTCGTAAACCGTCGATCGTTATGGTTACCGCTCCATCGATAAGTGGGAAGGGGCGGCTGTTGGCTGGCGGAGGTTTCACGCTAAATTAGACGAAAGGTCAGGCCCAATGAGAGATCGGGAGGTGGAGGCTGGAGGAAGAGAGCGAAAGAGAAGAGGGGAGAGCGATTTTTTTTTTTTTGCACTGCAACAGCCATTGACAAATCAGAGGAGAGGACCGGAGCAAGGCTCTGTTGCCAGCCTGGAGAGGAGGACGAAGAAACTTTGAGAGAGCAGAGGCAGTCACAGAATGCAGGGGTAAGGGGATTTCTCAGGACTGTGAGCGAGGCGGGAATTTACTGTATATGTTGACCCAACAGGTGGGGAATTGGATCATGCTAAAGATTAAAGCAGGCAAAACCTGCCTGGGTGCCCTGTTCAGGATGGAGCAAAAAAAAGGCTGCGTAAGGATATCGAGGCTAAGTCTAGGGGGCGCCATTACAGACCGGGGAAATGGTGGCGGTCTAGTGACCTTTTCATTTGCCCAGACATTTTCTTTTTTTCTTTTTCTTTTTTTCACAGCAGAGGTTTAACATCCATCCGTGGGTTCCCTCCGACAGCTCTAATCGTGTTTGACCCCGTAGACGAGAGCCGCCCTGCGCCAGCGCGGCTGCCTCCCACTCCCTCTGCCCGCTCACCCAGCGTGACTCACCGTTCTCTGGGGTGCTGTTGGTTCTCGACGCCGTGAGGTCCGCGCGGTCCGCCGGTGTCCGCACATTTCCCCCGGGAGCAGGAGGAGTGTCATTTGAGAGTCGATACTCCCGACCCACCGGTTATTAATTACTAATGTTATCGATCGTTTTAGGGAACAGCGGGAGGTTGCGGGGGAGCCCAAGTAAGGATGCAAAAACACGCCAGGGCGCACAGAGAGACACGTCCCTGTTTCTGAGCGGACGTGGAGAGCAGTGGCAGGCTTTGGCTCTCTAAACGACCCTGTCCTCTGCGTGTCCAACCCGTTCCCCTCAAAACTCTTGTGCCTACCAAATGTCAGGTTCTGTAGAAGTCAAAGCACAGCTTCTCCTCGAGTTGAGTTGGCTGCTCAAGGGGGCCATGTCAAAAGCACTCAAAATGCCGAGATGTAAATCAAATATTGTCAGATGAGAGGCGCTGCCGATTATTATTGGAAATTAAGTTATCGATAGGTACATTCCCGCAGAATGTAGCAGAGAATGATTGACTCAAATGCAAAACGTCTTTAAGAGAATTTAAACAGAGATTGTATTGAATGAGTGTAGTAGTTGTGGTCTGTTAAAGCGTTAGCCTAGCGCCCCTCCCTACGATCAGAGGTGATGTAGACCCGTGTGTGAACGGTGCGTTTGCCCAGAGATTAGGCGTGTGTTCCCGGCAGGAGACTTCACGCTCAGTGCAGATCATCTCCCAGAATCCTTCGCTCTGGGCAGATCCAACAGCGAGTCTTGTGACTGAGTGCCGGCGAGGTGTAAAGAGAGAGAGAGAGAGAGAGAGAGAGAGGGGGGGAGGAAAAGAAGGGGAAAAAAAGGGATGCGGTAGAGGAGGAGCTGATAAAGACCATCGCATCGCAAAACTTGAATCTTTTTAATGGACCATAATTGTTTCTAATAGAATTTTCCAATTATTTCCTTTTCTGCCCTTCATGAAAAAGACACATCCTCTGGGCATTAACTAGTACCCGCCTACCCGGGACTTAATGAGTGGGCTGTGTTGTTACCCATGGTAGTCCATATTCTTGCTCTGTGTGTTGGTGTGCAGCCAGGGCTGTGATTTGGGCCCAAGAGGTTGCGTAACAAGCGTCCCCACCAACAAGCTCTTCCATCCCTAGGAATGGTGTAGCAGCAGTGTACAGACTGATTATAACTGACTGGCTGAACTGTAGGCCCACGCCAAGCGACAGACTCTGTTCTCCTGGAACTACATTCATATTTTACCAGCAGGGATTCCTACTTTTCTGGATCTGAAGAAATATTCTGGCATACCATGGCGTGCAAGCTTAAATTAATTTATTGTAAAAACAAAGCCGGTTGAATAAACAAAATTTTACCTAAATACAAGTATTTTTTTAATGATTTATTGTAGAATACACTATATTCAAGCAATGCATTCATATTAAAATGACAACACAAAATGTGCACAAAAATGAAATCGGAGTAGGCAGGGAGACAGTGAGGAGAAATGTGTCTATCTTGCAGTGGCTGGGTGAGATTGAAGTGGGCATGGAAACAGTGCCCCCTCCTCCCTGGGTATTGCCCGAGGGCAGCTCTCTGCACACTTTCCGTTCTGCTTGGGTGAGCCTTACTTGTGAAGTGAGAAGATTGTATGTATTATATACATTTCAAATATACAAATTAAAGCACAGTAATAAGTATACTATAATTGAGAAGAGCGAGTGAGGAGAGCGAGGCACAGTTGTGGGGTCAGTATTGCTGGTGTGGGTGTGTGTGTGTGTGTGTGTGTGTGTGTGTGTGTGTGTGTGTATGTGTGTGCGCGTGTGTGTGTTTGTGTGTGAGAGAGAGACAGAGAGAGAGAGAGAGAGAGGGCGAGAGGGTTGTTTGAAATAATAGCAATACTTTAATTTGGCTGAGCAAGGAGCACAACACAGTAAATAACAAAACGCAAAACGCAAAGTCACCATGACCAGGCGCCAGTTTTCTCTGTCCGGACACGTCTGCTATCCGACAAATCCCCTTTCATAAGGAGATATTTATGCCTGTGCCCCAAGCCCCCCGCCCCCTCCTCGCCTTGACTTTAATGGTGTTATTTATGCGTGCGGAGGCGAACCCTCTCCTCGGGCAGATTGATGGGGTTAGGGGAGAGAGGTGCCAAGCGTCACTCTGCGGCTGTGACTCGTCAGGCTTTGGAGATGGAGAGGGTGGGGACGGCGAGAGGTCGTTTCACACCCGCCTGTCACACAGAAGGGCCTCTGGTCTCTGGACCCGCTGGAGGCCGTTCCCCTGATCAGCAGGGGGCGGCTACTGCCAGGCCGGAGCGCGCTCTCTCACAAGCAGGCGCAGGGCGAACACACGCAGACACACACACACACACACAGAGGTGCCGCTGTGCTCCTAGCTTAATCTGCACGGACCTTTTTTTTCTTTTCGTTATCGGTACACTGCTCAGAATAGTAATGAGAGGTATAAAGCATGAGTCATCTTGGTAAACGAGCGGGCCAGTGTGTAAACGGCCTGTTTACTTTCCATTAGAAATGCCACTGCTTTTCGTCCTGACCTTTTCCTGCCGCAGCGGGGGGCGGTTTGATGTTTTCTCCGCCGGCACCCGGGGAATTTTCTCCGCGGCCGCCCTTTCATTCCACCCTGTCGGGAAAAGCCTCCCGCGTCAGCGTCATCCGTGCCGCCGTTGGGTGGCATGATACACTTATTTGGAAGCGGGGCCGGAGATGAGTGACCGATTCGTCATCTCACAGGCGTCATGGGTGGCAAGGCAGAGAGAGAAATCAGAGAACTTCTACCAGTGGCCCGTCCTTTCGGTGCTGCACGGGTGCCCACCCGAGACCTTTGAACCCACCCGAGACCTTTGAACCCACCCGAGACCTTTGAACCCACGTCCCTCGCACACAGCCCGGGCAGCACACGAGGCCGAATACATCGGGGCCACAGCGATGCCCATCAGGCTCCGCTGCTTCCAACGGCCGCCTCACGCTTGCGCTGCGCGCTCGTGTAAGGGCAGTGACACGGCCGCACTAACGCAGCCTCTCCCCCCCCCCCCCCCCCCCCCCCCTCCTGTTTTTCAGACGGTGAAGGCGGAGAGGTGTCCCCTCCGATGGGCGCCGGCGTGGACAGCAACAGCTGGCACTACCGCTACGGCCCGGGCCCCGGCGGGCCCCCGCAGCACCTGAAGCCCGGCGAGGTGCCCCCCGAGGCCTTCATCATCCCCGGGTCGCCCGCCATCATCTCCATCCGGCAAAACCAGGGGGGCGAGGACGACAAGAGCGACTTCATCACCTTCGGCAAAAAGGAGGAGGCCAAGAAGAAGAAGAAGAAGAAGAAGGAGAAGAAGGACAAGAAGGATAAGGGGAAGGACGACGGGGATGAGTAGCGGAGGTGGAGGAGGAGAAGAAAGAGGTAGAGGAGGACGGGGGTGTAACAAAACAGAGGTACCAACCAAAGTCCAACGGGGGAATAGAAGAAGACAAGATACAGAGATGATGTGGGAAGTAGGAGATTCCCAATTGTTTTGCTTCAAGCTCTCCTTACTTCAAATTTGTATATACATTTAGTTCTACCAAAATTGACCGAGAATCCCTTTCAAACCTTTACCGAGGTCATTGATTAGTCTGGCATTTTAGGAATAAATTGTTCGATTCATTTTTCCTCCACGCGCCTAGTGCCTATTCACCTTGAGCCCCCCCCCCCCCCCCCCCAAAATGATGCCACCCCCTTTTCCAGCGCAGCAGGGCAGATATGCTCCCCTCTCGTTTCGTCTCAAAGTCGTTTCGCTTGCTTGGACACGTTGGCACCTCTGTCTTACCCCCCCCCCCTCACAATGCTGAACAAACCCTTCTCTCCGGGAGAACAAACAAGACCGTGTACGACAACAACGAAAAGCTTGTGCCAGCCCAGCGAAAAAGAAAAAAAAAAAGAGGGAAATTTCAAGCAAAAAAAAAAAAAAACAACAACAAAAAAACGAAGATGGAGTAATATGCTTTGGGCTGGACACTCACACTTGTAAATAGCACTGGAGAGAGAAAGAGTTGCTGAAGTTGAGGCTTAACTTGACACTTCTGCTGCATCCCGTGGTGTTTTCTATCAGTGTTTGCTGAGATAGCCAAGAATGCATGGCAGTCTTCAATACACACATATGCATAAACACTTAAAACATACACACACACACACACACACACACACACACACACTCTCACACACACACACACACACACACACACAGTAAAACACAAGCACTATTAACCCGGACGTTGAGACCCCCGGGGACCCCTGGTGAGAGAGAGAGAGAGAGAGAGAGAGAGAGGGAGTTCACATGGAGACCCAAACCAAAAGACGTGGTGGAAACGTGCTTTGGAACAGCACTGCGAGCGTTCCTTTCTTCTCTCAGCGCAGTCTCCTGAAGATGCTTCACGCCTGTGTCTTGCTCGTCTCTCTCAGGGTGGAAGCTGCTTTGGACCGCAGTCACTCCTGGCTCCGCTCACTGCTTTCTGATGACTATTTAGCCCTAGTGAAACCCCTCTCCCCATCCGCAAAAAGGTAGAGAGCGACGGGGAAGACAAGGGGCGGAGAAGGACTAAATATCCGGAGCACCCCCGACCGTCCGGCTGAGGGATTTGGATCCCAGTGGATGGACTGGGACAGACCGCCATCTCTATAGCTTTCTGACAACAGCTTCTCTTTTCCCTCTTCTGCCACTCAGCAAAAGCCTGACGCTTTCTGCTTTGAATGTTTTTGGGATCAAACCAGTCTTTACCTGATGCCCCAGCTTTGTCGCCCCCCCACCTCTGTGTCCCTTTCCTCCTATCAAGTCCCACTCAGCCACAAACCACCCCCTGCCCAACCCGCACCCCCCTTCACCCTCCCCACCAAACCCTAATCCCCTCCATCCACTGACTGCTTCTTAACATGATGATTGAACTTGTAAACGTCATTTCCTCTCCTTTTTAGTTGTCGTTTTTTTCTCTCGAAGAGGAACCGCAATGTTCCTACTCTTGTTGGTTTGGTTTTGCTTTAACTGATCTATAGTGCTTTCTGCTTGTCAAATCCCCAACCCCAAGTCTACGTTTGGTCCAAAGACTGCCCCTACCCGTCTCCGGCCTGCTGACGCCAGGTCCTGGGCAGGCATGCTCTGAACATTGTGGTGTGCTGGGAACAGCATGGAGAAATGTGGGCGAGGCCTGGAGAAGACACCCAGGAGGGACGGGGATTCGCACGTCTCTCAAGGTGCAAAACGGCTCAGCGCTTTTAACTTGTGAATACTAACAGCACGCTGTGTATTTATTGTTTGTTACCACCTGGGAGAGGGGACGTGGGGGTGGGGTGGGGGGGGGTGGGGGGGCTGGAGGCCGGGGATAGAAAATCGATTGGTGGGTGTTGCCCCCCACCCCACCCCACCCACTCCATGAATCAGACGTTAAAGTATTTCAACTTACAATGTCCTGGCTTATTGAGTCAAAAGAGTGGGTTACGTATTAGCTTTTATGTATGCAGTCAGTAGCTTGTGTTAAACTTGCTTTCCATGTATTGTCTCTGCATTGAATTCAATTGAACTTGCTGTTGAGATTGACTCATTGGGTGTCTATGGATTCGAGATCTGTTGTTGGTCCCACCAATCCTCTCTCAAGAGGTTGTTTAAATGGGCAGAGACCTGCCCCAGCCCTGCTTCTATTGGTTCCCCCACCTGCCTGTAACCTGTTGCCACTTCCCCAAGTTTTGCGGCTCAGTATGACGTCACTCCATTAAGTGGCTGCTGCATGTACTGCTCAAAGGAAACATACTATATAGAGAAATATATATATATAAATAGATAGATGGCTATGATTTTATTCTTTTGTATTATCATTTTACTCGCACAGGAAATATTTGTATGTATACTGTCTCTGTCAAGCAACTTCTGCATAATCACCCTCCACCGTCCACAGACAGTGGTGTTGTATGATGTTAACTCACAACCACTTTAGATATTTGTAAATGCTCAAGTGTGATGCCCTTGCATTTTGTTCTTTTATTTTCCAACTATGAATTTTTTTTTTGAGAACAAGCAAAGAAAAAAGGAGAAAAAAAACCAACGATCACTTTCTTGTGTCCAGCTTTGACATTATGATCTAACTCAACACTGTAATATTGTAACTGAAATATGTATGATCCTAATTCCTATGATGGCCTATCTCTTTCCCCACACCTCTTTGAACAGAAAAAAAGAAAAAATGACCAAAAAAATGATTATCTACTGTAAAAATGGTAAATGTAGTGTGTGCTTGTGTTTAGTGAGCGTTCATGCTGTCATTTTTTCTCAGTGTATGGTAGTGATCCATGGTGGCAATTTGTTGCCCTCAGTGGCGACGCAGATCTGTTGTAAAACCTTTTTTGTACACCTGCTCATCAACTGTGATGGTGAAGTAGTGCATTTGCATTTCTTTCAGCTTTTTTTTTTTTATTTGACCTTAATGGATACAGTGGTATTGTGTTTCGTTTCTAAATCACTAAATAAAGTTTTCTTTCGTAAAAATCAGACCCCTTGTGTCGGCGGGTGTTTCATTTCGAACGGTCGCTCTTGCTGTCACGTCAGCACCTGGGTTTCCCAGGCGGGACCCGTTTCAAGGCAGAGGAGGGAACCCGGGGAGAGGAGAAAGACAGATTTGAGGGAGAGAGTGAGGGTTGAAATCCAGGGGAGAAAGAGAGCGAGTGCACAGGCACCGGACCAGGGACGGAAGGATCAACGGACCAACTCCAAGCTCCGTTCCCTTCGGGGGGCCCACGCCGCTCTTCACCGCGGCAGGCAGGCGGAGAGGCTCAGTCCCTCTGGAGATGAGAGGGACTGGCTGAGTGACCTGGCTCCCATTGATCTCTCCCCTCCCTTGCGGCCACAGACCGTTCCGTCGGTCCCAAGTGAAAGAAACCTTTCAGTCTCTGCCATCACTTAATTTAATAGAGTGGCTGAGTGGATTGATTTGTTCCCAGTGGGTTGTTTTGGAAGCAAAATGACACACACATGAGAACATTAATAATCCTGGATTTTACATAAACAATATCACCACAAGGCCTGAATGTACAGTATCATGTCTTCAGTTGTTAGTCGATGTCTGGATATCTCTCACAGCAGCCATGGGAGCGACCCTCACAAAACAGGTAATCATTTTATTAAAAGCTTCTCTATCCGCCATATTGTTGAAATTCATTGGTAAAATCTCTCATATAAATGTAAGACATTTTAATAAGCTCCAAATCAAATACAAATAACTCACAGAACAGAATAGTTTCCAAAAGATATATCCCATTTCTTGTAGTGTGTCTCTTACCAATGGCTATTGAATTCATAGCCGAGTATCTACTTAATATTCATGCAGGTAAACATCCTCAGCTGTTAGACATGCTAGGTCCTTTCCTTTTAGAATGCTTGATAGCTTCTTGTACAATGACTGATGTTTGGTGATCATCACTGTCTGGATGCTTCTCTTTTCTGTCTCTCTTTCTCACTGTATCTGATCTTGGAGAGGAGAGACAGCTGCAAAGATAGTTCAAGGGTTCACATGGTAATGCCGCCTGCCAAAAAGCTCTATCCCTTGGAGCCAGACTCGTTTGTTGCTATGGTTACTGTTGCTAGGGGACGGGTCCCCATGGCAACAGTCTCCCGATAAACTCAGAGGAGGGTGAACACAGTAGGGGGTGGGCATAGGGGATATGTGTTTGTGTGTGTGTGTGAATGGGGGGGGGGGGGGGGGGGAAGCAGATGTATGTGTGTTCTGATAGACAACTTTAGAGGAGGGCATGATCTGTAATTTAATGAGACACACAAACAGAGACATACACAATTTGGTTACAGAATGACAAGTATCAGTATTAGACTACTTCTTATACTATGGTCTAAATATCTATACAACCAGACCTACACAGCACAAATTACGGATGCACCAATTGTAAAATTCTGTTTCGACGGCGATACCCGATGTTGAAAAAAGAAAAGAAATTGGCCGACAGACAATTCCTATACCAATGTTTATTTTATTTTTTTACATTTGTTTCCTCTTTTGTGCCAGAGAAACAAAGAAATATTCATTATTAAAAAAATTACTGAAAAGTTATAAAGTATTTTAGCCCTTTAGCTCAATCATATGCGACATATGCGATCCGCTACTGCCATCGGTGAATGTCATCTTATTTGCCAATAGCCAATGGCAGTCAAGAAGGCCAATACACCGGTGCATCACTAATGAAAAATGTGCCAATGCCTTGGCAGATCAAGTTCAGACGGGCAACTCAGACAACAGCAATTATCCACGCCACACCAATCAACCAATCGCATGTGCTCAATAGTTGAATGCGGCCTATTAAAACCGCAAGTCACTCCCCACATTGGTCCTACACTCCTCCTAAGCTCACTGTGCACCAAACTGGCTTCTACACTGCTCATGCTCATTGCTGCACCACACGGTATGCTCTTGCACACCCACCCCCACCCAGCCTCCACCGACCTTCGGGTCTGTTGTCAAGGCGGGATCTGCAGACGCCCACTCCCCTACCCACGGTTTCACTGAATGTTGAACATGTTCTTGGGCACAGCAGACCCTTGACACCAACTTCATTGTATTGTCATGTTATTGTAAGAAACAGTTCAACATACCGTAAGTTGTCCTGACTGAAATGTCCTTGTTTGTCTGGGAACATTTCCCTTATCCCCAGAACACATTCTAAAGGGGGTCCTGGCATCAGTAATCTCTGCATTTTGTATCATTTAAGCACTCTCTCTAATAAAAACAATTAAAGTGAGCAATAAGAGGGGAGAATACAGACAAAAAATCTTGCCCATAGCGTTCAGTTTTAGGAGTAGCGAGTTTCCCCAGCTAATGAATATGGATATATATTGTGGCAGAGCAAACAGACCCCAAGCAGCTCTGAGCAGCGGGCGGTGGATGAGTTCTCCGTGCTCAAGTAGTGGCCAGTCATATGTCATCCAGAGAGCTACATTTGAGACAATTTAGAGTCCAACCACTCCATCCACCATGACTATGAAAGGCCAGGCTGGCTTTGAGGAACAAATCATTGAACGCTATTTAGGAACAGATTGAAAGACTACGTGCAGTTAAAATTCAAGTCAAAATTCTGCATGTATTAAAAGAAGGGTGTGGATGGTGTAAGTAACCTTGGATATGATAGAGCACGGACACGATGGAGTGAATTTGGTTACGCTGATTGAAGTGTAAACCGTGCCTGAGATTTAAGGGCGCTTGCCATGTATGGTCACGCGGATCTCGAGCTGCAGTGACTCAGCTATTGCTGAGAAAGCCCCAACAAAACTGGAAACGGAAAAACAAATCCGAAAGATGATTGTATGCAATACATCTACTTTACAGCTACAGGTATAGCACAAATAAAATTGTGAGTGAGAGACTAAGATATTAAAAAAACTGACTGCCGGGAGAAATTAGGAAAGCAGTTAATAATTTCTCCTCAAGTATCAACTGGGACACGCTTTGTTTCTGTAAAGCAATGATTTGATTTATGGAAAAAGCATGAGACCCCTGGAAACTCTGACAAACAATATTCACGTCTACTCCTACTGGCAGTTTTTGGCATATTAGGGCAACGGGTTAGCTACAAACACACAATGTGCACATGTCCAAATGTGAACCTGTTCTGGTCTCATGTAACCACCTCCATCTCAGAGGTATTGGGAACCTCAAAACCACTAGCATTGAGTATGTTACTTCTACATTACGATTAATCTGTAAATCTGACTAAAGTCCCAATAAAGCTAAGAATAAAGATGGACCACTCCACACACTTCATATAAACCACTGGTGAAGTCTTGACACTCTTTCATTGGAATTGTCAATAGGCCAAACTACGGGAGCGAAAACAACAGAGGGGCTGACTGGGGCATTTCAAAAGGTAAAAACCATGGCTGGCCAATGTGAGACCACACTAACGTAAACACATTCCCATGATCCCCCATTCAATCCGGGTTGTGTATTTCTATACCATATAATTATCATATAATATCCTATATCATGTCATATAATACTACTACTACTAATGTTAAGATCTATATGTATTTCGGATTTTGGGGCTTTTGGTGGTGTTGTATTATTTTACTCTGTAAACATAAATATGTGTATGATTTGTATGTATACTTATATTACATATCAATATTTTTAATCTGTGCATGTGCTGATGTAAGTTTGTGCTTATATGTACCTTTTTTTACTTTTTTAAACATTTGAGTTATATTGTAGGAATATTGTTATATTGTAAGAATATACAAGTTACAAGTATTAACTGATCAAGTACCATGTAATAGAATGAAGATATCATGATTGTTGATATGTAGTATTCCACAAACTCAGGAATATGGGTTGACCAAAGAGGAAAATACTTTGGAAGGGTGTTACATTCGAGTGCATGTTCAGTGTCTCTCTTTTCTCAATTCTCCACCCACTATACTCAATGTACAGTACTGTGCAAAAGTTTTAGGCAGGTGGGTCGGGGGTGCTGTAAAGTAAGAATGCGTTCAAAAGTAGAAATGTAAACAGTTTAATTTCCATCAAATAACAAAACGCAAAGTGAATGAAAAGAAGAAAAATGGAAATCAAATCAATATTTGTGTGACGCCTTCAAAACAGCATCACCTGCCTAAAGCCTTGGCACAGTACTGTAGGTCCGCCTGGTCCATCATTCGACCTACTCAGCCTGCCGTCACTCCACCCTGCATTAACTGCTGTTTGCCATCGGTCCAATAGCCACGCCCTTTCTGCTCCACAATAAACTCTCTTGGCCAGCTCTGTTTGAATTGTCTTTTGGACTTTAGTGACTCTGGAGGAGTGACAGCTGTATTTGTGTGGGGGGAATTGGAACAGGTTAGGGGCCCAGTCAAAGCACACATGTCGTTTCGTTTCTGTTTAGTGACCTATGGAGCAGACGCCTTGGTCCTGGATAGCGTAGACTTTTGTTTTCTGTATTCTTTCGTTTGACAGCAGTTTACCTTACACTTAGCCTTGTTTTGTTTTACTTGGTGCACTTGCTTGGCGTTGCACATGTTCCTTTAACCCACCTTGTCAATGCTTGACTATAGCACATCTCATAGGAAAAGAAAAATAATTGGTCTCAAAAGAAAAAGAAAACATTAACACTGACAAATGATAACACTAGTGGGTTTTGAATGTACGATTAAAGTTATATTGAGCATAAATTGAACTTTAATGTCTTTGGAGAGACAATCTTTTTAAATTACTATAAAAAAAATCCATCCATCACAAAGGAGTACACTATTTAAAATGTCGAGACCTGCTGACAATGACAGACATAATGTCGGACTAAATCTATGGCGCCCACTATGCTGGCTCTAATGCCTTGCCATGAGTCAAGGTATAGCTAAAGTCAGACAGGGCCTGCTCTGACGTAATACATGTGTATGATAGAATGCAATTGACTTTGCTTTTCTGTGTCCTCTGCCCCACTCCTGGCTGTTTGCCAAGGCCTTTTTTGTTTCCAGAGGAGCATTTTGTTTGTTTTTAAATTTGTTTTATTTAACCTTTATTTAATCAGGTAGTCACATTGAGATTAAAAATCTCTTTTACAAGAGAGACCTGGCCAAGCAGGCAGCAACAGCAAAAACACAAAACCAACAGATACAGATTGGACATTTAAAAAACATTCACAATTCCAATTGATGAGTTCAACATTCCTTTTAAAACTTCTTTAAAATTTGCCATAGAATAATAGTTAGGCCCCAAGTGCACATGGCGTATGTGAGGTATTTAATTGCTGAATTCGACCAAATCAAATAGCTGCTGATGTTATCTTGACTGTGAAGGGCAGATACAGTATTATAATGAGGTACCCATAAACAAAAGACCAGGGCCAGATCTGGTCAGGCCTACCCATGAACCTCAATTATTTAATCATCTGGTTGCAGCTCCTCATACCATTCCTCTATTTGCTTTCCAGACGTATTGGACCATATATTCTGCCATATCTGCCGTATTCCTCCCCCTCACCAAAATCGTAATTCATAACAATGATTCGTTAATCAATGTTAATAAAGGGCACACCTGCCTTTTGGTGGGCATTCACTCCAATGCACCAGAACCTTTGAATCATTGAATAAGAACAAAATAATTGAGAGCTTTTAAATGTACAGTCAAATTTGTTCCAATATACCAATATACATATCCAGTATATATATATATATATATATATATATATATATATGTATAATGGAACAAATTTGACTATATTTAAAAGCTCCCAACTATATATATATATATATATATATATATATATATATATATATATATATATATATATATATATACACACACAGACACACACAGTATAACGAAACAAATTTGATTGAATACGTACGTGTCTGTCCTTTGCATATATTTTGCTTAGCCCCTGCCGGTAGTAGCATGCTTCTGTTAGAGCATAAAGTGAAAGGCGCGCTCTACTGGACAAAAAGGTACAGTGCATATAATTCTACAGTCAGTAGTATTTGAATCATGGTTTCCAAGGTATACATGTAGATATTATAGTACATTATATATAGTATATAATCAGTCAGAATAGGTATTTTTCAGGGTGAATATTATCATTTCATGAGCAAAGACGTTCCTTGATTTCATGTACCTACCTGTCTGTTATGTGGATATACTGTAGGCCAAAGGGTTGCAGGTTGAAATGTAAACAAGTCTACACAATTGTGAATCTAGACCTGCTACAATAATTACTAACTTATTAGAAATAATTTTAATGTTAACACATTTTTAGATTACAACATATCAGACAATATGCATAAAATCTTTCAAATTGGTAATCAAGTGGAATCAATAACCTTAATGATCACTACTTTTCAGCCAGCCAGTATACTAGCACTGTCTGGGCGTGGTTTTCACCTTCATAAATATGCATGATTAGCTCTTGATTGACAGTTCATTTCAACCCCCCTCTGTCATACAAAAACAAACCCAGGATTTGACAACTATGTCGCACAAAGCTAGCTCCAAAAGTTGCAGCTTTTAGGTTTTTTTTTATCACGGTTAACAGTTGTGGTAGGTATCGTTAGTCCCTCCACGCTTTTTTTCTACACAACACGACTCATTAGCTGAAAGAGCAACTTTCCTCCAAACCAAAGAGTCACCGAAAGTTAAATAAAGAGCAAAACCCATCAAATGCATATAACTGGTTGTTTATTTGAAATACTACAGAGATGCAACAAAACTGATCTATATTTAAAAAGAACTCTATTGTTGTATTAATCGTCAGGAAATTGGAGACAGCTAAAAGCACTTTTTTTATGAGACACCGGTGTACTCAGACGTCGGACTATTTATGAGATGTGGCGAGTGTTTGATCCTCCAACGGCTGAGGACCGGGAGACTGTCAGTGGGCCACGTTGACCAAGAAAAGTCGCTCTTCAGCTTCTCCAGTCTCCGGCCTTTCCAGCAGCACGTCCCCAGTTCCTGGCTTTCCTCGAGCTCAGTCGCCTGGTCCCGGCCTTTCCTGAGGTCCGTCTCCGGTCCCCGACCCTTCCAGAGCTCGGTCCAAGTAAAGTGTAAGTTAACCACATGTTTGCCAACCTCAAATATCTATATTTCAATAAAGTGCAATGTTGTCAAGTTTTAATATGGGCCCATAGTTCAATGATTGCAAATTAGCAGCTGAGGCAGTACAGCAAGACTGGAGAACATTGGTGTGTTCTGTGGAAGTTGGATGCTATGGACTTGTGGATCAACAGCCAACCTACTTAAGGAAAGACCATAAAAGCAATGTCAAATATAGGAGAAAGATGTAGCCAGTGGCTAAAAAGGAAGGATCCAATGTGAGCGCCAAAATAAAGAACATGTTGGAAAATATATGAAAGTGGGTTCATCCTTCGACAAAAGGTATGAAGGCTCTCCAAACATGGTAGATGATGATGTAGGCTTACTTCTTTTTACTTGGTTGAGCCTGAGATTAGCGAATTGCATCCATAAGGCCACAACTGGCTTCGGGTCAAAAGTCTCTGTTGTCACCTTAGACAAGTGGATGTGCATCAAGGATGAAAGGTGAGAGTGTAACAGGCAGGATCTGTACATCTTATTATAGTGAGTTATGAAAATCCCCTCTCACATGCAGTACTGCTCAGGGCAGTGTAATGGACAACAGCAGGACTTTCTGAGTGTTTCAGTAACTCTCTGGATTGCTCGTATTCACTATGTTGACCAAGTCATACACAAAGGAGACTGCTTATCCTGATTGTTTCAAACATGTTTAAAGCATATATTCTCTTAAAGTGGAGACTCTGTCAACAGACAAGCTGGCCTCATATTACTGGAGGATGTTACCAAGTGTTGCGTTGGTAAAACTGTAAAGGACTTGCATTACTATAGGCTAAGCTGAAGGATCAAAAATGTATCACATGACTTGAGGGATACATATCTGCTTTCAAACTCAGAAATTAGACCATCAACCTTGTCCCTGTCAGCATCAGCATTGGAAACAGTGTATTTTCTTTGCCTTCACTGTCAAGCAGAAATGTCAGCTGTCCAATACCTACCGTAAACTCATCTTTGCATTAGCCAGAAGTCGAATTGTCGTGGTGGAACCTGAGGGAGGTGAACTGTAAAAATGTTCCAGTGTCAAGCATGTTGGCTAGGAAACACTGAAAAGGCTTTTTGCAAACATGTTTTAGGTCACCGTCATCACTTGTAGCTACTTGAATTTGAATGGCAGGTAATAGCTTTCATATTTTCAATGGTCTCCTGTCTCCATGCAGACCATCTAATGTTGTGGAAATATCCAAGTTTGGCTGTGCCATTCTCATCACATATCTTCTTTGATTGTTTGCTTCTTTTTTCACCCCATTCTGTGAATACAAACTTGGCACGATATGATCAGCTGAATTGCCGAAGTTCTCAAGGGTGTGGCCGGCACACAGAATATGCACACCACACGTGAATCCCCCCAATCGCTACCACCTGACGCAATCAGGGAACAATCTCGTTGTGAACTCCGACGTTGACAGCAGCAATGCACACCGCAACTAACTTGGTCTTCACCACAAGCACGGAGAAGTTTCACACGCCCGTGCACTATGTCGTGTGCCGTTAGATTCACACTCCACTTTTGAACAGTGTTATCAGATTCGTCCTTTTCATGAACTAACACACAAAATCTGTCATTTGATGACTTGAAGCCCTACCAATTAAAAGCCAAACGAGTCAGTACGAATCATTTTGAGAATCCTAGAAGCAGCCATAAGTTAGTGGATGGAGAAATGTTTTGTTGACTGGACATGTAGAAGCAGAACAGGTGGCTAATGTGTCAATTAAAAATGTGTTGCCACCAATACAGTTGAACTACTCAGAAATACATGTTAAGCAAGGCAAAAAAGGTACATAAACTTTGTCCCCACGCTGGTTTGGGAGACTTCGCAAACTGTCTTTGCTTTGTTACGTGGCAATAAAGTCTACCAAAAGAAGAATCCCAGACTCCAGTCTTAGTCTTTTTCATTTTTGAATAAAACGTTTTTCCATGACAGGGCAGAGATGTGCTCCAGGAAACGTGGAATCATTGTAATTTCTGTGAGCTCATGGATTTTATTGCATTCACTGGGATTCTCAAATCAATCCATATTTCCATGGCCAAGCCTTCTGCCCCCCAACTCCAACTTTGTGGTGAATGAGTTGGATCATGTCTGCCAGGTGAGACTGTGCCCTGCAGCTTCAGATTTAATTCATTCCACTTTGCGAAAATGTCACTGAGACATGCCAGTTTCTTTAGAAGTTGTTAACTACAAAACTTGCTGTCCCGCTCGCTCATGCCCTCCTCCTCCAAAAGCATATTAATCTCCCTTTTGAGCTAACATACTCTGGACAGCACTTTGCCTCAGGAAACCCATATAGCCACCCTGTGAAATAACAAAGGGCTGTGATCCACGCCCATCTCCTCGGAGTGCGGAGAATAGTCAGGCTTTCAGCTGTCTTGTTTTTTGATTAAGTTGACTGCGATGATCATGTTAAACAAACTGAATTTGAAGGTATTATAAGCGGACATAGCCAACGTGACGTCACCCATGGTTTGAGGACTCCCGTTTTAAAGCCTCGACTCTAGCATTTTGGCCATCGCTATCTTAGTTGTAACGCCCATCGTCATCATGGTCTTTTGAAACCAGAAGTGACGACAAATTAACGTTAAACTGGGTGTAACGTTCAGTGATGCAAGGGCTTCTCGATGTATGATGCAGTGCATCCATTTGGTTTTGCTCTCTTAATTCTTGCTGGTATTAACTGTGAATCATGAAAAACTACTCTAGTGGCGTCCCAGGATAAAACAAAAAGATGAAACGAGCATAACGACCTTTAACATCACAAAACAAATATCCAGACACTCTCACAGGTACTGCATTTAGCATAAAAAATATGCTCAAATCATAACATGCAAACTCAAGGCTAATGAATTTGACTTAATAATATGACTAGGTATCTCACACAATGTAGTATCCAACTTTGTTTTAAGCAGTAGCACAAAACAACGGATTGAAACAATCCAGGGACCCACACAGATCAATCATTTACCAATATTCTCCAATCAATGGCAAACTCAAGCCAAAGAAACAATGCATCTCAAAAAACAGACTGTGGGTTTTTCTCTGCCAAGGGCCCAGGAAAGTACTAAGAACCAGACACTGACAGACTATTTCCAATGTTCAAGTTGTGGGTTTTATTCACCTCATCAAAATGGTTGCTTCGCACATGTACAAATACAAGGTTTCACTGGTCCTACCTTGTCTTCTTATCTCCTCCTCACCCACGAGATAAATGCCTTACTTACTCCCATCCATTAACAAGCCCCTCTGTCTGACTCCTAATTGGCTGCTTGCACAGGGGTAGGTTCAACTCAATTAAGCTTTAATATCAATGTATCCCTTAAAGTCCCTTACTTTAACCTATACCTCACTTTTAAATTGTATTTATTATACCACGTCATTACTAATACAGTCCCCCTCCACAATGATCTCCTTCTTAATTCCCCCCTGGATGGTATCTCCCAGCGCCCAGTGATGCTGTTTGTGATCAGTAACCCGGAAATGTTACCCCCACCCCCACCCCCACCATAGCGTAAGTGCTTTGGGTTTGGGTGTGTGGGAAAGTGTAATCAGTAGTTAATAACAGGGCTGTGTGTATTAGTTGTGTGCTTGGCTATAAGACTTGGTTTACACCGGTTCTTGACCCATCTGGCAGGAATTTGTAGCGGAAATTGCCATTGAAATGTGTCCGTTGCTTGCAAGTTGCCAGCCGACTCACGACCATGTTACCGCGCGTAAAAAAAATGTGTTGCTTTATAACAAATTTGCGCTAACGCATTATTACCAGCCCTAGTAATAATGTATTATCAACACATTGTTATGCCTGGGAGAGTGAAAAAAAAACAGTCCTCTTGAAGTCTCAAAATGTAATAATAATTTTGACTGCCACCGGCAACGATATACCGCGAAACGGTGACAAACGTCTCAGGAAGAGATTTATTTTGCGGTCTAATACTATTTGATTGAGCCAACGACGGGCAGGGACAGGATAACATATAGTATAAGTAAAGAGATGTTAGTTAACAGTCGTACATGAAGACACGTACAAAGACTAATTTGACATGAAGTGGGGTAGTGTCTATTTATGAAATTAAAACAAGATGCCATTTATCGTGGGTTTATCGTTGTTAGTCTAGCAGGGCCATTTTGTTGTAGAAATAAGAATTAAGCTTAAAAACTGTCAAATATGCTAGTTATATATATATATGTCAAGTATGATGCGACAAATATGTCAAGTTTGCTAGCTACAAATTAGGTGAAAAACAAGCTAGTAAAATATAGTCAGCTTTCATAGCTGATGATCAGCCAAAATTGGCCTAGGTTTACTTCATTAATTCAATATAAAACTAAAGCATAGGTTTGATGAACTTTGGTGAAGATGTTCATAAATTTAAAAAAATATATGAATAATGATTTTAAATCACAAAAGTTCTCATCAGTCAGGAATTGGCATGGTTTTACATGTAAATAGCTACAGTGGGGCCAAAAAGTATTTAGTCAGCCACTGATTGTGCAAGTTCTCCTACTTAGAAAGATGAGAGAGGTCTGTAATTTTCATCATAGGCTCATCAACTGTGAGAGACAAAAATGAGAAAAAAAAATCCAGGAAATCACATTGTAGGATTTTAAAAGAATTTATTTGTAAATGATGGTGGAAAATAAGTATTTGGTCACCCACAAACAAGCAAGATTTCTGGCTCTCACAGACCTGTAACTTCTTCTTTAAGAAGCTCTTCTGTCCTCCAATCATTACCTGTATTAATGGAACCTGTTTGACCTCGTCATCTGTATAAAAGACACCTGTCCACAGCCTCAAACAGTCAGACTCCAAACTCAACCATGGCCAAGACCAAAGGGCTGTCGAAGGACACCAGGAAGAAAATTGTAGACCTGCACCAGGCTGGGAAGAGTGAATCTGCAATAGGCAAGCAGGTTGGTGTGAATAGATCAACTGTGGGAGCAATTGTAAGAAAATGGAAGACATACAAGACCATTGATAATCTCCCTCGATCTGGGGCCCCACGCAAGATCTCATCCCGTGGGGTCAAAATGATCACGAGAACGGTGAGCAAAAATCCCTGAACTACACGGAGGGACCTGATGAATGACCTGCAGAGAGCTGGGACCAAAGTAACAAAGGCTACCATCAGTAACACACTACGCCGAGAGGGACTCAAATCCTGCAGTGCCAGGCGTGTCCCCCTGCTTAAGCCAGTACATGTCTAGGCCCGTCTGAAGTTTGCCAGAGAGCATATGGATGATCCAGAAGAGGATTGGGAGAATATCCTGTGGTCAGATGAAACCAAAATAGAACTTTTTGGTAAAAACTCAACTCATCGTGTTTGGAGGAAGAAGAATGCTGAGTTGCATCCCAAGAACACCATACCTACTGTGAAGCATGGGGGTGGAAACATCATGCTTTGGGGCTGTTTTACTGCAAAGGGGACAGGACGACTGATCCGTGTTAAGGGAAGAATGAACGGGGCCATGTATCGTGAGATTTTAAGCCAAAACCTCCTTCCATCAGTGAGAGCATTGAAGATGGAACGTGGCTGGGTCTTCCAGCATGACAATGATCCCAAACACACCGCTCGGGCAACGAAGGAGTGGCTCCGTAAAAAGCATTCCAAGGTCCTGGAGTGGCCTAGCCAGTCTCCAGACCTCAACCCCATAGAAAATTTGTGGAGGGAGTTGAAAGTCCGTGTTGCCCAGCAACAGCCCCAAAACATGACTGCTCTAGAGGGGATCTGCATGGAGGAATGAGCCAAAATACCAGCTACAGTGTGTGCAAACCTGGTGAAGACTTACAGGAAACGTTTGGCCTCTGTCATTGCCAACCAAGGTTATGTTACAAAGTATTGAGTTGAACTTTTGTTATTGACCAAATACTTATTTTCCACCATCATTTACAAATAAATTCTTTAAAAATCCTACAATGTGATTTCCTGAATTCATTACATATTTACATTTGGGTAACCAAACTTAAAATTAAAATATGCAATCATTAAGATCAGTGTATATGACGAATAAGCGGCATTGGAACGTGCCAGAGGCCACTAAATTTGGGCATATAAAGGGATAGTTCAACATTTTGGTAAGGAAGATATGCCCCAACCCCTAGTCAGACGAGATGATTGATATCAATTGTATGTCCTTATACCCAGTATTAAGATAGTTACGTGGTAGTCGTAAAAGTAGCCTAGCGATGGCCATAAACTAGAGGTAACTTTAGTCACTTTTGGGAGCCATGCTGGCAGTTACCTTGAGCTTACTGCCATCGCAAGGCTACTTTTTTGACTCACGTAACTAACTCAATACTGGGCATACGGACATAAACTTGATATCAATCATCTCATCTGCCTAGGGGTAAGTTGGGGGATATCTTATTTCCCAAAATGTTGAACTATCCCTTTAAGACCATATTTTTTTTCCTGGGGGCATGCCCCCGGACCCCCCTAGCTGGCTACTTTTTTCTAAATGGCTGGAAACTGCATGTCCCTGTGGAAAGCCCTGGGTTTGATTCACCTTTGGTGGGTGTGTGTTTGAACGGGTTGGGGGTAATGGGTGAAATGGTGATATGTAGATCCGATTATAACTGTTTCAAAGCTCGACTGACCTTAATAAACGGACCTTAATCTTATTGCAAATTTTCTTTGGGGACCTTTTAGGATTTGTATTTCAGTTGACGTCTGTTATAGACGTAAGCATTTTTATTTCACTCATGTTAGTGAGTGATGAAATGCAGCTCAAGCAATGAATTCGATTGTTTGTGTGTTACTGTGATGTAATCGAAGCAGATAATCTGTCATAAAAGCAGAGAATCTGTTTTACAGATTTCTTCCTTTATTATTCTCTCAAATAAGCAGACAAAACAAATCATAACGACTGTGATGTCACAGTGACAAAGGAGCATGTTGTACTACATTTGATATCATATACGATTTGAATAGATTCAATTAAATGGATAGGATTGTATAATTGATCCCACAGGGGAATTATTAAAATGTTCCATAATATATTTGGTATTTGATGAGAGCCTACAGTAATTGCCATATTGTTGGAATACTCATGTGAATATCATCCTTACTCTTTATTGTTATTTGAGTTTTTTTTCTCTTACATCTACCAATTGCATGTTCTGTAGGTAAGAAAGATGCAATTTTTTTTTTTTTCAATTCATGTAGTTCTCCTCACGCTTCATTTATTTGTTTATCGTATTTGAAAATTGCCAGCCTGCAAGACTATCCCATGATGCATTCTTACTTTACATACAAATGCTAAGGGGTGTGGACACAGTTTCGCTCTGGACAAGGAACAACTGTGCACTAGTTGGCTGTTATGAATTTTATTAACAAGAAAGACAATGTTTGACCCACTTGACTTGTACAAAGACATTGTGACATTGTGTGAACACATCTCTAAACGAGACTATTTTGCTATTTGCTTTCTCCTAATTAAAGCGACATTTGATTATGCCCAATACAATGAGTAATGGAATCTCGACAACAGATTAGGTTATTCTCTTTACTCACTGTATGTGGTGCTGTTGTCCAAGAAAACCAGTTTAGGATTAGGAGGCACACACAGTCACCGTTTCACTGTATGAGGAGTCACATTATGCAAAAGGAGCCCAAAATAAAAGTAACTGTCAAATGAAGACTTGGACAAATAATATCTGCATTTGGATATAGATCTGACGCGTGATTCCTCTTATTGGATTAGATGTTGATCTATGTATAGGTCCCATCGTATTATCTCTTGGAGAAAAAAAAAAACTATGGCTATGTTATGGTGGAGGACCGCAGGCTGGGTTTGTAGATGGAACATCTCCATTTTGCTTGCCTTCGTCCTCAGTGCGGTAAGCGGACAAATCCGTTATTTTGTACAAGAGGAGCTGAGAAAGGGGTTGTTTGTTGGAGATATAGCAAAAGACCTAGGTTTGGATGTTAAAAGACTGATCTCTGGGCGGTCGCGTCTGGTTATGGACGGGGATAAGGCATATGTAGCCTTGAATCAGAACAAAGGACAACTTGTTGTCAATGAAAGGATTGACAGAGAAAATTTGTGTGCGCAGAAATCTCCGTGTAGCTTCAGCTTGGAAATGATTCTTGAAAACCCTCTGGAATTGTATTCAATTACTATTGAAATTGAGGATATAAACGACAATGCTCCAGTTTTTTCAAAGAAAGATATTAACCTTGAAATTAGTGAATCTTCGCCCATTGGGACCGTTTTTCTGTTAGATGGTGCGTCCGATCTTGATGTGGGTGAGAATTCATTGCAGGGTTACATCCTTAAACCAACCGATAATTTTGCATTGAAGAAACACAATAAAGCGGATGGAATTAATAACGCAGTAATGGTATTGCAGGCTGCCTTGGATCGCGAGAACAAAAACGAACATTATTTGATATTAACTGCATTTGATGGTGGAGATCCGCCGAAGTCTGGGACAGTTAAGATACACATAAACATTTTAGATGCAAACGACAATGCACCTATTTTTACAAAATCCTTGTATAAAGCCAGTGTACTTGAAAACATTTTGCCTGGCACATTAATCACAAGGGTAACAGCAACAGATGCAGACGATGGATACAATGGAAATGTCACTTATTCTTTTATTCATGTAGACGAAAGAACCCCACCAACTTTCGATATAACTCCCAATGATGGAACTATAAGATTAATTGGTGATTTAGACTATGAGATGGTTCAGCGTTATGAACTAAATATTCAAGCTAAAGATCCCTTAGGTATGACAAGTGCTAGTAAACTCGTCATTGATGTCTTAGATGTAAATGACAATAATCCTATCCTAACTATGGCTTCATTTTCGGGAAAGATACAAGAAGATTGTATACCGGGCACAGTCGTTGCACTTGTAAGTGTTCAAGATCTAGACTCGGGGAAAAACGGACAGGTTAGTTTACATGTTGATGAAACTCTGCCTTTTCAAATAAAAACTTCTTTGAGGAACTACTACACACTGGTTACAGAGAAGGCATTAGACCGAGAACAAGTATCCAGCTATAACATCACTTTGACTGCATCAGATGAGGGAATACCTGCTCTATCAACTTCAAAAACTGTTATCTTAGATATTACTGATGTTAATGACAACGCACCGGCTTTCAGTCAACTTAAATATAGCACGCAAGTGATGGAAAACAATTCCCCCGGTGTATCGGTTCTAAAGATACAAGCCACAGACCCTGACCAGGGCCAGAACGCACGTATCGCTTACTTTCTGGTTGACGGTGAAGTAAACGGCAACCCCGTGTCCACCTATTTCTCGATTAACTCAGACAACGGGGTTATTCAGTCGGTGCGCTCACTAGACTATGAACAGATCAAAGAGTTTAAACTACAAGTTAAGGCGCAGGATGGAGGCGCGTCACCTCTCAGTATGAATACTACAGTTTTGATACATGTTATAGATCAGAACGACAACGCGCCACAGGTTCTGTACCCAATCCAGAATGGCGGTTCTCTGGTGGCTGAAATAGTGCCTCGTTCAGCAGATGTGGGCTATCTGGTCACTAAAGTGGTGGCTGTTGATGTGGACTCTGGACAGAATGCCTGGCTCTCCTATAAACTACAGAAAGCGACAGACAGAGCGCTGTTTGAAGTGGGCTTACAGAATGGAGAAATAAGAACAGTACGGCAAGTGACAGATAAAGATGTAGTGAAGCAAAGACTGACTGTTGTAGTGGAGGACAACGGACAGCCCTCTCGTTCAGCTACAGTCAATGTTAACGTGGTGGTGGCGGACAGTTTCCCCGAAGTGCTCACGGAGTTTACTGACTTTACGCACGACAAGGAGTACAATGAAAACCTAACTTTTGTCTTAGTCTTGGCTTTGGCTGTAGTTTCGTTTTTATTCATCACGTGTTTAGTGGTGATAATATCAGTGAAACTATACAGATGGAGACAGTCTCGCATTCTCTATCATTCTAATCTCCCAGTTATTCCATATTATCCTCCACGATACTCAGACACTTTGGGGACAGGGACTGGGACTCTTCAGCACGTGTACAATTACGACGTGTATAGGACTACTGACTCCAGAATGAGTGACTGTAAAGTCGTCAGACCCGGCAGTCAAAACACGTTGATAATGGAACCCAATTTTACAGGAACAATACAAAAGATACAGAAAGAAAATAAACTCCTGGACGAACAAGGCCCCGATCTTGAGGTGAGTTATTGGTTTCCCTGCTATTAAATTGCCTTAAATGGCAAGTGTTTGGATTGCAGTGGCATATCGAAACATTAATTGTAGCCTACTGCTATTTGCAATAGGCTAATTAGAAACTGTTGTAAAGTACTGAAATAAGTTGTGGGTGCCACCATGTCTATTTGTCTATTAGTACTTCTGTAACGTTTAAAATAATTACAAATTCGGCAGGAAACTTCATGGTGGCCTGCAGTTTTGTGTTGCGTTTTTAAATTAATCGGAATAATGAATTATTTTGTTGACTGCCTGACGGTCCCTTTTGTATTGTCAGTGCATTCCACAAAGGGGTATGAAATGAACTTATATATTAATATATAGATATAATTAACAGTATTTTCCCTTTTCGACTCTAAGGGACGCTGTTGGTCAATAGAAAATAACTTTCCGCTGTGATTCAGTTCCGTCCTTGATCATTGCATTAGACCAGAGGATAGGGCTATTTGTTCCTTAGAGCAGATAACCTTCGGGGTTTGACGGACATATTTCAAACTGTGAGTCTACTTAAATTGGACATTGACATATTTCTGGATAAGATAATATCACCAGCCTGTCGGATTTTTCTTTTCTACAACTGCAAGGGGGAAAAAAATCTGTCTAAGCTTTATTTCTCGTTGGATTTACCATGGCACTTGGAGAACAATTGTTATTCCAACGAGTAAGATGGCATCTCGGCCTTTTTATTATTTTAAGTCGTATTCATGTTGTTTGTGGCCAGATTAGGTATTCGATTCCAGAAGAGATGAAAAAAGGTTCGCTTGTTGGTAACGTAGCACAAGACCTGGGGTTGGATCTGAAAAGGCTCCGAACTGGCCGGGCCCGTATCGTGACAGGAGAGAGCACTCAGTATACCGAGCTAAAGACAGACAAAGGGATTCTGGTCGTGAACGAGAGGATAGACCGAGAGCAGCTTTGTGGCGATGTTACACCATGTAGCTTCAGCTTTGAGATCATCTTTGAGAATCCTATGGAACTGCATCGTGTCACTATTGAAATTTTAGATGTTAATGACCATGCCCCGGTTTTTCCAAATAAAGATATTCAGTTCGAGATCAGTGAATCTGCTACTGTTGGCTCACGATTTCCACTTTCAAACGCAGAAGATTTTGATGTTGGCCTTAATGCACTTCAAAATTATCTCTTAAGTGAAAATGATAATTTCATACTTAAACAACACGAAAATCCAGACGGCAGTAAATATGCTGAAATGATTCTTCAGAAACCGTTAGATAGAGAGCAGAATCCTCGTCTGTCCCTAAAGCTAGTTGCTGTAGATGGTGGTACACCACAAAGATCTGGTAATATAAATATAGAAATTTCTCTCCTAGATGTAAATGATAATGCACCCGTTTTTAACCAGTCTGTGTATAAGGCTACAGTGATAGAGAACGCACCAAAAGGAACATTTATTACGACAGTAAACGCAACTGATGCTGACAGCGGATCAAATGGTGACATAACATTTAGTTTCTCCCAGTTAAAGGGAAGTATTGCAAATATTTTCTTTATTGATGAGAACAGAGGTACCATATCCGTTTCAGGGCAAATAGATTACGAGAAAGATAAGAAATATGAGGTTAGAGTAGAAGCTAAAGACCAAGGTGGTTTAACAGACACCAGCAAAGTTGTAATCGAAGTTATTGATGTTAATGACAATGCCCCGGTCATAAACGTCATGTCTTTCTCCAGTCCTCTGTCTGAGGATGCCCCTATTGGCACCACACTTGCTATTATAAACGTTAAAGATGCTGACTCCGAGAGAAATGGGCAGATAACATGTTCCATAGACAATCAGCTACCCTTCAAAATTCAGAAGTCGTTAACCAATTATTATAATCTGCTCTCAGATCAATATTTTGATAGAGAAACGACTTCAGAATACAATATAACCATAACAGCAACAGATTCTGGTTCACCTCCCTTCTCAAGCACAAGAACATTACACTTAAGAATCTCTGACGTAAATGACAATGCCCCATTGTTTGAAAAACATACTTATTTAGCCTATGTCATAGAGAATAATTCTCCTGGAACATCCATATTTACTCTCAGTGCACATGACGCAGACTGGAACCAAAATGCCAGAATATCTTATCTACTGGAGGACACGCAAGTTAGTGGTAGTCCAGTTTCTACCTATATATCAATTCATTCTGAAACTGGAGTTTTGCACGCTGTGAGATCCTTTGATTATGAACAAATCAAACAACTTAAACTTACAGTCAAGGCTCAAGATGGAGGCTCCCCTCCACTCAACAGTAATACTACTGTAAACGTCTTCATTCAAGATCAGAATGACAACACGCCTCAGATTCTGTACCCAGTCCAGACTGGTAGCTCTCTGTTGGCCGAAATGGTGCCTCGTTCAGCAGATGTGGGCTATCTGGTCACTAAAGTGGTGGCTGTTGATGTAGACTCTGGACAGAATGCCTGGCTCTCCTATAAACTGCAGAAAGCTACAGACAGGGCACTGTTTGAAGTGGGCTTACAGAATGGAGAAATAAGAACAGTACGGCAAGTGACAGATAAAGATGTAGTGAAACAAAGACTGACTGTTGTAGTGGAGGACAACGGACAGCCCTCTCGTTCAGCTACAGTCAATGTTAACGTGGTGGTGGCGGACAGCTTCCCTGAAGTGTTCTCCGACTTCACTGACTTTACGCACGACAAGGAGTACAATGACAACCTAACTTTTTACCTAGTCTTGGCTTTGGCTGTGGTTACATTTTTATTCATCACGTGTTTGGTTGTTATTGTATCAGTGAAAATATACAGATGGAGACAATCTCGCATTCTCTATCATTCCAATCTCCCGGTTATTCCATATTATCCACCAAGTTATTCGGACACTTTGGGGACAGGGACTGGGACTCTCCAGCCCGTGTACAATTACGATGTGTACAGGACGACTGACTCCAGAAAGAGTGACTGTAAATTTGTCAGACCCGGTAGTCAGAACGTTTTAATAATGGAATCCAATTATTCAGGAACAATACAGAAGATGCAGAATGAAAATAAATTCATGGATGAACCAGGCTCCCTTCTTGAGGTGAGTTATTTAAATCACATTAAATTACACGTTTTTTTGGTTTGCAATGGCATATCTAAACATGGAATTGTATAAATATGTGTTTAACGCGGATGCCGTAATATCTAAAGATGCCAAGAGACATCGTTGAACTGTATACTAAATACATTCATAGAGCCACTTCAGGGAACGGTGCCATGGCAATACAGGCAACAATCATTAATTCAGCCTCTCTATACTATTGTAATCAGTGCAAGTTTGTAGCTTGCTTTAGCGCACATGAGTGTGGTGCTGTAGTATTATCTTGTGTTTTAAAATCAAACAGATGACTGAATTGTTTTTGCACCCTGTGACGACCCCTGTTTGCATTGTCGGTGTATTCCAGAAAGGGGAATAAAAACGAACTTTACTTCAACATACTAGATACTTTTCCTTGTTTGGACTCTAGGGTACGCTGTTGGTCAATACAAAAGTGCCTATCCTGTTAGTTTTTTCCATCCTTTACCACTGCATTTGACCAAAGCAGACATATTTTCTTTACAGAGGAGATAACCTATGGAACTTGACGGGCATATTTCCCACTGTGATGCTACTGAAATGGGACATTTTAAGATTTCTGAATAGGATAATATCATCTGTGTTTTCTAAAACAGCAAAAAACAACATGAGTTTATTTTTCTTTGGATTTACGATGACACTTGGGGAACAATTGTTATCCAAACGAGTAAGATGGCTTGTCAGCCTTTTATATTTAGTTATTTTCATCGATGTTGTTTGTGGCCAGATTAGGTATTCGATTCCAGAAGAAATGAAAAAAGGGTCGCTTGTTGGTAACGTTGTACAAGATCTAGGATTGGATCTGAAAAGGCTCCGAACTGGTCGGGCCCGTATAGTGACAGGAGAAAGCATTCAGTACACTGAGCTGAATATAGACAAAGGAATTCTGGTCGTGAACGAGAGAATAGACCGAGAACAGCTTTGTGGCGATGTTACACCGTGTAGCTTCAGTTTTGAGATCATTTTAGAGAATCCGATGGAACTGCATCGTGTCACTATAGAAATTTTAGATATTAATGACCATGCACCAGTTTTTCCAAATAAAGATTTTCAGTTTGAAATTAGCGAATCTGCTACAGTTGGTTTAAGATTTCCAATTAAATACGCAGAAGATTCAGATGTTGGACTTAATGCACTTCAAAACTACGTCTTAACTCAAAATCCAAATTTTATACTTAAACAACTTACAAATCCAGATGGCAGTAAATATGCAGAGATGATTCTCCAGAAACCGTTAGACAGAGAGCAGAATCCTCGTCTGTCTCTAAAGCTAGTTGCTGTAGATGGTGGTACACCACAAAGATCTGGTACGGTAAACATAGAAATAACTGTCCTTGACGCGAATGATAATGCACCAATTTTTAACCAGTCAGTGTATAAGGCTACGGTGATGGAGAACGCGCCGAAAAACACCGTTATTACAACAGTAAATGCAACCGATGCTGACAGTGGATCCTACGGTCACATCACATATAGTTTTTCACAATTAAAGGGGAGTATTGCGAATATTTTCATTATTGATGAGATCACGGGTACCATATCCGTTTCAGGGCAAATAGATTACGAGAAAGATAAGAAATATGAGGTTGGAGTGGAAGCTAAAGACCAAGGTGGTTTAACAGACACCAGCAAAGTTGTAATTGAAGTTATTGATGTTAATGATAATGCCCCGGTAATAAACGTGATGTCCTTTTCAAGTCCTCTGTCTGAGGATGCCCCTATTGGCACCACACTTGCTATTATCAATGTTAAAGATGCTGACTCCGAGAGAAATGGGCAGATAACATGTTCCATAAGCAATCAACTACCCTTCAAAATTCAGAAGTCGTTAACCAATTATTATAATCTGCTCTCAGACCAACATTTTGATAGAGAAACGACTCCAGAATACAACATAACCATAACAGCAACAGATTCTGGTTCACCTCCCTTCTCAAGCACAAGGGTATTATACTTAAGAATCTCTGACATAAATGATAATGCGCCCTTGTTCGATAAACAAATAACTTCGGCCTACGTTATGGAGAATAATTCTCCTGGAACATCCATATGTACTGTTAGTGCGCAGGACTCAGACTGGAACCAAAATGCCAGAATATCTTATCTACTGGAGGACACGCAAGTTAGTGGTGGCCCAGTCACTACTTATATGTCCATTAATTCGGAAACGGGAGTCTTGCACGCTGTGAGGTCCTTTGATTATGAACAAATGAAACAACTTAAACTTATAGTAAAGGCTCAAGATGGAGGCTCCCCTCCACTAAGTAGTAATTTGACTCTAAATATAATAATTCTAGACCAGAACGACAATGCACCGCAGGTTTTGTACCCTGTCCAGACTGGTGGCTCTCCGGTGGCCGAAATGGTGCCTCGTTCAGCCGATGTGGGCTATCTGGTCACTAAAGTGGTGGCTGTTGATGTGGACTCTGGACAGAATGCCTGGCTCTCTTATACATTACAGAAAACGACGGACAGGGCCCTATTTGGTGTGGGCTTACAGAATGGAGAAATAAGAACAATACGGCAAGTCACTGATAAAGATGTGGTGAAACAAAGACTGACTGTTGTAGTGGAGGACAACGGACAACCACCTCGTTCAGCTACAGTCAATGTTAACGTTGCTGTTGCGGACGGCTTCCCTAATAAGCTCTCTGAGTTTACCGACTTTACGCAAGACAAGGATTACAATGATCATTTGACTTTTTACCTAGTCTTGGCTTTGGCTGTGGTTTCATTTTTGTTCATCACGTGTCTAGTGGTTATCATATCAGTGAAAATATACAGATGGAGACAATCTCGCATTCTCTATCATTCCAATCTCCCAGTTATTCCATATTATCCACCACGTTATTCAGACACGTTAGGGACAGGTACCGGGACTCTCCAGCACGTGTACAATTATGATGTATACAGGACCACTGATTCCAGAAAAGGTGATATCCAATTCATGCAACCAATAAGTCAAAGTTTGGTGAGCGTTGATTGCCCTTTGACTGAAACACTGCAAAAAGAGAACAAATCAGTTGAAGATTCCCTCACATCAACACTGGTGAGTTTGACATATTAATATATTGATCACAATATAATGGCATACATCAATGTTTGGACAATATAAGTTTCATATTGGAACCAAAAATGTAATTTTTCAGTGTTTGCTATTTAAATATAGCATGTTTGGAGAACTTTACAAAATCATGGCGGTGTTTGGTTGTTTAGCAGTTTTACATAATCATGACATCGGCAAGGAACTTTGCAGTGGAAAAGTCACGGACAATGCTGCACTCTTGGTTGTATCGCTGTCCATGGTTCTGAAATTCAAATTTGAGCCCTTCTCTAATCTCTATCTAAAAAAACAATACCATTTAAAAAAAACTGTTTCTTCATTTGTCGTGCCATAATAAACTAACTGGACTTGACCTGGCTGTCACAACATTTTGATTGCACACAACTTTAACCTACAGTAATGCTGATTGGTGCTTGTTAAATGGCTAATACAAACACATTTTTATCGCGGTTCTTCAAAGTTTGTCGATCTCCCAGCCTAAACCCTGAAAGAAACTTTGTTCAGAAAATTCACGGTTTTTACACTCATGGCATTTCAGCATTACATGAGTTGGACAGCTAGCCTACGCGATGACGTTGTGTACCTATAGGCTACATAGAACGAGACATATTTCGGTTTACATTCGACCAAATTCTGAATTGAAAAGGTATGATGTTGACTAATTTATGAATTGTGGATGGTATAATACTAATGTCAGCCTTTTTGCCATTTTTATATACAATTTACATATATATACATATATAGTTGTATTTTGAATTATTCAAATTGAATAGCCTATATATATGTATCTCATTCAGTTTCAAGTATTTTTTTCCCAACGGTGTGTACTTATTTATTCAATTCTCAGAAGTAAAAATGAGTATATTTTTGAACTCTAAGGGACGCTATTGATCAATAAAACAATTTTGTAGAACTGTTGTCTATCGAGTCCCCTCCCATACCACTGCACTATAACTGAGTTGCTCGATGGGAGTGAACTGGCTGTGAATTATGCAATAAATTCAAGAAGGAAAACATGGAGGAAAATTAAAAACAAAAACAACTTATACAACCATCTTGACTTCTACTTTTAATTACTGCTGTTTGGAATATAGCATTCGTATTGCTGATTGGATCTTTTATTCTTATCTTTTTTTTTTTTTTACATGATGGCGCCGGGAAAACCTTGTCACTCTTTGCGCGTAAAACAGTGTTTTTGTTGCGGACTTGGATGGCTGGCTATGTTTCTTCTACATTTCAGTCACATAGCCTGTGATCAGATCAGGTATTCAATACCAGAAGAGATGAAGAAAGGCTCGCTTATTGGTAACGTAGCTCAAGACTTGGGGCTAGATTTGAAAAGGCTTCGAGCTGGTAGGGCCCGCATCGTGACAGAAGAGAGTATTCAGTACACTGAGCTGCAGACAGACAAAGGGATTCTGGTCGTGAACGAAAGAATAGACCGTGAGCAGCTTTGCAGAGAAGTTACACCATGCAGCTTTAGCTTTGAGCTGATTTTAGAGAATCCTATTGAACTAAATCGTATAACGGTTGAAATAGTAGATGTCAATGATCACTCACCTATGTTCAAAAATAATCATTTGAAATGGGAGATCAGTGAATCGGCCTCTATAGGTTCTCGTTTTGATTTGGAAAGCGCAGATGATCCTGACGTGGGAGTTAACGGATTGCAAAATTATGTTTTAAGTAGCAATAACCATTTTGAATTGAAACAACAAGCCAGCCCTGATGGCAGCACATTTGCAGAAGTCGTTTTGCAGAAACCATTAGACAGGGAGGAACATCCTCTTCTCTCTCTGAAGCTAATCGCAGTTGACGGTGGAACGCCTCAGAGATCTGGTACAGTAAATATAGATATCACGGTACTTGATGTCAATGACAATGAACCGGTATTTAACCAAACTGTTTACAGGGCCGTGGTCATAGAAAACGCATCTATAGGAACATACATTACGACAGTAAATGCCACAGACGCTGACAGTGGATCAAACGGTTTAGTAACGTATTCATTCTCTAATTTAAAAGGAAATCTGGCTGATATATTTAATATTGACAAGAGAACTGGTGATATTTCTGTGGCTGGCCCTATAGATTTTGAAAAAGACATTAAATATGAATTACGAGTTGGGGCTAAAGATCAGGGAGGTCTGACAGACTCAAGTAAAGTAATAATTGAAGTTGTTGACATTAATGATAATGCTCCAGTTATAAACGTCATGTCATTCTCGAGCCCTGTGTCCGAGGATGCCCCTCCTGGAACTACTATAGCTGTAATGAATGTCAAAGACACAGACTCAGAAAGAAACGGACAGATAACGTGTTCTATAGATAATACACTTCCATTTAAAATTCAGTCATCATTAACGAGCTATTATAATTTAATTTCAGACAGGGCTTTTGACCGTGAGACAGCACCAGAATATAATATAACCATAACTGCCAGAGATTCGGGGTCCCCTCCCCTTGTTGTTTCAAGAACATTGCACCTTAGAATCTCCGACGTAAATGACAATGCCCCGTTGTTTGATAAACAAACGTATTTGACCCAAGTCACAGAGAATAATTCTCCTGGCATGTCTATTTTTACAGTCAGCGCACGTGACTCTGATTGGAATCAAAACGCAAGAATTTCCTATTTCTTAGAGGACACAAAAGTTAGTGGTAGCCCGGTCTCTTCTTACGTATCAATCCACTCAGAAACAGGTGTTTTACATGCAGTGAAGACCTATGATTATGAACAACTTAAACAACTTGAATTAATTGTAAAGGCGCAAGATGGAGGCTCGCCACCGCTAAGTAGTAATGTGACAGTAAACATTTTAATAAAAGACCAGAACGACAACGCACCGCAAGTTTTGTATCCTGTCCAGACTGGTGGGTCTTTAATCGCTGAAATTATGCCTCGTTCAGCAGATGTGGGCTATCTGGTCACTAAAGTTGTGGCTGTTGATGTGGATTCTGGACAGAATGCCTGGCTCTCCTATAAACTACAGAAAGCAACAGACAGGGCGCTATTTGAAATTGGCTTACAGAATGGAGAAATAAGAACAATACGGCAAGTCAATGATAAGGATGTGGTGAAACAAAGACTTACAGTTGTAGTGCAGGACAACGGACAGCCATCCCGTTCAGCTACAGTCAATGTCAACGTGATGGTGGCAGACAGCTTCCCCGAGGTGCTCTCGGAGTTCACGGACTTTACGCAAGAAAAGGAATACAATGACAACCTGACATTTTACTTAGTCTTGGCTTTGGCTGTAGTTTCATTTTTATTCATCACGTGTTTAGTGGTGATAATATCCGTGAAAATACACAGATGGAGACAGTGTCGTATCCTCTATCATTCGAATCTCCCGGTTATTCCGTGTTATCCTCCACGTTACTCAGACACTTTGGGGTCAGGGGTGGGGACTCTCCAGCAAGTGTACAATTATGATATGTGCAGAACGACTGATTCGAGAAAGAGTGACTGTAAGTTCGTCAGACCTGGTAGTCAGAACGTTCTGATAATTGACCCAGGTTCTACAGGGTCTATGCTTCGCATGCAGAGTGAAAAGCACATCCTGGACGAACCAGACTCTCCTTTTGAGGTGAGTTATTACAAAAATAATTGATCGAATGTGTAATTGCTTGAGCTGGTATAGTTGCTAGCTTGTGTAAAAAAAATAGTGAACATGAATAACCCTTTAACACCACTCTAAGACGACCGTCTGCCTGTATATGTCTCACAATTTATTGTATTATTTTCACATTTTTCATTAATTAAAACGTATTTCATTCTAGGGACCAAACCATTTTTATTTTTACATTAATTTGTTAATTGTTTATCTTTTGTGAAGAATTTGACCGGATTAACCTGACTATCTAAACAGGTATGGTCCGTGTATAAGGCATAATGATTACAATGATGTTGATTCTTAGTAGTACTGTTTTTTTCTGTACATGACTTCATGAGAATTTAACGTGATACATCTTTGACATTAGCTTTATATTCGAGGTGCGATGGGGGCTCTGGGTACGTGTCTTTGCTTAGAGCATTGCATACATGATGTTCTAGTTTTGCACTCTAAGAGACGCTGTTGGTCAGTGAAATGTATTTTCTCGGTGTTGTCATTCAGCTTACAGTCACCTCCTTTATTGGTTTGACAAAAGGAAGATGGGCTGTGGTTTTTAGACAAAGTGGAGCTTCGCGGATATAGCTTATACTCCGTTGAGCGTTTAGAATTGTACGACCATTTTCTTCACGGATCAGAAGAAACAACCTTGTGATTATTTTTCATAGGATACACGATGGCATTAGGAGAGTTTCGCCTATGTAACTGCGTAAAAAGGCGCATGTTTTGTGCATTGCAATGGAGGGTTGCTTTACTTATTTTTATCGTTTATAATATTGATTGTGTCCGTGGTCAGATCCGATATTCCATTCCAGAAGAAATGAGGAAAGATTCAGTTGTTGGTAACCTGGCAGGAGACCTGGGGTTGGATCTGACAAGGCTTCGAACGGGCAGGGCCCGTATCGTAACAGGAGAAAACATTCAGTACACTGAGCTGAAGACAGACAAGGGGATTCTAGTCGTGAAGGAGAGAATAGACCGAGAGCAGCTTTGTGGCGTCGTCACACCATGCAGCTTCAGCTTTGAGGTTATATTAGAAAACCCAATAGAATTGCATCGAATAACCGTGGAGATTTTGGACATAAATGACCACTCCCCTTCATTTCCAAATAAAGATGTAGGTTTATTGTTTGAAATTAGCGAGTCCGCTGTTGTTGGATCCCAATTCCCACTTGAGAGTGCGGATGATCCTGATGTTGGTCTCAATACCCTGCAGAATTATGTTTTAACTGCGAACGATCATTTCATCCTTAAACAATATGCAAATCCAGACAGTAGTAAATATGCTGAAATGGTTCTTCAGAAGCCTTTAGACAGAGAGAAGCATCCTCGTCTGTTTTTTAAGCTAATAGCTGTTGATGGCGGGACTCCACAGAGATCCGGTACGGTAAATATAGACGTCATTGTTCTAGATGTGAATGATAATGCGCCTGTGTTTAATCAGTCTGTGTATAAGGCTTCTGTAAAGGAAAACGCCCCAAAAGGCACGTATATTACAACATTAAATGCCAGTGATGCAGACAGTGGTTCCAACCAGCAAATAAATTACAGCTTTTCAAAGTTAAAAGGCAGCATTGCAGATAAATGTATCATTGATCACAATGCTGGAGTTATATCAGTATACGGACAAATAGATTATGAGAAAGACAAGAGATTTGAGTTCAGAGTAGAAGCAAAGGATCAAGGCGGGCTAACAGGGACCAGTAAAGTTATAATTGAAGTTATTGATGTAAATGATAATTCACCAATTATTACCATAATGTCTTTCTCAAGCCCTCTGTCTGAGGACTCCCAAACGGGCACTACCATAGCAGTCATCAATGTCAAAGATCATGATTCTGAAAGAAATGGTCAAATTACTTGCTCTGTGGATAACACCCTGCAATTTAGAATCATGTCATCTATAACAAATTATTATAATCTATTATCAGATATATCCTTTGATCGTGAACGGACTGCAGAATACAATATAACCTTAACTGCTATAGATTCAGGGTCTCCTCCACTATCTAGTACAATAACTTTACACCTTATAATTTCTGATGTAAATGACAATGCTCCATTGTTTCCTAAACCAACATATTCGGCCTACATAGCAGAGAATAATTCTCCAGGCATGTCCATATTTACTGTTAGTGCGCAGGATACAGACTGGAACCAAAACGCGAGACTTTCGTACCTCATAGAAGACACCAAAGTTGTTGGTATTCCAGTATCTATGTATATATCTATCAACTCTGAAACTGGAGTTCTGTATGCTGACCGGTCCTTTGACTATGAACAAGTCAAAAATATTGAACTTGTTGTTAAAGCGCAGGACGGAGGCTCCCCTCCACTGAGTAGTAACGTGACAGTCAACATCTTCATTCAAGACCAGAATGACAACGCTCCTCAGGTTCTGTACCCTGTCCAGACTGGTGGTTCTCTGGTGGCCGAAATGGTTCCTCGTTCAGCAGATGTGGGCTATCTGGTCACTAAAGTGGTGGCTGTTGATGTGGACTCTGGACAGAATGCATGGCTCTCCTATAAACTGCAGAAATCTACAGAAAGGGCGCTGTTTGACGTGGGCTTACAGAATGGAGAAATAAGAACAGTACGGCAAGTGACAGATAAAGATGTGGTGAAACAAAGACTGACTGTTGTAGTGGAGGACAACGGACAGCCCTCTCATTCTGCTACAGTCAACGTTAACGTGGTGGTGGCGGACAGCTTCCCTGAAGTACTCTCGGAGTTCACTGACTTTACGAACGACAAGGAGTACAATGACAACCTGACTTTATATTTAGTCTTGGCTTTGGCAGTGGTTTCATTTTTATTCATCACATGCCTGGTGGTTATTGTATCAGTGAAAATATACAGATGGAGACAGTCTCGCGTCCTCTATCATTCCAATCTCCCGGTTATTCCATATTATCCTCCACGATACTCGGACACTTTGGGGACTGGGACAGGGACTCTCCAACACGTGTACAATTACGATGTGTACAGGACCACTGACTCCAGAAAGAGTGACTGTCAGTTTGTCAGTCCTGGTAGTCAGAACGTTCTGATAATGGACCCCAGTTCTACAGGGACGATGCGGCAATTACAGAGTGAAAGGCATATCATGGACGAACCAGACTCCCCTATTGAGGTACGTTACCAATAAGGCAATCAGAAACCTGCTGTATTTTCTTGTTAGAACCTCTTTCTGGGTGTCACATGTTCTTATAAGTTGCGTGTCCTTTGTCCTAAAAAAAGACAAACTCCTTCTCAATTGCATTACCAGTGTAGTGATCTAGTTGATAACACCTTTTAGGTTGGCAATACTAATTTTCATTTAATGCAAAAAAAATAAAATAAAAGAATGGCTTTAGATATTGTCCTATGTAGACGATTTTCACTAATGTTGAAAACTAAACAGTTTGTGTTCCAACCATGTTCTGTATGGAGATCCCTTTATGGAGGTAAATGTGGCATTTATATTTTGGAGTATATTTCCTTTCTACGGCATGGCCACAAGGACTCATGGTTTTACTGATTGGACTTTCGAGGATATTGTTAGTCAGTGACTTGGATTCTGCTCTGTGTTTTAATCCAGTATTTTTTTTTTATTCCATTCATTACTGTCAAGTTTCTGAATTGTTGTTTAAGGTCTCAAATTTAGTAAGTAGGTTCACATCTTACAGTGTTCTTTCTTCAGATGGGCTCTTAATGTTGCTGCTGCTTACGTTCAATGTTGTATCCCCCAGTATGTGTCAAATATATTTTTATAGGTAATTTTGAGAAAAGGATATCATAAGATTCAAACATGGGTTATTTTGCAGGACAGTTTGAGGAATTGTATTGGAATCAGGCCCTGTCATCGTCATTCTTTGTCTGGACACCATGAGGTCCATGTCTTCTTCTAGACCATATTCTGTACCCAGCGACAACCTTGGCGGATAGATTTTGGGGGACATCCATGAAGATCTCGGGATTAGACACGACTAAGGCTAGTTCCTGGAAAAGCATAGATCATAACAAAAGGATGTCAATCATGTCAATCTCAATCAAGACCAAGGTGCCCTCGTTATTAAAGAGTGAATCAACAGAGAGCTACCATGTGGCCGAGTGCCTTTTAGCTGCATCTTGGTTACATTTGGTTACAGTCAAAGCTCTTGATTTTCTTTGAATTCTGAATTAAAGCTACACCTCCAGTCCAACGAGGAAACATATGATGAGGTGATCCTTTAAAACCCTGTATACCCAGACAAAACACCAGGCCCATTCTCTAGTTCTAAATTCTGGAATCGGGCAATAAAATTGGGCACTTAGATTTATGAAGGATCTCAACCTCAAGCACCACAGCAGCGGCCGTTGACATTCACAATCATGACGCCTATTGTTTTGGTGCTGGGTGTTATAAGCAAAGGTGATCCATTTAAAATAGGAACCAAGCCACACCATTTTCACCTATAATGCTTTGGACTGGCAGACAGTACCAAGAGTATAACATCACCTTAACAGTATTCGATCAGGGCACATTTATAGAAGACTATAAACTTATCTGTGAAAGATACATTTCCAATGTTTGTCCAAACTGAATAAAATAAAATAAAATAAAATAATAACCTAGCCCCCAAAACAACATGCTACACAAGGCCAGATTTGCTGTAAGACCTATTGATTTGGACTGGGGAAAAAACTAACAATTTTATTTTAGATACAGTAGTTTGAATTCTTGTTAACTTGTTAACACCACTCCTACTGTCAAATTAAATATTAGTCCAGACTGGCAAATCTATCTGTTGAAATGTTGCTTCATTTAGCTGATGTTGAGTGAACTATATGTTTATGTGGATTCTGGACAAAACTCCTTTCCTATACATTTCAGAAAGTTACAGGAGTATGATGATCTTACTTGGCTTTGTCTGTAGTTATTTGCTTATTTGTCACATGTTTTGGGGCTATTATTTAGCAATGAAGATATACAGTTGGAGACAGTCTGCCATCCTCCTTCATTCAGGTTATACAAGTACTGTATCTCTAACACGCATGAGAAAGTAATGTATTTGCTAGAAGTTGGAATGTTCTGATTATGAATCACAGTTATGCAGTGATGATGCAGCTGACACAGGTTGGATGAGTTGTAGCGATTGCTTATTAAAACCTCTTCATAGTATGTTCCCTTCTAATTATATTTATTCGTATGCATTGTTTTCTTTTTACCAATCATCTGATGAATTCACAAGAATAATGCGCTGCTGAGTGACACCGTGCGCTTTGCTCGCTTTTTTTTACAATCGAAGCATTTCAGCACTTAACAGTCTGGACAGCACCAATATTATTTGTATTTATTTATACAGGGTTCACTGAATGAGACTAGGTATTTTTTGGAGCAGTACCTTGTCATGCAATACAGATTGGATATAAAAAAGTTACAATACAAACAACATATAACAAATAACATATTTCAAAAACAAATATTTGTTGTTATTTTCAATCAAATATACAGTAGCTATATAATCTACAGTCCGGCCCACACAAAACCTCTATCTCATTCCGTCTCTTTTTGCCCAAGCAGTGGATGATGTTTTATTTATCTCTCGTGAAGATTTTATTTCAACACTAAGGGACGCTGTTGATCAGAAAGAAAATGTTATAGTATAGTTCTCTATCGAGTCCCCTCCCATACCACTGCGCTATTCTAGAAGACAGACTGATTTCAGACAAGAAACTCGACCTGGATCCACTAACTCTGAATTCTATTGTAAAAGAAGGAAGCAAGTAGAGATACAAAAGGTAATAGAAAGGATTAAATTCAGTTGAACTTCTGTTTGGAATAATTGTTACTGCCTTTATATTTTGGATACAACATTCGGATTGTTCATTGGATTTTGCACTCCTTGATAATGGCGTCTGTCAAACCGTATTACGCAACGTGCGTAAAAAGAAGCGTTTGCGGAGTTAAATGGCTAGTGATGTTTCTTCTACATTTCAGTCACATAGCCAGTGGACAAATTCGATACTCTATACCAGAGGAGATGAAGAAAGGCTCGTTTATTGGTAACCTTGCACAAGATCTGGGGTTGGATCTGAAAAGGCTTCATGTGGGAAGGGCTCGGATTGTAACCGGGGGAAAAATCCAGTACACCGAGCTGAAGATAGACAAAGGGACCCTGGTCGTCAATGAGAGAATAGACCGAGAGCAGCTTTGTGGTGTTGTTACACCGTGCAGTTTCAGTTTTGAAACTATCTTGGAAAATCCTATGGAGCTCCATCGTGTAACTATAGAAGTTTTAGACGTGAATGACCATGCACCCGTTTTCAAAAAAAATATACTGAAATGGGAGATAAGCGAATCTGCAGCAATAGGTTCGCGCTTTGACTTAGAAAGCGCTGATGATCCCGATGTGGGAGTTAATAGTTTGCAAAATTATATCTTAAATGATAATGACAATTTTGTATTGAAACAACAAGCAAACCCTCATGGCAGAAAATTTGCAGAAATAATTCTGCAAAAAAGCCTTGACAGGGAGGAGAATCCTCGTCTCTCATTAAAGCTGATCGCTGTGGACGGTGGAACACCCCAGCGATCTGGTACAGTAAATATAGATATAACGGTTCTAGATGCCAATGATAATGCACCAGGATTTAATCAATCCGTATACCCTGCCACTGTGATGGAAAACGCACCAATAGGAACATATATCACAACTGTAAATGCCACAGACATTGACAGTGGATCAAACGGTTTGGTGACATACGCATTCTCCAATTTAAAAGGCAACCTTGCGGATATATTTGAAATTGACAAAACAACTGGTAAGATAACTGTGGTGGGTCTCATAGATTTCGAAAAAGATAAGACATTTGAAATAAGAGTCGGAGCTAAAGATCAGGGGGGTCTGACGGACTCAAGTGAAGTGATAATTGAGGTGTTAGACGTTAATGATAATGCCCCAGTTATAAACGTCATGTCATTCTCAAGCCCTGTGTCTGAGGATTCTCCTCCTGGAACTACAATAGCTATTATAAATGTCAACGACGTAGATTCAGAGAGAAACGGGCAGATCAAATGCACAATTGATGATAAACTTCCATTTAAAATTCAGTCGTCATTAACAAGCTATTACAATTTGATATCCAATATGGCCTTTGACCGAGAGACAACACCGGAATACAATATAACTATAACTGCTACAGATTCTGGGTCTCCTCCCATTTCTACCACAAGAACTTTACATCTTAGAATCTCTGACGTAAATGACAATGCCCCATTTTTTGATAAGCAAACATATTCGGCCTACATTGTAGAAAATAATTCTCCTGGCATGTCCATATTTACTGCCAGCGCGTGGGACTCTGACTGCAGTCAAAACGCAAGATTATCTTACCTATTGGAGGACACGCAGATTAACGGTAGTCCTGTCTCCACTTACATAACTATGAACTCTGAAACTGGAGTTTTGCATGCCGTGAGATCCTTCGACTTTGAACAAATCAAACAATTGAAGCTCACCGTAAAGGCTCAAGACGGAGGCTCCCCTCCACTCAGTAGCAATGTCACTGTAAACGTCTTCATTCAGGACCAGAATGACAATGCACCTCAGATTCTGTATCCAGTGCAGACGAGTGGTAGTCTTATCGCTGAAATTGTTCCTCGTTCAGCAGATGTGGGCTATCTGGTCACTAAAGTGGTGGCTGTTGATGTGGACTCTGGCCAGAACGCCTGGCTCTCCTATAAACTGCAGAAAGTGATAGGCAGGGCGCTTTTTGAAGTGGGCTTACAGAATGGAGAAATAAGAACAATACGGCAAGTCACTGATAAAGATGTAGTGAAACAAAGACTGACTGTTGTAGTGGAGGACAACGGACAGCCCTCTCGTTCAGCTACAGTCAATGTTAACGTGGTGGTATCGGACAGCTTCCCTGAAGTGCTCTCAGAGTTCACTGACTTTACGCACGAAAAGGAATACAACGATAACCTGACATTTTACTTAGTAATGGCTTTGGCCGTGGTTTCATTTTTATTCATCACGTGTTTGGTTGTTATTATATCTGTAAAAATATACAGATGGAGACAGTCACGCATCCTTTACCATTCCAGTCTCCCCGTCATTCCATATTATCCTCCACGTTACTCAGACACTATGGGGACAGGGACAGGTACTCTTCAGCACGTGTACAATTACGATATGTACAGGACGACTGATTCAAGAAAAAGTGATTGTAAGTTTGTCCGACCTGGCAGTCAGAACGTTCTTCTTATGGACCCCAGTGCGACAGGAACAATGCAGCGGGTGCAGACTGAAAATCACCTTCTGGACGATACACACTCTCCTGTGGAGGTTAGTTAAAATGTGCACATGTGCTTATTTTATACTTCCCATTTATACTCGATATTATATTCAACCTTTTTTTAAGGATCAGAGTCCCACAGTATATTTCCAACATTGGTAATGTTCTTCTGACATTTCAGTGCCTAGATTGAACAGCTCCACTATCAATTGTGGTAACTGAAAGACCGTCTATAGATCATTGCATTTTAACTTTATTTCAGTATTCCTCATGTCCATAGCAACCATTAAGTTGGTCCTTTATCTTATGCATGTAATATCCTGTTAGCTGCCATAACGCAGATCCCCTAATAATGTGCAACGGAAGACTGAAGTGTATACTAGTTCTTTGGAACCTTGACCAAGATTCCCATGTGATAACCCGATGTTTGAATATTTGTCCCATTCCATAACCTTTTGTTATTGTTTCAAATTGGGAAACACAATTTATATTTATCACAAGTGAAATTCACGACGGGACCTCTAGGACATCCTGGGTCAAGAATTTTTTTTTTGTTTTCAAATTAATAGCCTCTTTTCGTATACTCTTGCTGCTCAATTTCCTATTTTGATATCGTTTGTTATTTATATTGTAAAGTTATTATGTCAAGACTTGCGGTTCTCTGGTTGCTGAAATGATGCCTCGTACATTAGATGTTGGCTATCTGGTCCCTCAAGTGGTTGCTGTTGATTGGGACTGTGGAAAAACGTCTTTGCTCTCCTGCAGACAGCAACTGACCGGTCAACCCTCTCGTTAAGCTACAGTCTATGTTAATATGGTGGTGATGGACAGCTTCCCTGACGTTTACTGACTTACGCATCGAAAGGGGTTTAGCGACAACTTGTCTTATTTAGACCCGACTTTGCTTGCATTTTCCTTAATTTCCTTACTTATTGCGCCGTTATCAGTAAAAAATATATAGATGGAGACGCTTTCCAATCCTCTGTCAGTCTAATCTCCTAGCTATTCCATTTTCGCCGCCGCATCACTTGGACACTTATCAGATAGCGACAGAGACTCTCTAGCACATGTACAAATAAGATGTGTGCAGCATTACTGGCTCTAGAATAAAAGAGACTCTTAAGTTCGTCAGACCCGGTAGTCAGAACCTTCTGATAGGGGGCACAGTTCCAGACGGATGATTTGGCGGATAGAATTGAAGAAAAAAAACATCTGGCTGCCCCAGAATCTCCTGTAGGCCTACGGGTACTGTAGCCTTAGGCTTACATCTCGAAGCATACCCCCCTTCACCATCAACTTTGTTCTATATTGATTAATTCATGCACTGTTGATTCAGAGCCTTTCTTTTGTCACTACTGCCGTGTCTCGACACAATATGGGTAGACGGAACCATTTAATAAATAATTGTTTTTTCTTGCCTACCTGCTCGCTTCAGGTATGAACTAAACATTTCAAATATTCCAATCTATAACAATCTCTATTGTATTATTTACCAAGACTTGTCCAAGTACGGCATTTGCTGTTCTCTGGATTCGTTTATCGTTTTGTGTTCTTCAATATTTTAAATCCTAGTCTTCTAAATATAACTTTGCCGAGGCTTGATTGTAGCTGCCCTACCTTTTTCAGAGGTTTTCATGTCCTCACTTGCATCATTGCCAATCAGTGAATATGTAACTGGACCGGACATTTCATTGTGATTTAAATGTTTTTTAGTACTTCATTTGAGCTCTAAGGGACGCTGTTGATCAATGAAACTATTTCTGCTTGCTGTTGTCAGTCTTGCCCCCACCATGTGAATATGCATTGCGCTCTTCTGGCAAAGACTGTTCATGAGTTAAATTGGGGCTCCACGCCAATGCAGGATTTGTAATAGTTATGAAGATTTACCTGGAGTATAGGAAAATATAAAGAATTAATTTAATCCAAACTACTGGTTTGGTTTGTGCTTCGTGGGATACAATATTCGAATTGCTGCAGTTGGATATCTTCATTTTGAGACATGGCGTCCAGAAAACCGTATATATCTCCTTTGGAAACATGGCGTTTGTGCATCGGGCTTAAATGGCAAGTAATGCTTCTTCTACAGTTAGGTCACATAGCCAGCGGACAGATTCGATACTCTATACCAGAGGAGATGAAGAAAGGCTCGTTTATTGGTAACCTAGCACAAGATCTGGGTTGGATCTGAAAAGGCTCCATGCGGGAAGGGCTCGATTGTAAACCGGGAAAACATACAGTACACCGAGCTGAAGGATAGACAAAGGGACCCTGGTCGTAAATGAAGAATAGACCGAGAGCAGCTTTGTGGTGATGTTACACCGTGTAGTTTCAGTTTTGAAACTATATTAGAAAATCCTATGGAGCTCCACCGTGTAACAATAGAAATATTAGACGTGAATGACCATGCACCCGTTTTCAAAAACAATATACTGAAATGGGAGATAAGCGAATCGGTGGCAATAGGTTCGCGTTTTGATTTGGAAAGTGCATATGATCCCGATGTGGGAGTTAATAGTTTGCAAAATTATATCTTAATCGGTAATGACAATTTTGTATTGAAAGAACAAGCAAACCCTTATGGGAGAAAATTTGCAGAAATAATTCTGCAAAAAAGCCTTGACAGGGAGCAGCATCCTCGTCTCTCATTTAAGTTAATCGCTGTGGACGGTGGAACACCACAGCGATCTGGTACAGTAAATATAGATATAACGGTTCTAGATGCCAATGATAATGCACCAGTATTTAATCAATCCGTATACCGTGCAACTGTAATGGAAAACGCACCTGTAGGAGCATACATCACAACTGTTAATGCAACAGACAACGATTGTGGATCAAATGGTTTGGTGACCTACGCATTATCTACTTTAAAAGGTGGCCTTGCGGACATATTTGAAATTGACAAGACAACTGGTAAGATATCCGTTGCTGGTCTTATAGATTTCGAAAAAGATAAGAAATTTGAAATAAGAGTGGGAGCTAAAGATCAAGGGGGTCTGACTGACTCAAGTGAAGTGATAATTGAAGTGTTAGATGTTAACGATAATGCCCCAGTTATAAACGTCATGTCATTCTCAAACCCTGTGTCTGAGGATTCTCCTCCTGGAACTACAATAGCTATTATAAATGTCAAAGACGTAGATTCAGAGAGAAACGGACAGATCAAATGCACAATTGATGCTAAACTTCCATTTAAAATTCAGTCGTCATTAACAAGCTATTACAATTTGATATCCGACATGGCTTTTGACCGAGAGACAACACCGGAATACAATATAACTATAACTGCTAGAGATTCGGGGTCTCCTCCCATTTCTACCACAAGAACTTTACATCTTAGAATATCTGATGTAAATGACAACGCCCCATTTTTCGAAAAGCAAACATATTCGGCCTACATTACAGAAAACAATTATCCTGGCATGTCCATATTTACTGCCAGCGCATGGGACTCTGACTTCAGTCAAAACGCAAGATTATCTTACCTATTGGAGGACACGCAGATTAACGGTAGTCCTGTCTCCACTTACATAACTATGAACTCTGAAACTGGAGTTTTGCACGCTGTGAGATCCTTCGACTATGAACAAATCAAACAATTGAAGCTCACCGTAAAGGCTCAAGACGGAGGCGCCCCTCCACTCAGTAGCAATGTCACTGTAAACGTCTTCATTCAGGACCAGAATGACAATGCACCTCAGATTCTGTATCCAGTGCAGACGAGTGGTAGTCTTATCGCTGAAATTGTTCCTCGTTCAGCAGATGTGGGCTATCTGGTCACTAAAGTGGTGGCTGTTGATGTGGACTCTGGCCAGAACGCCTGGCTCTCCTATAAACTGCAGAAAGTGATGGACAGGGCGTTGTTTGAAGTGGGCTTACAGAATGGAGAAATAAGAACAATACGGCAAGTCACTGATAAAGATGTAGTGAAACAAAGACTGACTGTTGTAGTGGAGGACAACGGACAGCCCTCTCGTTCAGCTACAGTCAATGTTAACGTGGTGGTATCGGACAGCTTCCCTGAAGTGCTCTCAGGGTTCACTGACTTTACGCACGAAAAGGAATACAATGATAACCTGACATTTTACTTAGTAATGGCTTTGGCCGTGGTTTCATTTTTATTCATCACGTGTTTGGTTGTTATTATATCTGTAAAAATATACAGATGGAGACAGTCACGCATCCTTTACCATTCCAGTCTCCCCGTCATTCCATATTATCCTCCACGTTACTCAGACACTATGGGGACAGGGACAGGTACTCTTCAGCACGTGTACAATTACGATATGTACAGGACGACTGATTCAAGAAAAAGTGATTGTAAGTTTGTCCGACCTGGCAGTCAGAACGTTCTTCTTATGGACCCCAGTGCGACAGGAACAATGCAGCGGGTGCAGACTGAAAATCACCTTCTGGACGATACAGACTCTCCTGTGGAGGTTAGTTAAAATGTGCACATGTGCTTATTTTATACTTCCCATTTATACCCGATATTATGTTCAACCTTTTTTATGGATCAGAGTGCCACAGTATATTTCCAACATTGGTAATGTTCTTTTGACATTTCAGTGCCTAGATTGGACAGCTCCACTATCAATTGTGGTAACTGAAAGCCGTCTATAGATCATTAATTTTAACTTATTTCAATATTCCTCATATCCATAGCAACCATTAGGTTTGTCTTTATCTTATGCATGTAATATCCTGTAAGCTGCCATAACTCAGATCCCCTAATATTGTGCAACGGAAAACTGAAGTGTATACTAGTTCTTTGGAACCTTGACCAAGATTCCCATGTGATACACGGATATTTGAATATTCTTCCCGTTCCATAACCTTTTGTTGTTGTTTCATTTGAATTTGGCAACACAATCTGTATTTATCACAAGTGAAATTCAATACGGGCCCTAGGACATCCTGGGTCCAGAACGTTTTTTTTTCTTTTCAATGAATAGCCTTTTAGTATACTCTCGCAGTTCAATTTCCCATTTTGATATCGTATGTTAGTTTATATTGTAAAGTTATTATGTCAAGACTAGCGGCTCTCTTGTTGCTGAATTAAATGGTGCCTCGTACATTAGATGTTGACCTTTTGGTTACTAAATTGGTGGCCGTTGATTGGGACTGTGGACAAACGTCTTCCCTCTCTTGCAGAAAGCAACAGACCGCTCAACCCTCTGATCAAGCTACAGTAAATGTTAATATGGTGGTGATGGACATCTTCCCTGACGTTTTCTCAATAGTTTACTGACTTTACGCACGAAAAAGGGTTTAGCAACAACTGGTCTTATTTAGACCTGGCTTTTCTTGCAGTTTCGTTTTTGTCCTCACTTGTTTCGCTGTTATTATATCAGTGAATATATACAGATGGAGACACATCTATTCCATATTCGTCGCAGCATCACTCGGGCACTTCTCGGACAGCGACAGAGACTCTCTAGCACGTGTACAATTAAGATGTGACTTAAATTTGCCAGACCCGGTAGTCAGAGCCTTCTGATAGGGGGCACAGTTCCAGAGGGACGAAATGGCGGATAGAAAAAAAAAAAACATCCTGAGCTGCCCCAGACTCTCCTGTAGGCCTACAGGTACTGTAGCCTTAAGCTTACGTCTCGAAGCATACCCCCTTTCACCATCCACTTTGTTCTATATTGATTACTTCATGCACTGCTGATTCAGAGCCTTTCTTCTGCACTACTGCAGTGTCACAACTACATATGGGCACACGGCACCAATTAATATATCATTGGTTTGTCTTGCCTACCTGTTTACTTCAGGTATGAACTAAATATTTATCATATTTAATCAGTTCTATTTTGTACCAATATATAATATGCTGTTACTAAAGGGTTAACTATTTGAGCGTACAATCACATGATACTATCGGAGGGCGCTCTCGCGACCGTATAAGTAAGTTATCAAATGCCCTTCGTAATGTGAAGAAGCACAAAATAAGTTCTTGATCATTTGGAAGAAAAAAAAGTGAAAAATAAGAAAAGCTAGTTTTTTAATTCTCACCAACAGTTTAGTTTAAGTTCGTTTTTATTAGTGAATGAAATATTATGTTGTGAGAGCTCTGTTTCTATTGTTTTCACTGTGTTGTTCTTGCTGAGAACTCCTGTCAGTTTCCTTTTTCTGAGCATGCTCATTAGCTTGCAGTTACGCAGTAAGGGGCAGGGGTTGTGGCTGGCAGGTCTGGCTGCCGTGCCAGGTCGTCCACCTGCCATGCCAGGTCTTCCACCCTGTGGCAGCTGCAGCTGCGAGAGTGCCCCGCCCTCTCTCCAATTATGCTAGCTTCCACACGTGGGATAAATATTCATTGAACATGTTTAATATTAAGCTCACATACTATTTCAAAAAAACAATTGGAGTATTATGAAATGTTAACATAATTGCATGTGGCTCATTTTGTGTTCTTTGTGTGCTAAACGTAGCATGTAACTAGGTTTCTAATGGACGAAATACTGGGTTCTAAACGGGTTTTACTGAAATATTACTGGAAGATGAAATAATAACAAATGCATGAATTGTTCTGTTGTTGAAAAGGAATAGCCCACTGTTAATCATAATGTCCAAGAAAATGCATTGTTATTGTTGTAAGTTTTACCATAATTTTGCTTTGCCACTGCAAACCGTCTCTAGTCAAACAGACTTATATGGAACACAGTGTAGTCGTGATTTGTACAGTTATTTAATAGCCATGGTTAGTGTTTTTGAAAGTGTAACTGTAGTTATTGAAACAAATTGAATAAGGTACCATACGTAGAAAATAAATAGAATTGATTGTAACTGATTATCTATTCTCTACTGCTACGTGCAGATTGATTTTTTGTTCCCTGGATTTAGTTGAATCCGTACCATGCGGAATTTGATGGCGAGCCAGTCCCAGTGAACGACACTCTTCAGAGGGAACGATTGGATGCAGTATGGCCGCCTGTATTAGCTTCCAATCTGATGAGCAACAGGGTTGATCTCAATTAGGAAAAATCTTTGGAATTCAGATAAGAAACTATTTGAACTGTTTTGCTTTACTACCCGGGTAGACTTTCTCTATTTCTAAGACAAACAAGGACAATTTGTTTTACCTTATACATTTTCTTAAGCAAAATAGCTCTGTTTTATTTTAGGGTCTTTAGGGCAAGCGACGCTATTTTGTGAATGGTATTTTGAAAGTTGTTTATTGAAATTGCCAGCTGTTACATTTTCTTAAAGCAACGTCTCCTTGTGAGTCTTGTAAATGTTACTGCAGAACCTGGTAGATTCATGTATAGCTATCCTTTAGAAGTTTGAATGGAGGCGCTACATATTGTTTACCAAGAGTTGTCCAAGGACTGCATTTGCTGTTCCCTGGATTAATTTCTCGTTTTGTGTTCTTCAATATTTTAAATCCTGGTCTTCTAATTATATGTTTACCGAGGCGTGCTTGAAGCTGAACTACCTTTTTCAGAGTCCTCAGTTGTATCGTAGTCAATCAGTGAATATTTAACTGGGCCCGGCATTTCGTTGTGATTTAAATGTGTTGAGTACTTAATTTGGACTCTATGGGACGCTGTTGATCAATGAAACAATTTCTACTTGCTGAGGTCAGTCTTGCCCCCACCCAGTGAAACAACATTGCGCTCTTCTGGAGAAGACACTGTTCAAAGTGGGGCTCTACGCCAATGCAGAAATTCTAATGGTTGTGAAGATTTACCTGGAATATAGCAAGATATAAAGTAATGCATTGAATCCGAGATACTGTTTTGGCCTGTGCTTCGTAGGATACAACATTCGGATTGCTGCAGTTGGATATCTTCATTTTTGAGTCATGGCGTCCAGAAAATCTTATATATCTCCTTGCGAAACATGGCGTTTGTGCATCGGGCTTAAATGGCTAGTGCTATTTCTTCTACAGTTAGGTCACATAGCCAGCGGACAGATTCGATACTCTATACCAGAGGAGATGAAGAAAGGCTCGTTTATTGGTAACCTAGCACAAGATCTGGGGTTGGATCTGAAAAGACTCCTTGCGGGAAGGGCTCGGATTGTAACCGGGGAAAACATACAGTACACCGAGCTGAAGATAGACAAAGGGACCCTGGTCGTCAATGAAAGAATAGACCGAGAGCAGCTCTGTGGCGATGTTACACCGTGCAGTTTCAGTTTTGAAACTATATTAGAAAATCCTATGGAACTCCATCGTGTAACTATAGAAATATTAGACGTGAATGACCATGCGCCAATTTTCAAAAATACTCTACTGAAATGGGAGATAAGCGAATCTGCAGCAATAGGTTCGCGTTTTGATTTAGAAAGTGCATATGATCCTGACGTGGGAGTTAATAGTTTGCAAAATTATGTCTTAATCGGTAATGACAATTTTGTTTTGAAACAGCAAGCAAACCCTGACAGTAGCACATTTGCAGAAATAATTCTGCAGAAAACGCTTGACTGGGAGGAGAATCCTCGTCTGCAATTAAAACTTATTGCTGTGGACGGTGGAACACCACAGAGATCTGGTACAGTAAATATAGATATAACGGTTCTAGATGTAAATGATAATGAACCAGTGTTTAATCAATCCGTATACCGTGCAACTGTAATGGAAAATGCATCCGTAGGAACATACATCACAACTGTTAATGCCACAGACACTGACAGTGGATCTAATGGTTTGGTGACTTACGCATTGTCAAATTTCAAAGGCGGCCTTGCGGAAATATTTGAAATTGACAAGACAACTGGTAAGATATCCGTTGCTGGTCTTATAGATTTCGAAAAAGATAAGAAATTTGAATTAAGAGTAGTAGCTAAAGATCAGGGGGGGTTGACAGACTCAAGTAAAGTGATAATTGAAGTGTTAGATGTTAATGATAATGCCCCAGTTATAAACGTCATGTCATTCTCAAACCCTGTGTCTGAGGATTCTCCTCCTGGAGCTACAATAGCTATTATAAATGTCAAAGACGTAGATTCAGAGAGGAACGGACAGGTAAAATGCACAATTGATGCTAAACTTCCATTTAAAATGCAGTCGTCATTAACAAGCTATTACAATTTGATATCCGATATGGCTTTTGACCGAGAGACAACACCGGAATACAATATAACTATAACTGCTACAGATTCGGGGTCTCCACCTATTTCCAGCAAAAGAACTTTGCATCTTAGAATCTCTGACGTAAATGATAACGCCCCATTTTTCGATAAACAAACATATTCGGCCTACATTACTGAAAACAATTCTCCTGGCATGTCCATATTTACTGCCAGCGCATGGGACTCTGACTTCAGTCAAAACGCAAGATTATCTTACCTATTGGAGGACACGCAGATTAACGGTAGTCCTGTCTCCACTTACATAACTATAAACTCTGAAACTGGAGTTTTGAATGCCGTGAGATCCTTCGACTATGAACAAATCAAACAATTGAAACTCACCGTAAAGGCTCAAGACGGAGGCTCCCCTCCACTCAGTAGCAATGTCACTGTAAATGTCTTCATTCAGGACCAGAATGACAATGCACCTCAGATTCTGTATCCAGTGCAGACGAGTGGTAGTCTTATCGCTGAAATTGTTCCTCGTTCAGCAGATATGGGCTATCTGGTCACTAAAGTGGTGGCTGTTGATATGGACTCTGGACAGAACGCCTGGCTCTCTTATAAACTGCAGAAAGTGATAGACAGGGCGTTGTTTGAAGTGGGCTTACAGAATGGAGAAATAAGAACAATACGGCAAGTCACTGATAAAGATGTAGTGAAACAAAGACTGACTGTTGTAGTGGAGGACAACGGACAGCCCTCTCGTTCAGCTACAGTCAATGTTAACGTGGTGGTATCGGACAGCTTCCCTGAAGTGCTCTCAGAGTTCACTGACTTTACGCACGAAAAGGAATACAATGATAACCTGACATTTTACTTGGTAATGGCTTTGGCCGTGGTCTCATTTTTATTCATCACGTGTTTGGTTGTTATTATATCTGTAAAAATATACAGATGGAGACAGTCACGCGTCCTTTACCATTCCAGTCTCCCCGTCATTCCATATTATCCTCCACGTTACTCAGACACTATGGGGACAGGGACAGGTACTCTTCAGCACGTGTACAATTACGATATGTACAGGACGACTGATTCGAGAAAAAGTGATTGTAAGTTTGTCCGACCTGGCAGTCAGAACGTTCTTTTAATGGACCCCAGTGCGACAGCAACAATGCAGCGGGTGCAGACTGAAAATCACCTTCTGGACGATACAGACTGTCCTGTGGAGGTTAGTTAAAATGCGCAAATGTACTTATTTAATACTTCCCATTTATACTCACTAATATGTCCAACCTTTAGTACGGACACGAGTGCAACAGTATATTCCCAACGTTTTTATTTTCCCTGTGACATTTCAGCACCTACACTGGACACCTCCCAAGACAGCTGTCTACATTCATTTTAACTCATTTGAATATTCCGCAAATCCAAATCAACGCTTAAGTTGACCTTTATTGTATGTATTATCCTCTGAGCTGCCATAACACAGATACCATAATAATATGCAACGGAAAACTGAAGTTTATACTAGTTCTTTAGAATCTTGACCAACACTCCCATGTTATACACGGATGTTTGAGTATTCGTCCCGTTCCATGACCTTTTGTTATTGTTTCATCTGAATTGGGCGACACAATCTATATTTATCACAAGTGAAATTCATGAAGGGGCCTCTAGGACATCCTGCTTCAAGAGAGATTCTTCTAATGAATAGCCTTTTAGTATACTTTCGCTGCTCGATTTCTTATTTTGATATCGTACGTCAATCTATATTGTAACGTACTCATGTCAAGACTAGCGGCTCTCTGGTTGCTGAAATAAATGGTGCCTCGTACATTAGATGTTGACCTTTTTGTTACATTAGAGGTTGTTGAGTGGGACTGTGGACAAACTGCTTGGCTCTCCTGCAGAAAGCAACTGACGAGTCAACCCTCTGGTTCAGCTACAGTCAATGTTAATATAGGGATACCTGTCTTTGCTTGCTGATTCCTTTTTGTCCTCACTTATTTCACCGTTATCAGTGAAAATGTATAGATGGAGACACTTTCCAATCCTCTGTCAGTCTAATCTCCTAGCTATTCCATAAAAGCCGCATCATCAATCGCGCACTTATCGGACTGCGACAGAGACTCTCTAGCACGTGTACAATTAAAATATGTACCCTAACCCTAACCCTAACCCTAACCCTATAAAAAAAAGGTGCTCTTATGTTCATCAGACCCGGTAGTCAGAACTTTCTGATAGGGGGCACAGTTATTGAGTGACGAAATAGCGGGTGGAAATTGACAAACACATGCTGAGCTGGATGAACCAGGCTCTTAAGGAAAGGTAACATGTAGCCCTACGATTACATCTCGAAGCATACCCCCTTCACCATCCACTTTGTTCTATATTGATTACTTCATGCACTGCTGATTCAGAGCCTTTCTTCTGTCACTACTGCCATGTCACAACCACATATGGGTAGACGGCGCCAATAGATCATTGGTTTGTCTTGCCTACCTATTCACTTCAGGTATGAACTCAAATGTCTAATTATCCAATCAATAGCAATCTCTATTTTAATATTTACCAAGAGTTTTCCGAGGATGTCATTTGCTGTTCCCTGGATTCATTTCCCGCTTTGTGTTCCTCAATGTTTTAAACCTTTGTCTTCTGATTATATCTTTACCGAGGCTTGCATTTAGATGTAATAACGTGTTCAGAGTTTATCTAGTCCTCACTTGCATCGTGGCCAGTGAGTAAATATTTACCTACACCCGGGATTTCATTTAGATTGAAATGTTTGTGAGTTCTTAATTTTAACTCTAGGGGACGCTGTTGATCAATGAAACAATGTTTCCTTGCTGATGTCAGTCTTGCCCCCACCCAGTGAACCAACATTGCGCTCTTCTAGAGAAGACACTGTTCATCCGTTAAAGTGGGGCTCTATGCCAATGCAGAAATTCTAATGGTTATGAAGATTTACCAGGAGTATAGGAAAATATAAAGTAATGCATTGAATCCAAGATATGTTTTTGCCTCTGCTTTGTCGGATACAACATTCCTATTGCTGCAGTTGGATACATTCATTTTGAGTCATGGCGTCCAGAACATCTATTATATCTCCGTGCGAAAGATGGCGTTTGTGCAGCGGGCTTAAATGGCAAGTGATGTTTCTTCTACAGTTAGGTCACATAGCCAGCGGACAAATTCGATACTCTATACCAGAGGAGATGAAGAAAGGCTCGTTTATTGGTAACCTAGCACAAGATCTAGGGTTGGATCTGAAAAGCCTCCATGCCCGACGGGCACGGATTGTAACCGGGGAAAACATCCAGTACACCGAGCTGAAGATAGACAAAGGGACCCTGGTCGTCAATGAGAGAATAGACCGAGAGCAGCATTGTGGTGATGTTACACCGTGCAGTTTCAGTTTTGAAACTATATTAGAAAATCCTATGGAGCTCCATCGTGTAACTATAGAAATACTAGACGTGAATGACCATGCGCCCGTTTTCAAAAATACTCTACTGAAATGGGAGATAAGCGAATCCGCCATATTAGGTTCGCGTTTTGATTTAGAAAGTGCATATGATCCTGACGTGGGACTTAATAGTTTGCAAAATTATATCTTAAATGTGAATGACAATTTTGTTTTGAAACAACAAGCAAACCCTGATGGGAGCAAACTTGCAGAAATAATTCTGCAGAAAACGCTTGACAGGGAGGAAAATCCTCGTCTGTCATTAAAACTCATTGCTATTGACGGTGGAGCACCACAGCGATCTGGTACAGTAAATATAGATATAACGGTTCTAGATGTAAATGATAATGCACCAGTATTTAATCAATCCGTATACCCTGCATCTGTAATGGAAAACGCACCTGTAGGAACATATATCACAACTGTTAATGCAACAGATAACGACAGTGGATCTAATGGTTTGGTGACCTACGGATTGTCAAATTTAAAAGGCGGCCTTGCAGACATATTTGAAATTGACGAGACAACTGGTAAGATATCGGTTGCTGGTCATATAGATTTCGAAAAGGATAAGAAATTTGAAATAAGAGTGGGAGCTAAAGATCAGGGAGGTTTGACCGACTCAAGTAAAGTGATAATTGAAGTTTTAGATGTTAACGATAATGCCCCAGTTATAAACGTCATGTCATTCTCAAATCCTGTGGCTGAGGATTCTCCTCCTGGAACTGCAATAGCTATTATAAATGTCAAAGACGTAGATTCAGAGAGGAACGGACAGATAAAATGCACAATTGATAATAACCTTCCATTTAAAATACAGTCCTCATTGACAAGCTATTACAATGTTTTGTCCGATATGGCTTTTGACCGAGAGACAGCATCAGAATATAACATAACTATAACGGCTACAGATTCGGGGTCTCCACCTATTTCCAGCAAAAGAACTTTACATCTTAGAATCTCTGACGTAAATGACAACGCCCCATTGTTTGATAAACAAACATATTCGGCCTACATTACAGAAAACAATTCTCCTAGCATGTCGATATTTACTGTCACTGCACGGGACTCTGATTGCAATCAAAACGCAAGAATATCGTACTTATTAGAGGACACGCAGATTAGTGGTAGTCCTGTCTCTACATACATAACTATGAACTCTGAAACTGGAGTTTTGCACGCTGTGAGATCCTTCGACTATGAACAAATCAAACAATTGAAACTCACCGTAAAGGCTCAAGACGGAGGCTCCCCTCCACTCAGTAGCAATGTCACTGTAAACGTCTTCATTCAGGATCAGAATGACAATGCACCTCAGATTCTATATCCAGTGCAGACTGGTGGTTCTTTTTTGGTTGAAATGGTGCCTCGTTCAGCAGATGTGGGCTATCTGGTCACTAAAGTGGTGGCTGTTGATGTGGATTCTGGACAGAATGCCTGGCTCTCCTATAAACTGCAGAAATCTACAGACAGGGCGCTGTTTGAAGTCGGATTACAGAATGGGGAAATAAGAACTACCCGTCAAGTCACTGAAATAGATGTAGTGAAACAAAGACTGACTGTTGTAGTGGAGGACAATGGACAGCCTACTCGTTCAGGTACAGTCAATGTTAACGTGATGGTGGCAGACAGCTTTCCTGAAGTGCTTTCGGAGTTTACTGACTTTATAAAAGACAAGGATTACAATGACAACCTGACATTTTACCTAGTGTTGGCTTTGGCCGTGGTTTCATTTCTTTTTATAACGTGCCTAGTTGTTATAATTTCAGTGAAAATATTCAGATGGAGACAGTCACGCATCCTTTACCATTCCAGTCTCCCCGTCATTCCATATTATCCTCCACGTTACTCCGACACTTTGGGGACAGGGACAGGGACAGGTACTCTTCAGCACGTGTACAATTACGATTTGTACAGGACGACTGACTCTTTAAGAAGTGACTGCAAGTTTGACAGACCTGGAAGTCAGAATGTTCTTATAATGGACCCCAGTGTGACCGGAACTATAGCGCGGATACAGAGAGAAAAGCACCTCCTGGACGAATCAGACTCACCCGTGGAGGTTAGTTAACAGTGCAAAGTACTGTAATGACAGTATTTATTTTCTACTCCTCCTTTACACTGCACATTCTCATACTCTGTCATAAAGATTACTACACAAAAGGACCAATATTGCCCGTATAGGCTGAAGGAATTTCAGCACCTATATTGTGGACAGCTCCAGTTACAATTGTATGACTTAAAGCTCCTTTCATATCATTCAATCTTCCTTATGTGCATACTTCACTACTGGTCTATATCTAATCTGCATTCATAATCCTGTAAGGTGCCATAACTCAAGGCTCCTGACCATGTCAATGTGGGCGTGCTCCAGAACAAGGTCTTCATCTTGAAATTGCCTTACAGTATTTGACAGTTTTACGTCATATAGGCCTATTTTGTTATATTCTAAATCCATGCAGTAAAGAATTCCTTCTGGTATTGACAATTCCACTATCACCACCCTTGTAAGAAAGTAGAATGTTTAGTGAGTTGTAGCTCAAAAGAAAAACATTTTATTGGCCCTCTACTATAGAAATTTGTGTACAGATTAAAACCGCTGCTGCAATTCTACTTTTCTTAAATGTCGTATTTGGGTGGCTGCATTAAAAAAAACAAAAAAACATTGTCATCTACAAATAGGCACATTTGCTATGTTCCAAACAAAACATCAACATTTTCGTTTCTAGTACACTTCGTGAAAGATTCAATTATGCCCCAAAAGCATTAGTAGCATGATTAATTTGAATACTGGTAAATCGTCAGAACTTCTTTACAGTGAGTCGTCATCAGTTTGACAGTGACAAACTGCTGTCGCCGGCTATTAGTACATATAGTGTCATCATTATATTAACATTAGCTATTCGCTTTGAATGGTTCAATAAATATGTTTTCTCTTTTAAATATTGACAGAGGAATCTGACATTTTACCTTTACCTTTTCCAAGGTGCAATATATTGATGTAGTTTATACTCTACCTTTACTTTCATATTTTCCAATGTGTTACATTGTTTTCAGATGTTGGACTCTAAGTGACGCTGTTGAACAGTTAAACAATTTCTATCTGGCAGTGCAGTCAGTCGTGCTAGTGAGTACCCGCCCCAAAGCGCAAATATGGGTGTAAGCGAGGACTATTCTTTGGTTTCGAAAAGGTGGTGGTCAGTGGAGGTTCACCTGCTTATTTGAAAAGTAAAGGATTACGGGTATTTTCATTTGACGACAAGCATAAGTAATTCGGAATTTTCTATTTGTGGATGTATCTTAAGGATAGCGTGGCTGGATTCGTTTTTGGAAAAAATGGAGTCTGGAAGGTCTCGTCAACCCCAGTGCTTAAAATTGCGTTATTGTTGCAGCCAGAAATGGCAAGTATTACTACTAATGCATTTATGTTTAATAGTCAGTGGACAAATGAGGTATTCTATACCCGAGGAGATGAGAAAAGGCTCTTTTATTGGTAATATTGCTCATGATTTAGGATTAGATCTGAAGCGGCTTCTTTCCGGTCGGGCTCGTATTGTAACAGGCGAAAGCATTCAATACATACAGCTAGAAACAGACAAAGGCATAATTGTCGTGAATGAGAGAATAGACAGAGAGCAACTTTGTGGTGATATTATACCGTGCAGCTTTAGCTTTGAAATTATATTAGAAAACCCAATTGAACTACATCGTATTACGATGGAAATATTGGACGTTAATGACCATGCACCTATATTCAAAAATAATGACATGAAACTGGAAATTAGCGAATCTGGAACAATAGGATCTCGTTTTGTTTTAGAAAGTGCAGATGATCCTGACGTCGGAGTAAACGGTTTGCAAAATTATGTTCTTTCAACAAATGATCATTTTGAAATTAAGCAACACCCTAACCCTGACGGTAGCACATTTGCAGAAATGATTTTGAAAAAACCCTTAGATAGAGAAGAGTGTCCTCATCTCTCTTTGAAACTTATTGCTGTAGATGGAGGATCTCCTCAGAAGTCTGGTACCGTTAATATAGAAATTACAGTCCTAGATGCCAATGACAATGCCCCTGTTTTTAATCAGTCAATTTACCAGGCTGCTGTTATGGAAAACGCACCCAAAGGAACCTATATCGTTACAGTAAACGCCACAGACGCTGATAGTGGATCATATGGTTTGGTGACTTATGCATTTTCTAATTTAAAAGAAAATGTAGCTGATGTTTTTGATATAGACAAAACCACTGGTAGAATATCTGTTGCAGGCCAAATTGATTTTGAGAAAGATAAAAAGTATGAGATTAGAGTAGAGGCGAAAGATCAGGGAGGTTTGTCAGACCTCGGAAAAGTTGTATTGGAAATTATCGACATTAATGATAACGTTCCAGTAATAAATGTAATGTCTTTCTCCAGTCTAGTTTCAGAGGATACTGCTATAGGATCCACTATAGCTGTTATCAATGTGAAAGATGCAGACTCTGATAGAAATGGGCAAGTAACATGCTCAATAGACAATAAACTGCCATTAAAAATACAATCATCTTTGACTAATTATTACAATTTGATCACAGATACAACTTTCGATCGGGAGACAACACCAGAATATAATGTAACCATAACTGCTACAGATTCAGGCTCTCCCCCCCTTTCTATTACAAGAACGTTACACCTTAAAATCTCTGACGTGAACGACAATGCTCCATTGTTTGAGAGTGAAATATATTCAGCCTATGTCTTAGAAAATAATTCACCAGGCACGTCAATATGTACAGTGTGCGCAAAGGACTCTGACTGGAATCAAAACGCCAGAGTATCATACCTTCTGGAGGACACGAAGGTCAATGGAAATCCAGTCTCCGCATTCATTTCCATTAACTCTGAAACGGGAGTTATATATGCAGTAAGATCCATAGATTATGAACAAATTAAACATTTTGAGCTGATTGTGAAGGCGCAAGATGGTGGATCCCCTCCACTGACCAGCAACGTGACGGTCAACGTTTTAATACAAGATCAAAACGACAACGCTCCTCAGGTTCTGTACCCTGTCCAGACTGGTGGTTCTTTGGTGGCTGACATGGTGCCTCGTTCAGCAGATGTGGGCTATCTGGTCACTAAAGTGGTGGCTGTTGATGTGGACTCTGGACAGAATGCTTGGCTCTCTTATAAGCTGCAGAAATTGACAGACGGGGCGCTGTTTGAAGTGGGCTTACAGAATGGAGAAATAAGAACTGTACGTCAAGTCACTGATAAAGATGTAGTGAAACAAAGACTGACTGTTGTAGTGGAGGACAACGGACAGCCCTCTCGTTCAGCTACAGTCAATGTTAACGTGGTGGTAGCGGACAATTTCCCTGAAGTGTTCTCGGAATTCACTGACTTTACGCACGAAAAGGAATACAATGATAATCTGACATTTTACTTAGTCTTGGCTTTGGCTGTGGTTTCATTTTTATTCATCACGTGTGTGGTTATTATTATATCAGTAAAAATATACAGATGGAGAGAATCTCGTGTCCTATATCATTCCAATCTCCCAGTTATTCCATATTATCCTCCGCGTTACTCAGACACTTTGGGGACAGGGACTGGGACTCTCCAACACGTGTTCAATTACGATGCTTACAGGACGACTGACTCCAGAAAGAGTGACTGCACTTTTGTTAGACCTGGTAGTCAGAACGTTTTGATTATGGACCCCAGTTCTACAGGGACGATGCAACAGGTGAAAATTGAAAAACACATCCTGGACGAGCCAGGGTCTCCGTTAAAGGTAACGTGTTCCCTAACAACCCCCACAACCCCACCCCAACCCCATTGACCCTACATGTTGTTTCATTCTGATTACTTATTGACTTCACAAAAGGTTGCTACACACTACTGGCCCAGTGTATTTCCTTTGCCATCCTTGCCATTTCAGCAGCGTGTACGCTGGACAGCTCCAAATCGGATATCATAGGTTTTTCTTGCCTACTTGTTTACTTGAATTTTCCAACCAAAGAGATTTCCTATCATATTTCTTTCATACGATTTTTTTTCCAGGACTGAATTTATGCCCAGCATTAATTGCATAGAATTTTGCTGAGTTCTTCAATTGTTACATTTTTCGTCTTCAGATAACGTTTTTACTTATACTTATGTGTTGCCGCCACAAGGGTTACATACTTTAGATTAAAGAGTGGGAAGGCGCATTGTGGCCAAACAGCTAATATTTAATTGAGCCATGAAGAAAATAGAGGATTTAATATATTGGAGTACTTAATCCTAACTCTAAGAGACGCTGTTGTCAGTAAAACAATTTGTGTTCACTGTTGTTAGCTTTGTCTCCTCCCTGTTAACATTTTGACTTTGCGCTCTAGAGGATAAACCATCATTTGAGATGGTGCTACTGTGAAGGATGCAGCCATAAAGGAGCATTCTTGAAAATATAAACAAATGCATTCCAGACAAGACAATTCTTCTGTCTGTGCTTAAAAGAATATAACATTTGGATTACTGCAGAGTGGATTTATTCATTTCAAATCATGGCGTCCAGAAAAGCCTATTTTTCGCCTTGCGTAGTATGGCGTTTGTGTTGCGGGCTTCAGTGGCTAGTGATATATGTTCTACATTTCAGTCACATAGCCAGTGGACAAATTCGATACTCTATTCCAGAGGAGATGAAGAAAGGCTCGTTTATTGGTAACCTAGCACAAGACCTAGGGTTGGATCTGAAAAGGCTCCGTGCGGGCAGGGCTCGTATTGTAACCGGGGGAAACATTCAGTACACCGAGCTGAAGATAGACAAAGGGATTTTGGTTGTCAATGAGAGAATAGACCGAGAGCAGCTATGTGGCGATGTTACACCTTGCAGTTTCAGTTTTGAAACTATATTAGAAAATCCTATGGAGCTCCATCGTGTGACTATAGAAATATTAGACGTGAATGACCATGCGCCCGTTTTCAAAGATAACATCCTTAAATGGGAGATAAGCGAATCAACCGTAATAGGTTCCCATTTTGACATTGAAGGTGCAGATGATCCTGACGTTGGAGTTAATGGGTTGCAAAACTATATTTTGTCCACTAATGACCATTTTGCTTTGAAGCAACAAGCAAACCCGGATGGGAGCCTATTTGCAGAAATTATTTTGCAAAAACCACTGGACAGGGAAGAGAATGATCGTGTCCTGTTAAAACTGATCGCGGTGGACGGTGGAATACCACAGAGATCTGGTACAGTAAATATAGATATAACAGTTCTGGATGCCAACGATAATGAACCAGTATTTAATCAATCCGTGTACCGTGCAACTGTGATGGAAAACGCGCCTATTGGAACATATATCACAACTGTAAATGCCACAGACATTGACAGTGGATCAAACGGTTTGGTGACTTACGCATTCTCCAATTTGAAAGGAAACACAGCCGACATATTTGTTGTTGACAAGGCAACTGGGACGATATCTGTTGCTGGTCGTATAGATTTCGAAAAAGAGAAAAAATTTGAATTAAGAGTAGTAGCTAAAGACCAAGGGGGTCTGACAGGCTCAGGTAAAATTATAATTGAAGTCGTAGATGTTAACGATAATGCCCCAGTTATAAACGTCATGTCATTCTCAAGCCCTGTGTCTGAGGATTCTCCTCCTGGAACTACAATAGCTATTATAAATGTCAAAGACGTAGATTCAGAGAGAAACGGGCAGATCAAATGCACAATTGATGATAAACTTCCATTTAAAATCCAGTTATCATTGACAAGCTATTACAATGTAATATCCGATATGTCTTTTGACCGAGAGACCGCTCCTGAATATAATATAAGTATTACTGCTAGAGATTCGGGGTCTCCACCTATTTCCAGCAAAATAACTTTACATCTTACAATCTCTGATGTAAATGACAACGCCCCATTTTTCGACAAACAAACATTTTTGGCCTACATTACAGAAAACAATTCTCCTGGCATGTCCATATTTACTGTCAGTGCACGGGACTCTGACTGCAGTCAAAACGCAAGAATATCGTACCTATTAGAGGACACGCAGATCAGCGGTAGTCCTGTGTCTACCTTCATAACTATGGACTCTGAAACTGGAGTTTTGCACGCAGTCAGATCCTTCGATTATGAACAAATCAAACAAATGAAACTCACCGTAAAGGCTCAAGACGGAGGCTCTCCTCCACTCAGCAGTAATGTCACTGTAAACGTCTTCATTCAGGACCAGAATGACAATGCACCTCAGATTCTGTATCCAGTGCAAACGAGTGGTAGTCTTATCGCTGAAATTGTTCCTCGTTCAGCAGATGTTGGCTATCTGGTCACTAAAGTGGTGGCTGTTGATGTGGACTCTGGACAGAATGCTTGGCTCTCCTATAAACTGCAGAAAGCAACTGACAGGGCGCTGTTTGAAGTGGGCTTACAGAATGGGGAAATAAGAACTGTGCGGCAAGTCACTGATAAAGATGTAGTGAAACAAAGACTGACTGTTGTAGTGGAGGACAACGGACAGCCCTCTCGTTCAGCTACAGTCAATGTTAACGTGGTGGTAGCGGACAGCTTCCCTGAAGTGCTCTCAGAGTTCACTGACTTTACGCAGGACAAAGAGTACAACGACAGCTTGACTTTTTACTTGGTCTTGGCTTTGGCTGTGGTTTCATTTTTATTCATCACGTGTTTGGTTGTTATTATATCAGTGAAAATATACAGGTGGAGACAGTCTCGCATCCTTTATCATCCCAGTCTTCCCGTCATTCCATATTATCCTCCACGTTACTCAGACACTATGGGGACAGGCACTGGGACTCTCCAGCACGTTTACAACTACGATATGTACAGGACGACTGATTCGAGGAAAAGCGATTGTACGTTTGTCAGACCTGGAAGTCAGAACGTTCTAATAATGGGCCCCAATGCTACAGGAACGATGCAGCGGGTGCAGACTGAAAAGCATCTTCTGGACGATACAGACTCTCCTGTGGAGGTTAGTCAATAGTGCAGATGTCCTTTTTTATACCTCCCTTTTATGTTCAACATTTATTCAGGATTAAATTACTACACTAACAAGCCTACATTGCTTTTATGTTCCTCAGCACCCATGTTGGACCGCTCCAATACCCATTTTGTAACTGAAAGCTGGCTATAAATCATTACCTCAGCTTATATGAATATTTTTCATTTTCAAATCAACCATCATGTTGGTATTTATCTTATTCATCCATTATCCTGCGAGCTTCCATAACTCAGATCTTGTTATAGTGTATCAGTTTTTATTGTGAATTTATAACGTTCTGACTATAGTAGATCTCTGGTGGCTGAACTTGTGCCTCGTTCAGCAGATGTTGGCTATCTGTTTATTAAAGTGGTGGCTGTTTTTGTCAAAACGTTTTTATAGTAGACCTAAGTCTTTCAGGGATAGTGCATCAAATGCATAGTTTCCACGCATCTAATAAGACCCAGACTTTTAATGGAGAAACACAAACATAGATTACGGTAGTTACTAATGATTTCATTTTATTTAAATATACTTGATTAGTTGATCTATTGATGGTGTCCCTGCACTGGTAGATAAGTAATAACCCCGACAAAATACATAGCAGTTCTAAGGGGACGATCCTGGATGATGATCTATACGTTCTATTCTATCCCTACATATTAAATCTGAGCCTTTTCAAATACAAAACCAGTTTATTGTTGAATATGCCTTGTGTTGTGAGTTTTTGGAGGCCATGAATACATCGCTTGTAATCATTACTTGTGGACATTCACTGCTCCTTCGGAATTGTATATCCCTCTTTCAAATATTGACTGACTAATTATACGTTTAACTAAAATTCTATTGTACCGTGCACAATATGGCATTGATGTTATGCTGCAATGTTGCTCTGGCCTATTTTGTTATGGTTTGCATTGTTCATGTTTTGGACTCTAAGAGACGCTGTTGATCAGACAAAAAAAATACTCTCTGGTTGTGTCAGTCAGCGGAGTCCCCTCCTTGACCAATACGCCCTACCGAGTGTACCCAAGGTCTATTGAGTCTATATAAATTCTTCTTCGACAGAGGATCAATTGCTTATGGATGGTTATTTGAAACGTAAGGGAATCAATGATCACGGATTATCCAATTTCCCGAATAAACTAGGATAAATTATTCAACATTTGCCATTTGTGGATGTATCTTTTGGATTGTGCTACTGGATTTGTTTTTAAACTCATGGCGTCTGGAACATCTCATCAACCCTCGTGCATAAAATGGCGTTGCTGTTACACCAAAAAACGGCAAGTGTTAGTGCTATTCATGAATTTCTGCTTTATAGTCAGTGGACAAATTAGGTATTCTATACCCGAGGAGATGAGAAAAGGCTCGCTTATAGGTAATGTCGCACATGATTTAGGATTAGATCTGAAGCGGCTTCTTTCCGGGCGGGCTCGTATTGTAACTGGCGAAAGCATTCAATACATACAGCTAAAGACAGACAAAGGGATTTTAGTAGTGAATGAGAGAATAGACAGAGAGCAGCTTTGTGGTGATATTATACCGTGCAGCTTTAGCTTTGAAGTTATATTAGAAAATCCAATTGAACTACATCGCATTACAATGGAAATATTGGATGTTAATGACCATGCCCCTGTTTTCAAAAATAATCACATGAAACTGGAAATTAGTGAATCTGGCACAATAGGATCTCGTTTTGTTTTAGAAAGTGCAGATGATCCTGACGTCGGAGTAAACGGTTTGCAAAAATATATTTTATCTTCAAATGATAATTTTGAAATTAAGCAACACGCTAACCCTGATGGTAGCACATTTGCAGAAATGATTTTGCAAAAACAATTGGACAGAGAAGAGCATCCTCATCTCGCACTAAAGCTTATCGCGGTAGATGGAGGATCTCCTCAGAAGTCTGGTACCGTTAATATAGAAATTACAGTCCTAGATGTCAATGACAATGCCCCTGTATTTAACCAGTCAATTTATCGGGCTACTGTTATGGAAAACGCACCTAAAGGAACCTACATCTTAATAGTAAACGCCACAGACGCTGATAGAGGATCCAACGGTTTGGTGACTTATGCATTTTCTAATTTAAAAGAAAATTTAGCTGATGTGTTTGAAATTGACAAAACCACTGGTAAAATCTCTGTTGCAGGACAAATTGATTTTGAGAAAGACAAAAAGTATGAGATTAGAGTAGAGGCGAAAGATCAGGGAGGTTTGTCAGACCTCGGAAAAGTTGTATTGGAAATTATTGACATTAATGATAACGTTCCAGTAATAAACATCATGTCTTTCTCCAGTCCAGTGTCAGAGGATGCAACTGTTGGGTCTACTATAGCTGTCATTAATGTGAAAGATGCAGACTCTGATAGAAATGGTAAAGTAACATGCTCAATAGACAATAAACTCCCGTTAAAAATACAATCATCTTTAACTAGTTATTACAACTTAATTACAGATACATCTTTTGACCGTGAGACGACGCCAGAATATAATATAACCATAACTGCAACAGATTCAGGGTCTCCACCGCTATCTAGTACCAGAACGTTACACCTTAAAATCTCTGATGTAAACGACAATGCTCCATTGTTTGAGAGTGAAATATATTCAGCCTATGTCTTAGAAAATAATTCACCAGGCACGTCAATATGTACAGTGTGTGCAAAGGACTCTGACTGGAATCAAAACGCCAGAGTATCATACCTTCTGGAGGACACGAAGGTCAATGGAAATCCAGTCTCCGCATTCATTTCCATTAACTCTGAAACGGGAGTTATATATGCAGTAAGATCCATAGATTATGAACAAATTAAACATTTTGAGCTGATTGTGAAGGCGCAAGATGGTGGATCCCCTCCACTGACCAGCAACGTGACGGTCAACGTTTTAATACAAGATCAAAACGACAACGCTCCTCAGGTTCTGTACCCTGTCCAGACTGGTGGTTCTCTGGTGGCTGACATGGTGCCTCGTTCAGCAGATGTGGGCTATCTGGTCACTAAAGTGGTGGCTGTTGATGTGGACTCTGGACAGAATGCTTGGCTCTCTTATAAGCTGCAGAAATTGACAGACAGGGCGCTGTTTGAAGTGGGCTTACAGAATGGAGAAATAAGAACTGTACGTCAAGTCACTGATAAAGATGTAGTGAAACAAAGACTGACTGTTGTAGTGGAGGACAACGGACAGCCCTCTCGTTCAGCTACAGTCAATGTTAACGTGGTGGTAGCGGACAATTTCCCTGAAGTGTTCTCGGAATTCACTGACTTTACGCACGAAAAGGAATACAATGATAATCTGACATTTTACTTAGTCTTGGCTTTGGCTGTGGTTTCATTTTTATTCATCACGTGTTTGGTTATTATTATATCAGTGAAAATATACAGATGGAGAGAATCTCGTGGCCTATATCATTCCAATCTCCCAGTTATTCCATATTATCCTCCGCGTTACTCAGACACTTTGGGGACAGGGACTGGGACTCTCCAACACGTGTTCAATTACGATGCTTACAGGACGACTGACTCCAGAAAGAGTGACTGCACTTTTGTTAGACCTGGTAGTCAGAACGTTTTGATTATGGACCCCAGTTCTACAGGGACGATGCAACAGGTGAAAATTGAGAAACACATTCTGGACGAACCAGACTCTCCTATCGAGGTGAGTTCTACTTGTGCAAATTGTTTAGGACCTTTTATTTTCCAATGCACTTGTTGTTTTTGCCTGCACATCAAACCAGTGGACTGCACTTATATGTTCATCAATAACCTTTTGGATGCTCAATATTGCCTTTCCAATCAAAACACACAAATAACTTTTTTTACACGTACGTTTTTGCTGTGTTGTTGTTTTGGCTGTCCTAAGACTTTTCCAGTTAGTTTTGCATCGAAGCATAGTAGTCACACTACATAAAAACTACAATTGCAAATTAGATAAAATAAGTGAACAGCTGCGCTTATTTATTTGATGATTTGCCTAGAGTTTTGTTCTCCGAAAATAGTTAGAGAGTTAAAATGAAATTGTTTTATTTTGCTAGTGGTGTCTTATGTTTTGCACTCTGCGTATGTGGTTTTCTGATGAGCCATCGGTTCAGAAATCATGGTGAATTATCCTTAAACAACTGTAATTGTTGATTAACACACACTTATCTTAGAGGTGTGTGGTGTTATCGTAACGAACTCTAAGGGACGCTGTTGTTCAGGAAAGAAATGTATGTCCATTCAGCCCCCCCCCCCCCCCACCACCACCACCACCACCACACACACACACACATACACACACACACACACACACACACACACACACACACACACACACGCCCCTTGATACTGCGCAAATCTAAACGAGAAGAAATTATCTCTCCTGAGTTATTTTGTGTGTGCTCAGATACACACATGCATTCATATACGCTATATCCGAAAGGATAACATAATTCAAAGGATTACATCAAGACCCAAATTAGTTTTAGAAAAAATTATCTTTGTCTCTTTCGTGCTTGGGATAAAGACCTTGCTGATATCGAATTTATCTTTTGATGCCATGGCGGCTCGGAAACCTCATCTTCAGTCCGTAAAATGGCTGTTGTGTTGTGTACCAAACTGGCAAGTGTTATTACTTCTCTCTCACTTCATTGTTGTTAGTGGTCAGATACGGTATTCTATTCCAGAGGAGAAGAAAAAGGGCTCGCTGATTGGTAACTTAGCAAAGGACCTGGGGTTGGATCTGAAAAGACTTCAAACTGGTCGGGCCCGTATCGTGACTGGAGACGGCATTCAGTACACTGAGCTGCAGACAGACAAAGGGATTCTGGTTGTGAACGAGAGGATAGACAGAGAGCAACTATGCCGCGACGTCACACCTTGTAGCTTTAGCCTAGAAATTATACTGGAAAACCCTATGGAGCTACATCGAGTAACAGTGGAAATTTTTGATATTAATGATAACCCTCCTGTCTTTCAAAAGGATGAAATTAAATTTGAAATTAGCGAATCGGCAATTATTGGATCACGCTTTATGTTAGCTAGTGCGGATGACTTAGATGTAGCTGACAATGGTCTGCAAAAATACATCTTAGCATCAAATGACAACTTTGTATTAAAGCAACACTCAAATCCAGAAGGAAGAAAATATGCGGAAATGATTTTACAAAAACCGTTAGACAGAGAGACCTATCCGAGATTATCCTTGAAGCTATTTGCATTCGACGGTGGAACGCCACAGAGATCTGGTACAGTTAATATAGATATAACGGTGTTAGATGTCAATGATAATGCCCCTATATTTAACCAATCAGTGTACCGGGCGACTGTTATGGAAAATGCACCTAAAGGTGCATATGTGATCACTGTAAAAGCAAGTGATATTGACAGTGGTTCAAATGGTGTCATTGCCTATACATTTTCCAATATGAAAGAACACTTAAGACAAATTTTTCGATTAGACGAAATCACGGGCAGAATAACCCTACAAGGGCAAATAGATTATGAAACAGATAAGAAATTTGAAATAATGATTGAAGCATTGGACGAAGGAGGTCTAACAGACTCTAGCAAACTCCTAATTGAAATTGTTGACGTCAACGATAACTCTCCGGTTATAAACGTAATGTCTTTCTCCAACCCAGTTTCAGAGGATGCCCCAATTGGCACCACGATTGCAATTATAAATGTCAAAGACGCTGATTCTGAGGAAAATGGACAGATCACGTGTACCTTAGATAGCAATCTTCCATTCAAGATAAAATCTTCATTAACTAGCTATTATACATTACTAACGGATGGGACTTTTGACAGAGAAAAGTTGGCCGAATACAGTATAACTATAAAAGCTACGGACTCTGGGTCTCCTATTCTCACTAACACTACTACATTACTCATTAAAATCTCGGATGTAAATGATAATGCCCCATTATTTGATGAGCAAACATATTCGGCCTATGTCCAAGAAAATAATTCCCCTGGGATGTCCATATTTAAAGTCAGCGCACGGGACTCCGATTGGCTTCAAAACGCCAGAATATCGTATATGTTAGAGGACGCCCAGGTCAGTAATAATCCAGTCTCTGCATATATTTCTATCAACTCTGAAACTGGAGTTGTACATGCGGTTCGCTCCTTTGATTTTGAACAAATCAAACAACTTGCACTAGTAGTTAAGGCAAAGGATGGAGGCTCCCCTCCACTTAGCAGCAACACTACTTTGAACATCATCATTCAAGACCAGAATGACAACGCTCCTCAGGTTCTGTACCCAGTCCAGACCAGTGGCTCTCTAGTTGCTGAAATGGTGCCTCGTTCAGCAGATGTGGGCTATCTGGTCACTAAAGTGGTGGCTGTTGATGTGGACTCTGGACAGAATGCCTGGCTCTCCTATAAACTGCAGAAAGGTACAGACAGGGCGCTGTTTGAAGTGGGCTTACAGAATGGAGAAATACGAACTATACGCCAAGTTGCTGATAAAGATGTGGTGAAACAAAGACTGACTGTTGTAGTGGAGGACAACGGACAGCCCTCTCGTTCAGCTACAGTCAATGTCAACGTGGTGGTGGCGGACAGCTTCCCCGAGATGCTCTCGGAGTTCACTGACTTTACGCAAGACAAGGAGTACAATGACCTGACTTTTTATTTAGTTTTGGCTTTGGCTGTGGTTTCATTTCTGTTTCTCATGTGCTTAGTTGTTATTATTTCAGTAAAAATACACAGATGGCGACAGTCTCGCATCCTCTATCATTCCAGTCTCCCGGTTATTCCATATTATCCTCCACGATACTCGGACACTTTGGGTACAGGGACTGGGACTCTTCAGCACGTGTATAATTACGATGTGTACAGGACGACTGACTCCAGAAATAGTGACTGTAAGTTCTTCCAACCCAATAGTGAAAACGTTTTGATAATGGAACCCAGTACTACAGGGACAATGCGGCAGATGCTGAGTGAAAAAAACATCCTGGATGAATCAGACTCTCCATCAGAGGTTGGTCTGTTTTTTGTAACTACATTTTTATATTTATTATAATATGAATATTAGCAACGTGCTTTTCTTAATTATCTTTACTGCAATGCATTCTAATATGGGGTGCCGTTTGTAAGATGTTGCACGTTCTGTAATCCAGTTCAATATTTGCACATTTAGCATTGGCAAAAATAATAATATAATAAAAAACGCACAACAATTTTCAACAGTCCTTTTCCACACATTTAGAGGGGAATTCATGGAAATTCAAGCTTTAACTTTCCAGAGGCATAACTGGCATTCTGCATAACTTTAAAATTTAAATGTTAAGTATAAATGTTAAATGTAAATGTAAATGCTAAATATTAATGTAAATGTTGAATGTTACATTTAAATCTTAAATACAAATGTAAATGTTGAATTGCAAATGTAAATGCTAAAGGCTGAATCTGAAGTATAGGACTTGAAAGCTGAGTATCACAGCAAATGCGGTATTTGACCACGCCCCCAGTGATTCAACATTTATAATTTACATGTAATATTTACGTTTAACATTTATCATTTACAGTTAGATTTAGATTTAACATTCAACATTTACATTCATATTTAGCGTTTACATTTAGATATAACATTTAACATGTACATGTATATTCAAGATTTATACTTAACATTCACCTTTAACAGTTATAGATCTAGTGTTTCTGCAGAACATTAATCTTGGAAAGGTCACTGCTTGAATTTACATGAATTCCTCTCTAAATGTCTAAAAAAGGGACAGTTGAAAATTGTTGTGGATTATTTCAGCACCATGGACAGCTACATGTTTTCACAAAACTGTCGGCATACACAAGCTGCTCAGTATCGAGCTCTTGCCTCTCTGTCTTTTGGTTGATCAGGGCTGTATGGTTCTGGGATTCATTCACATTTTTCTTCTCATTTTTTTTTTACCGACATTGGTTTGACTGAACGTATAATTCCGTCCCAATTTAGAATCGTTCCACCTAAAGTATATTTGGGGACATTCTGCATTAATCCTTTTAGGCTTCATACAATTAGGTAATAGCATCATACGCACTCTTATCTCGAACGCTGACTGGCTGTGCCTATTTGAAACCTATTAAATCCGATATTAAATACTCATGCAGCCTTTGAGTGTTTTCTCTGGTTATTGTAATTCACCAATTTGATCTCTTGGGGCCGCTGTTGGCCAGTTTGTCGCAATCAAACAGAACATGTCTATCAGTCCCTCCCATTGTATCTTACTTCATTTCAAAGAAAAATAGACGGACAACAAGCCACAGTGTTGCCTACAGACAACACTTAGCGTGTAGATTAAGGCACCAATCTGCACCAATCGGCACCAATCTGCAAAAAAATAATGATATATTGGAGGCGTTGACTTTGGAAATATTTTTCTATAAATGGACTATTTTTGTCCGTTTCCTGATCTATTTTCTTCAATTCTTGGGGGAAAATGTCTGACAGAACAATGCAACGGCTACTACTGTCCTTTATCTCGGTCTTCTCTATCAGTTCGGTTCTTGGACAGGCGAGTTATTCCATTTTAGAGGAAATGGTAAAAGGCTCCGTCATCGGCAACATAGCACAGGATTTAGGTTTGGACGTTAAACGATTAAAATCAGGAAAAGCCCGTATATATTCCGGAGACACTAACGAACATTTTGAGCTGAATAAAGAAACGGGGTCACTAATGATCAAAGAAAAGATAGACAGAGAGTCGCTTTGCCAGCAGACAACGGCGTGTGCTCTGCATTTTCAGATAATTTTGGAGAACCCAATGGCATTTTATACGGTTGGCATTGAAATAATAGATGTAAATGATAATTCCCCGACTTTTGAAAATAATGAAATGAAATATGAAATAAGCGAGTCTGCCCTTACAGGAGCTCGTTTTATGTTGGGGAAAGCAACCGACTTTGATGTTGGGGTGAACGGCCTCCTCAGCTATTCATTGAAACCCGCGGATGATTTTGCTCTGAAAACCCGCAATCGAGAGGTAGGTGGTAAAAATGTGGAAATGGTTTTGCAGAGGCCTTTAGACCGTGAGGAAAGGGAGCATATATCTCTGATATTGACCGCTGTAGATGGGGGTGAGCCACAGCTTTCTGGAACAATGCAAATTCTCATCACCGTGCTCGATGCCAATGACAATGGACCTGTCTGTGGGCAACCAGAGTACAGGGTTAGTGTTTCGGAAAATGCCCATAAAGGTTCGGTTTTAACCAGCGTTAGTGCTTCAGACGCGGATGTAGGTATGCATGGAAAAGTCACATACTCCATTCCAGAATCTGGAGTTGCGAATATTTTTGAAATAAATAAGGAAGACGGCATTATAATGTTAACAGGTCAAATTGATTATGAAACAATGAAAAATTACGAAGTCGATGTTTTAGCCACGGACCAGGGAGGGCACTCTGATTCATGTAAAGTTATAATTGAAGTGATCGATGTGAATGATAACCCACCCGTCATAAGTATTATGTCTAAACTATACATGATATCTGAGGACGTTAATGTGGGGACGCTTGTAACTATGATGAACATTCAGGATCCAGACTCGAATAACAATGGAAAAGTCAATTGTTTTTTAGAAGAAAATATTCCGTTTGCAATTGAACCTTCATCAAATAATTTCTTTACAGTAGTGACAGACAATGAGCTAGACAGAGAGAGAGCCTCTGAGTATAACATCAGTGTGACGTGCTCTGATGAGGGCGTGCCCTCTCTCTCCAGTAGCGTGACTCTGACATTACAGATTTCAGATGTGAATGACAACGCACCTGTCTTTGAGAGGAGCTCGTATGAGGCCTATATTATAGAAAACAACACACCGGGCCTCTCCATATTCACAGTTAAAGCTAAAGACACAGACTGGAGCCAGAATGCACGTGTTTCTTACATACTTGAAGATTCCTTAGTTTACGGTGTGCCTGTCACCTCGTATGTGTCCGTTAGTGTTGATAGTGGCGTCATCCATGCAGTGCGCTCTCTTGACTACGAGCAGATCAAGGAGTTTTCGTTCTGCATAAAAGCACAGGATGGAGGCTCCCCTCCACTCAGTAGTAACACGACTGTGAAAATAAAGATTCAGGACCAGAACGACAACGCACCTCAGGTCCTATACCCTATACATACTAGCGGACCTTTGGTGGCTGAAATGGTGCCTCGTTCAGCAGATGTGGGCTATCTGGTCACTAAAGTGGTGGCTGTTGATGTGGACTCTGGACAGAATGCATGGCTCTCCTATAAACTGCAGAAAGCAACTGACAGGGCGTTGTTTGAAGTGGGCTTACAAAATGGAGAAATAAGAACAATACGGCAAGTCACTGATAAAGATGTAGTGAAACAAAGACTGACTGTTGCAGTGGAGGACAACGGACAGCCCTCTCGTTCAGCTACAGTCAATGTTAACGTGGTGGTGGGGGACAGCTTCCCTGAAGTGCTCTCAGAGTTCACTGACTTTACGCACGAAAAGGAATACAATGACCTGACATTTTTCTTAGTCCTGGCTTTGGCTGTGGTTTCAATTTTGTTCATCACGTGTCTAGTCGTTATTATATCAGTGAAAATATACAAATGGAGACAGTCACGCATACTCTATCATTCCAATCTCCCAGTTATTCCATATTATCCTCCGCGTTACTCCGACACTTTGGGGACAGGGACAGGGACTCTCCAGCAAGTCTACAATTACGATGTGTACAGGACGACTGACTCCAGAAATAGTGACTATAAGCTCGTCAGACCGGGCAGTCAAAACGTTCTGATAATGGAAGCCAATTCTACAGGAACGATGACGAGAATAAAGAATGAAAAATACCTCCTCGATGAGCAAGATTCCCCTCTCGAGGTTAGTTTACCACAGGTTTCCTGATGTTGTTTTGGGGGGAGTTGGTAGAATTTGTATTACCTTTTTCCCTACCCATTTTTTTTACACGTTTTTCAAATAACCTTTAATAGGCATTCAGCATCACAATGGGTTTGATGTTTACTTGCTGCTACATTTGGGTTCTCACTAGAAAGGATTTTTAATCTTTGAATCTTTATTCATTCTAATTTAAATGCTCATCTTCCATCATTATACATACAATATCACCTGATGTTGTATGCTATACTTTAAATCAGCTTTATGTGTGGTATTTATGAAAGTATTTTCAGTTTTAATTGGAACTTCTACAGTAGGCCTCATGATCTTAACCAACTTTTGGGCGGTAGAAAATAGCATTATAAATCATTGAAAAAAGAGACAGAGTATGTTGTGTCAAGGTGTAGCAGGATTTTTGAAACGAAGTACATTTGTTGTGAAATCATAACTTCTGGGTGTGTCACTATAAGAGATAGTTCTTGAAGGTTCCCTGCCTTAATGCACTGCAGTTCAGACAGACAAGGCTGGTGTTGATATTATGAGGTTCATAATGTGCATCTCTTTCTTTTGTCTCTGTGACAGCTATAGATGTTACTTCTAGGCCTTGTTTAGAGGTAACCTATACCTGGTAAAGGATCAGGTGCCTTAATGTTGTAAATTGTGCAGTTATTGTGCTGTCACAGACAAAATGGTGACCAAGTCCTTACCTGAAGCTTTATATTATCTGCAGTAAAGGTTTTTGTACGTTCTTGAAAAAATGACAATATATTTTTCCATAAGTGGTTCCTGTTGGGTGAAAATTTTATTGGCTAAGGATTTTGGTGGGGGAAAGATTCTACTTCAGAAAAGTTATGTGAGCCATTATATAAACCAGGGGTCGGCAACCTTAGGCACTCTTGCCACAGTTGGCACGCGGCAGCGTAATCATTGGCACACTGGCGCTAAGTGAGCGAAATAGGATTTTAATTTTCTGGGGCTGTTGAGCGGCTATCATTCCGTTTGATTGCCTCCCACTGACAGTCGCAGTGCAACGGTTCTACATTTCTCAGTTGCTTAGTGGTAGCGTTGTTGTTTTCCGAATTAAATAGGTTTTCAGTAGCAAAGATTCTAATTATTGATCAAGTGGTGCGGTAGCATCCACACAAGCTACATTTTCTCAGGCCGCGCAGCAGAGCTTTCTGCTGCGGTCTGAAATGCAACTGCTGAATCGGTAAATGCCGCCACCTCCAAACAGGGACTTGAGTATGCTTACGGACCTGTAGCCTTTTTGTGGTACATTTATTCTTCATTAGTAATTATAGCCGACACTTCGTATGACTGAGACATCACATACGCTACCATTTTGCGGCCGTTGCTGCATGAGCTTGAATTTAGTTGATGTTAACAAACACCTCTTCTTCCATGTTGTTACTGTTTGAGTTTACTGTTACTGTTTGAGCTGAGTTGAGTTTTGGTTAACTTAGATTGCCCATAGATTAACATACACAGCTTATTGATCAATAAACAATTTAACTGAACATTTGGTACCTTTGTTGGTTCATTAAAAAAAGCTTTTGCCATCTTGCTAAAGCGTAGCGTAGCAACACTTCTCTGCGGGTAGCTTCAGTGTAGTGAAGCTTCATTTAATGTAGAGTTACTGGAAGCTTAGCTCACTACACTTTCCAAGCAGCCTACTCAACACTGCTGTAGCCTATGAATGGAATACAATTCCAGGTCTTTTGGACATGTTGTTTGACGTTGTGTCATAATTAAAACTTAGGCAAATATTAATGGTAAACTTAATGTTGATATGGCACACTAATTAACAAGAACATTTCAAACTGGCACTTATTGTCAAAAAGGTTGCCGACCCCTGATATAAACAATGCTGTGTGTGTTTGTGTGTGCAGTGTGTGTGTGTGTGTGTGTGTGTGTGTGTGTGTGTGTGTGTGTGTGTGTGTGTGTGTGTGTGTGTGTGTGTGGTGTGTGTGTGTGTGTGTGTGTGTGTGTGTGTGTGTGTGTGAGTGTGAGTGTGTGCGCGCGTTCGCGCATACATGTTAGTATTCCTGGAGTGAGTGTGTCCATCTGATGTATGAGTATGTTAGTAAAGTATACATTTTACTCCCCTTCTATTTTATTTATTATTTTTTTTTTTTTTAACTCAGCCATTTCCAATGGCCACCTACTTTTGACTGGGAAAAGAGATCTGTCCAATTGAAATGAAACACGAGAGAAATACCTACATTAACTGTGTTTGTTCAGGTGTCCTGTGTCAAATCAATCCTTCAAATGAGGTTTAAAAAAAAAAATGTTTACACATTAAACTTGTAAATCGGTCAGATTCAACCGGAACCTTGTAGGAGGTTTAACAGATTTCAGCATTGAAAGGATGGAGGAAGATGATAAAAAGATCGGCATTTACTGGGTTAACCTTTCCTTATAACGTGCAAATCACTCTGTGTCAGCATATAGCGTACTTACTGTATCTTCGGATTAGAAAATTGGCAATTCTTGTTATACTTTGCAATGTCCTGAGAGGGCCGCTGTTGACCAGGGTTTCAGATTTTGCGCAGTAGGCCTACCTCCCACAACCATCTTAAAATAATTGTGTAAGAAAGAGACAGAGCCCACATTCTTGGATACAAAAAACAAACACTAAAGGAAAATAGTGAGCTGCAATTTTTTCTTTTATTTCAAGAAAGCTGAAAGACATACAATTGGACCTTTTCTTTGATACGATCCTAATGACTTATATGCCACAATCTTCCGGATTAATTATTTGGTGATGGTGGTTGTTTGACTGTGACGTGAGAAAAGGAATATAGAACAATGAGACGGCAAGTGCATTTGCTTATTTGGTTCCTCTCTCTAAATTCTGGTTTAGGGCAGGTCAGCTACTCAATTCCTGAGGAAATGGTAAAAGGCGCGTTAGTCGGTAACATTGTAAAGGATTTAGGATTAGATGTGAAAAGGCTAAATTCAGGCAAAGCTCAGATTTATACCGAGGACAGTACCGAATACATCGAGCTGAATAAAGAAAGAGGTTTACTCCTTATTAAAGAGATAATAGATAGAGAGCCGCTTTGTGGACACACGACGCCGTGTGCTTTACATCTCCAAATTACTCTGGAAAACCCTATTGAAATCTATAGTGTCACAGTCGAAATAAATGATATAAACGATAACGCACCAATTTTCAAAAAGGGCGATATGAAATTTAGGATTAGTGAATCAGCAATGGTTGGAGCAAAATTTGTTTTAGAGAGGGCGATGGACCTGGATGTGGGTTTAAATGGACTCAAAAGTTACGTTTTAGAGCCAACCGACTATTTTCTTCTGAAAATGCTAAATCAACCTGACGGGAGCAAAAAAGTGGAAATGGTATTGCAAAAACAGCTCGATCGAGAACTACAGGAACATCATTTTTTATGTTTAACAGCAATCGATGGCGGCGACCCTCAACTGTCAGGAACAATGAAAATAGAAATACTCGTTCTGGACGTAAATGATAATGCGCCCGTTTTTACACAAGAAATCTACAAGACAGCACTATTAGAGACTGCTCCAAAAGGCACCGTTTTAAGTACCGTCAGTGCCTCTGATGCTGATCAGGATTCGAATAGTAAAATACGATACTCAATTACAAACACCTTAGACGATGTCCCCGACATATTTGAGATTAACGAGGAAAGTGGTAGAGTTATATTAACTGCAAATCTAGACTATGAAAGAGCTCGGCATTATGAAATACAGGTTCAAGCCACCGATACTGGAGGGCTCACAGATTCATGCAAGATCATTGTTGAAGTAGTCGATACAAACGACAATAAACCAATCATTAGTGTTATTTCAAAAATGAATTCAATATCAGAAAATGCCAAACCGGGTACGGTGATGACGATGATAAATGTGCAAGACCCAGACTCTGGCGACCATGGCAAAGTAGAATGCACACTGCAGGAAAACGTGCCTTTTGTAATTAAATCAACGTCTAATAACTTCTTTAGCTTAGTCACAGACAGTGTCATGGACCGAGAGAGAGACTCAGAGTATAACATCAGTGTGACTTGCATGGATAAGGGCATGCCCTCTCTCTCCAGTAGCATCACTCTAACCTTACAGATATCAGATGTGAACGACAACGCACCTGTCTTTGAGAGGAGCTCGTATGAGGCCTATATTATAGAAAACAACACACCGGGTCTCTCCATATTCACAGTGAAAGCTAGAGATGATGACTCCAATCAGAACGCCCGTGTTTCTTACATACTAGAAGACTCATTCGTTAATGGAGTGCCTGTCTCATCGTACGTATCGGTTAGTGCTGATAGTGGGGTCATCCATGCAGTGCGCTCTTTTGACTACGAGCAGATAAAGGACTTCCAGTTGCACGTAAAAGCACAAGACGGTGGCTCCCCTCCACTTAGTAGTAACGTGACTGTGAAAATAAGGATCCAGGACCAGAATGACAATGCACCTCAAATTCTGTACCCAGTCCAGACTGGTGGTTCTCTGGTGGCTGAAATGGTTCCTCGTTCAGCAGATGTGGGCTATCTGGTCACTAAAGTGGTGGCAGTTGATGTGGACTCTGGACAGAATGCCTGGCTCTCCTATAAACTGCAGAAAGCTACAGACAGGGCACTGTTTGAAGTGGGCTTACAGAATGGAGAAATAAGAACAGTACGCCAAGTCACAGATAAAGACGTAGTGAAACAGAGACTGACTGTTGTAGTGGAGGACAACGGACAGCCCTCTCGTTCAGCTACAGTCAATGTTAATGTGGTGGTGGCGGACAGCTTCCCTGAAGTGCTCTCGGAGTTCACTGACTTTACGAACGACAAGGAGTACAATGACAACCTGACTTTATATTTAGTCTTGGCTTTGGCTGTGGTTTCATTTTTATTCATCACGTGTTTGGTTATTATTATATCCGTGAAAATATACAGATGGAGAGAATCTCGCGTTCTCTATCATTCCAATCTCCCGGTTATTCCATATTATCCTCCACGATACTCGGACACTTTGGGGACAGGGACAGGGACTCTCCAACACGTGTACAATTACGATGTGTACAGGACCACTGACTCCAGAAAGAGTGACTATAAGCTTGTCACACCCGACAGTCAGAACGTTCTGATAATGGACCCCAATTCCACTGGGACAATGCAACGGATACATGGGGAAAATTGTTTCCTGGATGAACCAGATTCATCTTCAGAGGTAAAGTCTATTTTAATGAAAACAATTACTTCATTATGTTAATTTCCCCCTTACTCACTTCCTTCCCCTCAAAATATTAGGATCATGACCTCATTTGGTGTTGCCCAGTCATATAAGAGCATTGTGGTTACTAATTGGTTTTACTACGAGGGTCACTAGGTCAGTGGCAACAGGAGGCATGCAGGTTGTACTTATGTTGAGTAATGAGTTGGAGAGTGAGTGGACCCGGCATTCAATAGCAATACGACCCACTGCCCTCTGGTCTTCTATGAAAGTGTTACTATACAGTGACATGCATCAGCCAATGTCAATCAAATGATCTGACATACGGTTATCCAGCTTCCTAAATCACGTTCTAGTCTAAATATCTTTATTTATTTATGCTGTGCGGAACTCTCGAATGTGCATTCATCTTTGTAATGACGGGTTCATGCAATTCAACCCTACTATAATATCCCTCGATATGTAATTGTTGACGGACTGTTCTTGCTGACAATGTCGGATCACGTCCTGCATTGCCATTCTCGGTCACCCGAGGAAGAGTTCCTCTTCTGTTTTTTCTTACATATCGCACTAGTGCATGACCCTCACGGTCATCAGATGTGCGCTGTCGACCACAATTTCCGATCCTATTTACTGATGTCTTTCCCATAGATCTAAATGCATTTAGCACTTTAGTCTCTGTTCCTATAGAAACACTGGCCAGGTGAGCAGTCTTTGTGACTCACTCAGTCACTTAGATCTTTTCCTCTTTCCATCTTGACACAAAATCAGAATCAACTGGGCCTAAGCAGGATGTCTATGCATGCCACCGAACATGATTTAATGTTAATGTCTTAACGGCACCATGCGGTGCACCTGTGTAGAAGCATCTGCATTTGTTATGTTTCCCAACTAATACGTTTTCCCTTTAGTTTGTCACCCATTTGTATATACATACGTACATACATATACATATAGTACATACATACAGTACATGCATGCATACATACTTACATAGATCATGTATGCATGATTGCATACAATGCAATCATGCATAAAGCAGAAAGTAGGTACAGACATAGCATAGGACTGCTGTTGAAATTCAGCACCATGGATAGCAAAAATGTCCAATGAAACCAAGATTTGTTGTGCCTAGTGTTTGTAGCTTGACCTCTCTACAAAAAGGTTTTGGCTTTGTTTAGGGGGTATAGTCTGTTCAGTGCATGAAATATTTCTCTTTTACTAGCTTAGAGCATTGGTCATGGGTGGATGTAGTGCAATGTTTTGAACTAATATGGCCGCTGTTGGTGGGGGCGTTGCAGGTTTGGAGCCCTGTTATGTCAGCACGGATGGTTTGAAGCCCAGCTGTCCCAGATTCCAACATGGGCCATCCCAGGTCCTTTCTGTGTGGAGTTTACATGTTCTCCCTGTGTTGTATGGGTTTCCTCCGGGTGCTCCGGTTTCCTCCCACCAACAAAAGACATGTTCGGGTAAATGCTCCGGCCAGTGACCTGACCAAGGCACAGGCAAAAATATCTGGGGTTGGTCAAACCTCCCCCCCATGGGGCCAAGTTGCCACTGCAAAAGAGTACATTGGACTTACCTGGTTGTAAAATGGTAAAAAAAAATTATAAATAGCATTTTCTCAATATTTTGAAAAGAGAAAACGAGACAGATGCTAGGCACACTCCTGATTTCATATATATATATATATATATATATATATATATATATATATATATATATATATATATATTCATACTTACATACATACATAAAATAGAGTTTCAGTTATCTACTTCCTCATTTGATAATGTCAAACATATTCAATATTGTTATATGGTACTGAAACTGCTGAACTTACTAATAAACGTGTGACAGAAAATGTTTACCCAATTTGGAGAGAAATCACTCGTTGTCGGTCTCGTTCCTGTCTCTCAGATCAGTTATTGGGCAGGTCCGTATACCTGAGGAAATGGTGAAGTAAAATCAGAGCTTGCTCACTTTTGCATAAAAAAATATCTAAATATATCCAACTGAGTAAATAAATAGTAGTTCTCATTATTAAGGAGCAATTTAAACAGAGACTCTCCGTCGAAGGATGACACCTTGAACTTTACAGTCCTCACTTGAGGATGTATTTGTTTATTCTGTGACTTTGTGCCCAAAATTTTGTTTCAGCTTACGATGTGTAAACAGTTTAGAAAGATTAACATGTTGGAATATTAAAGAAAGATTGTACATCAGCTCGTTAAATTGATATCAAATTTGGGAAGACAATAAATAGAGCATTATAGAAAACGTATCCATTGTTTTTTGTTATTCAGTGTTTGAGCTCATAGGGTCGCTGTTGGCTAGTGTGTCTAAGATTAGAGCACATCTATAGGAATAACAACCCCTCCACATGCCAGAGAAATAGACAGACATCGAGCGCACAGTCCAGCTCGGAGAGAAGTCATCGTGGACAGTGAAATAGTATTTTTTTTAGATCTTGATCCAGGGACTATATGGCCTGATTTTCAACTGATAATTTGGTCAAAAATGGAGTAGCAAGATATTGGATTACTTCTGGATTTATCTGATTTCATTTTGCTTAGACATTTGCTGGCAGAACAATGGAATGGAAATTGTTTTTAATCATCTCATTTCTCTCGCTCTATTCAGCTCAAGGGCAGGTCAGTTACTCAATTCCTGAGGAAATGACAAAGGGTTCTTTTATCGGGAACATAGCTCAAGATTTAGGATTGGATAGAAAAAGACTAAAAACAGGTAAAGCTCGTATTTACACTGGAGACGATACAGAATTGATTGAGCTAAACAAAGAAAGCGGTGTTCTCTCCATCAGAGAAAAAATAGACCGAGAACACTTATGCGGAGAAGCAACCCCTTGCGCACTCCATTTTCAAATGATTTTGGAGAATCCAATGGAATTCTACACAGGTACTATTGAGATAACTGATATAAATGATAATCCTCCAGTATTTGAAAGAAATGAAATAAAATATGAAATTAGTGAGTCTGCTCTCACAGGAGCACGTTTTGTTTTGGATAAAGCAATAGATGATGACGTTGGAATAAACGGCCTGAGCAGTTACTCCCTAAAACCCACTGATAATTTTGCGCTGAAAACTCTTATAGGGGATGATGGCAGTAAGCATATAGAAATCATATTACACAAGTCTTTAGATAGAGAGAAGCAAGAGCAAATATCATTAATGTTGACTGCAGTTGATGGGGGCGAGCCTCAGATGTCTGGAACAATGCAAATTCTTATCACTGTGCTTGACGTCAATGATAACGCCCCTGTTTGTTCGCAGCTAGTGTATAGAGCTAGCATAACAGAAAATTCCCCTGTGGGCACTAGTTTAACTAAAGTAAGCGCATCTGACTCCGACCAAGGTAATAACGGAAAAGTTTCTTATTATATTCCGAAATCAGGGGCAGCCAGCCTTTTTCAAATTGACAAAGATAACGGTGCAATTACATTGATTGGAAAGATAGATTATGAGAAAAAGAAACATTTTGAGATCAATGTTCAGGCTGCTGATCAGGGGGGTCTTTCTGATACATGCAAAGTCATTATTGAAGCCATTGATGCAAATGATAACAAACCTATGATCAATATCATGTCGAAAATGAACAGCATATCAGAAGACGTAAAACCGGGAACAGTTGTAACCATGTTGAACATTCAAGATCTAGACTCTAATAAAAATGGTGAGGTGAAATGCTTTCTAGATGAAAACGTTCCTTTCGCGATGAAATCCACGGCAAATAACTTCTTCACAATAGTGACAGACGGTGAATTAGACCGAGAGGTAGCTTCTGAGTTTAACATCAGCGTAATGTGCGCTGACGAGGGTGTTCCTTCACTCTCCAGTAGCGTCACTCTAACCTTACAGATAGCAGATGTGAATGACAACGCGCCTATATTTGAGAGAAGATTATTTGAGACATATATTACAGAAAACAACACACCTGGACTCTCTGTATTAACATTAAAAGCGGTAGACGCGGACTGGAACCAGAATGCCCGTGTTTCTTACTTACTGCAAGACTCATCGGTCAATGGAGTCCCCATCTCCGAGTATGTGTCCATTAGTGCTGAGAGTGGAGCCGTACATGCAGTGCGCTCTTTGGACTACGAGCAGATCAAGGAATTCCTATTCCACGTTAAAGCGCAGGATGGAGGTTCTCCTCCTCTCAGTAGCAACGTAACTGTGAAAATAATCATCCAGGACCAGAACGACAACGCCCCCCAGGTTCTGTACCCGGTTCAGACGAGCGGATCAATCGTCGCGGAAATGGTACCTCGTTCAGCAGATGTGGGCTATCTGGTCACTAAAGTGGTGGCTGTTGATGTGGACTCTGGACAGAATGCTTGGCTCTCCTATAAACTGCAGAAAGTGACAGATAGGGCGCTGTTTGAAGTGGGCTTACAGAATGGAGAAATAAGAACAATACGCCAAGTCACTGACAAAGATGTAGTGAAACAAAGACTGACTGTGGTAGTGGAGGACAACGGACAGCCACCTCGTTCAGCTACAGTCAATGTGAACGTGGTGGTGGGGGACGGATTCCCGGAGGTTTTCTCCGAGTTCACTGACTTTACTCAGGGAAAGGAATCCGATAACTTGACTTTCTACTTAGTTTTGGCGTTGGTGGTCGTTTCTTTTCTATTCATCACATGTTTAGTTGTTATTACCTCTGTGAAAATATACAGATGGAGGCAGTCTCGCATCCTCTATCATTCCAATCTCCCAGTTATTCCATATTATCCTCCACGTTACTCAGACACTTTGGGGACAGCAACAGCGACTCTCCAACCCCTGCACAATTATGATATGTACAGGACGACAGACTCCAGAAAAAGTGACTGTACATTTGTTCATCCCAGCAATCAGAAGACTCTGATAATAAATCCCAGTTTTACAAGTACAATGCAACGGATTCAAGCTGAAAAAAACATTTTGGACGATCCAGGCTCTCCGTCAGAGGTTAGTCAGCTGTAATTCATGCCATTCTAATGTATATTTGTTACCGAGCGTATTAGGGGTTTCACGTATTCATAATTTAGCATATTTAATACACTTTAACCCGTTGAGCGTTTGGCCATTTTACATTTCGGAACCAGGGACAGTGGTGTTTTGTTGTATTCGCTCTGCTCGATGTGTCTGCACACAATGCCTTGTATTGCATTTGATTATTCGTGTATTTTGCAAAGGCCTACTTTTCAGACTTTATTATTTTTTTTTTTTTCGCAATTCGTGCTGGATAAATCAACAGGTTTACTTTTTCCGACTTTAGACAAGGTCAACAATATTCTCCCTTTAAATGTATTTATGTATTTTCTTATTTACTTGCAGTTTACACGTTCTCACTCATAGGGACGCTGTTGGCCAGTATGTTGAGGATGTAGAGTAAATATGCTGCAGTACCTCCCTCATCATCTTCATATAGCCGAGGGAAAAGAGTCAAAGACTGAAAACCGGCAACAAAGATTATTTTCATAGTCCTTTGTTTTGGATTATTGGATTATAACCAGATTTTGAATTTCTATTTTGTTTGAAATGTCGTGGACTATGGCACCATTTTCGTCGATTTAATAATCGTTTTGAAACGCAAGAAAATGTCGGACACAACAATGGGATGGCGAATACTGTTCATCTCGATATTTTCTCTCAATTCAGTTCTCGGGCAGGTCAGTTTCTCTATTCCTGAGGAAATGTCAAAAGGCTCTCTAGTTGGTAACATAGCACAAGATTTAGGACTAGATATAAACAGATTGAAGTCAGGTAAAGCTCGTATTTATACTGGAGACAGTGAAGGCTATATTGAGTTAAATAAAGATTTGGGAGTACTTGTCATTAAAGAGAAAATAGACAGAGAGGCACTTTGCGGAAAGACGATGCCCTGTGCTCTACATTTTCAAATGATTCTTGAAAATCCAATGGAATTGTATAGTGTCACGACAGAGATTACCGATATAAACGACAACCCACCGAGTTTTAAAAAGGCAGAAAAAAGGTTTGAAATCAGTGAAAGCGCAGTGTCTGGGGCCACATTCATGCTAGAGAGCGCAATTGATCCAGATGTCGGCGTCAATGACCTACAGAGCTACGCGCTGAAGCCTACAGATAATTTTAAACTGAGATTAAAAAACCAACCGGACGGAAGTAAAAAGGTAGAGATGATTTTACATAAACCTTTAGATAGGGAACAAGATGAGACACTCTCTTTGTTGTTAACAGCTGTAGATGGAGGTGATCCTCAGTTGTCAGGAACCATGCAGATACACGTAACAGTGATAGATATAAACGACAATGCACCTGTTTTTACGCAGGAGATTTACAAAGGAAGAGTAGTGGAAAACTCTGTTAAAGGGGCACTACTAACTAAGGTAAGCGCCACTGATGCGGATAAAGGATCGAATAGCCGTGTTAGCTATTCTTTATCAGGAAGTACTGAGGTCATAGCAGAGCTTTTCGAAATACACAGGGAAAGTGGAGAGATTACTCTAATTGGGCAGATAGATTACGAAAAAGCAAAACATTATCAGATGTTCGTCGAGGCGATGGATGAGGGGGGACTCTCTGATTCAAGTAAAGTTATTATAGATGTTGTTGACGTCAATGACAATAGTCCGACCATAAATATTATGTCGAAGTCCGTTTCAATTAAGGAAAATTCGCAACCAAGTACAGTGATAGCAATGATTAGCGTCAGTGACCCCGATTCAGAAAGCAGCGGTCAAATTCACTGTCTCATAAATGAAAACGTTCCCTTTACAATGAAAACTACTTCGAACGGTTTTTATAGCATTGTGACTGGCGAGGAACTGGACCGAGAGAAAGCTTCTGAGTATAACACCACTGTGACATGCTCTGACGAGGGCGTGCCTTCACTCTCCAGCAGCGTGAGTTTTATGTTACAAATATCAGATGTAAATGATAACGGGCCTGTGTTTGAGAGGAACTCGTATGAAGCCTATATTATAGAAAACAACACGCCGGGCCTCTCTATATCCACAGTGAAAGCTATAGACGGTGATTGGAATCAGAATGCACGTGTTTCGTACTTACTAGAAGACTCCTCGGTTAACGGAGTGCCTGTTTCCTCATACGTGTCAGTTAGTGCTGATAGTGGAGTCATTCATGCAGTGCGATCTTTTGACTTCGAGCAAATAAAGGACTTCCAGTTCCTCATTAAAGCGCAAGACGGAGGCTCCCCTCCACTCAGTAGCCATGTTACTGTGAAAATAATAATCCAGGACCAGAATGACAACGCACCGCAGGTTCTTTACCCTGTCCATACTGGTGGCTCTCTGGTTGCTGAAATGGTGCCTCGTTCAGCAGATGTGGGCTATCTGGTCACTAAAGTTGTAGCTGTTGATGTGGACTCTGGGCAGAATGCCTGGCTCTCCTATAAACTACAGAAAGCTACGGACAGGGCGCTGTTTGAAGTTGGCTTACAGAATGGAGTAATTAGAACAGTACGACAAGTCACAGATAAAGATTTAGTGAAACAAAGGCTGACTGTTGTAGTGGAGGACAACGGACAGCCGTCTCGTTCAGCTACAGTCAATGTTAATGTGGTGGTGGCGGACAGTTTCCCTGAAGTGCTCTCGGATTTTACTGACTTTACGAACGACAAGGAGTACAAAGACAACCTAACTTTTTACTTGGTCTTGGCTTTGGCTGTGGTTTCATTTCTGTTCATCACGTGTTTGGTTGTTATTATATCCGTAAAAATATACAGATGGAGACAGTCACGCATCCTCTATCATTCCAATCTCCCAGTTATTCCATATTATCCTCCACGTTACTCGGACACTTTGGGAACAGGGACAGGGACTCTTCAGCAAGTTTACAATTACGACGTGTACAGGACGACTGATTCCAGAAATAGTGATTACAAATTCGCGAGACCCAACAGTCAGAATATTCTGGTTATGGACCCCAATTCAACAGGGACGATGCAGCGGATACAGACTGAAAAGCACCTATTAGATGAACCAGACTCACCTTTGGAGGTATAGTGAGCTTTAATAATGTAATGCTATGCGATGCTAATATTTCTTTTAGAAAACAATATGGTTTGAAACACACATATCTTGCAACAACGTTTGTTTTTCTTTTGTCTGCATACACTTTTTGTCATATATGAGCCGAACATTACCACGATCTTGGCCTACCATTTATGCAGCAATGTGGGCAATTTCAAATGTTGTTCAACAAACTCTGACCAACCACTTGACGTTTTTGCTTTTTCAAAAGGGGAACAAAAATTCCAGGTGTGATCATATAGTATGTCTGAAATTAATAGTAAAAATAAAAAAATAAAAAATAAAAGCCTTTTAGCACGCTCGGCTGGGCAAGAAGTTACTTTCGGATCCTTGGACAGCGAAATAATTTGGACAAAAGGAGCGTGTGTTGGCAGGCGGTGAAATGGCCCTCACCCTAACCTAAATTACATATTCTCTATGCATATTCTATATATCTATGTAAAAATGATCTAGACAGATTATTTTGTATTTACAAGTGTAAGAAGGAGTTCAATGTACACCTGACCCTTCACTGAGTTCTGGCATTGGCTGTAGTCTTTTTTTTTTTATCACGTTTGTGCTTTTATCAGTGACAATATACAGATGGATACGGTCTACAATCTAATATAATCCCAATCTCCCGGTTATTCCACATTATCCACCACGTTACTCAAACATTTTGGGGACGTTTAAAATTGCAATGTATACAGGACGACAGACTCCAGAAAAAGTGACTTTAAGAGCGTGCTGATGATGGAGAGCAGTTCTATTGGGACGTTGCAGTGAACTTAGACTGAAAAACATATTCTGGAAGAACCAATTCAGACAGGATTTATCCTTCTTGGAATAGATGAGAATGAGGCCAACACAAAGTAAATCCAACACAAGAGGCAAACGATCAGTCCCGTGTAAAGGTAAAGACAGTGATTTATTGGCAGGCAAAGTGGTGTTTAAGCATCGGATACAAAATTATAAATGACCATCACGACAGCTGCTTTCTACTGCCTCATCTCTATTGAATGTTGTATTTTATTTCCATGGTGCTCACATATCTACTTGGGTATCACTAATAAGCTCTTAGTTGTGGTAAACTAAATATTCGTTGTACGCTAATAAACATTAATATTTAAAAAAATATATAGTTTCTAATTTATCTAATTTTCTATCGCCTCTATCACTTTTTGCAGTTCAGTCAGTTGAACTCATAGGGCCGCTGTTGGCCGTGGTGTAGTTAATATGGCAGATTTGAAGACGTGCCTCCCCTCTAGGCTCAGCAGAGAAACAGACGCAGAGCTCCAATCCGGGTAACAGGGAAAACTGAAAAGGATACACAGCGCTGTCTGTCTTTTGTTCTTTATGGAATATCGACACATTTTCAGCTCATGATTTACCCTCTACTCTTTGGAATTAAAGTGGTGCTCTAAGGGAATTTTAATTTGTCTTTAAGTACTCACTGACATTTGGAAAACAAAATGAGACGGCAAGTACTGTTGTTTTTCTATGCTCTCTCTCTCAGTGCAGTTTTTGGGCAGGTCAGTTACTCAATACCCGAGGAGATGGCTAGAGGCTCCTTAGTTGGTAACATTGCACAAGATTTAGGTTTGGATTTTAAGAGATTGCAATCTGGCAAAGCTCGGATATACACTGGAGATAGTGCAGAATATATCGAGCTGAATAAAGAAAGGGGAGCGCTTCTTATAAGTGAAAAAATAGACAGGGAGGTTCTCTGTGGAAAGACGACGCCTTGTGCTCTACATTTGCAGATTATTCTAGAGAATCCAATGGAATTGTATAGTGTCACAGTCGAGGTTACAGACGTAAATGATAACGCTCCGACTTTTAAAAATAACGAGCTAAAATTTAGAATTAGTGAATCAGCTGGCTTAGGAGCAACATTTATGTTGGAGAGAGCAATGGATCTGGATGTTGGTGAAAATGATCTTCAAAACTATTCCTTAAAACCAACTGACAATTTAATACTGAAATTGCAAAGCAAGGCCGACGGTGAGAATATGGTAGAAATGGTTTTACAAAAACCCCTAGATCGAGAAATACAAGAACACTTTTCATTGGTGTTAACTGCAATAGATGGTGGCGAGCCCCAGTTGTCTGGGACAGTGCAGATACATATTACTGTGTTAGATGCAAATGATAATGCTCCGGTTTTTACGCAAAAAATCTACAAAGCCACACTTAAAGAGAATTCCCCAAAAGGCACAACTGTTTGCTCAGTCAGTGCGTCAGATTCTGACGAAGGCTCTCATGGAAGAGTAAAATATGCAATATTAAATTCACTTGATGATGTTTCTGAAGTGTTTAAAATAAATGGAAATAGTGGAGAGGTGACTGTGATAGGTAATATTGATTATGAAAAGTCACGACTATATCAAATTTACGTGGAGGCAAGTGATGAAGGAGGACTAACTGACTCATGTAAAATAATTATCGAAGTCATAGATATGAATGATAACAAACCGGTTATACATTTTATGACAAAATCAAGCGTGATAGCAGAAGACATTCAGTCGGGTACGGTTGTAACGATGATCAATATTCTAGATTCGGACTCCGGGAAAAATGGCATGGTTCAGTGTTTCCTTAACGAAAACATTCCATTTACTATTTCTTCTACATCGAATAATTTTTTTAACTTAGTGACAGACAGTGAGCTGGACCGAGAGAGAGCCTCAGAGTATAACATCAGTGTGACTTGCTTCGATGAGGGCGTGCCGCCTCTATCCAGTAGCATCACGCTAACAGTACAGATTTCGGATGTGAACGACAATTCCCCTGTCTTTGAAAGGAGCTCATATGAGGCATACGTTGTAGAAAATAATGCACCGGGACTCTCCATATTTGCAGTGAAAGCTAGAGACGACGACTGGAATCAGAATGCCCGTGTTTCTTACATACTAGAAGATTATTTTGTTAAAGGGCAGCGTGCGTCCTCATTTGTATCAGTTAGTGCTGATAGTGGAGTAATCCATGCAGTACGCTCTTTTGACTATGAGAAGATAAAGGATTTCCAGTTCCTTGTGAAAGCGCAGGACGGAGGCTCCCCTCCGCTCAGTAGCAATGCAACTGTGAAAATAATCATCCAGGACCAGAATGACAACACACCTCAAATTCTGTACCCTGTCCAGAATGGTGGCTCTCTGGTGGCTGAAATGGTTCCTCGTTCAGCAGATGTGGGCTATCTGGTCACTAAAGTTGTAGCTGTTGATGTGGACTCTGGGCAAAATGCCTGGCTCTCCTATAAACTACAGAAAGCTACAGACAGGGCACTGTTTGAAGTGGGCTTACAGAATGGAGAAATAAGAACAGTACGACAAGTCACCGATAAAGATGTAGTGAAACAAAGGCTGACTGTTGTAGTGGAGGACAACGGACAGCCCTCTCGTTCAGCTTCAGTCAATGTTAATGTGCTGGTGGCAGACAGCTTCCCTGAAGTGCTCTCGGAGTTCACTGACTTTACGACCGACAAGGAGAACAAAGACAACCTGACTTTTTACTTGGTCTTGGCTTTGGCTGTGGTTTCATTTTTGTTCATCACGTGTCTAGTCGTTATTATATCAGTGAAAATATACAGATGGAGACAGTCACGCATCCTCTATCATTCCAATCTCCCAGTTATTCCATATTATCCTCCACGTTACTCAGACACTTTGGGGACAGGGACAGGGACTCTTCAACACGTGTACAATTACGATGTGTACAGGACGACTGATTCCAGAAATAGTGACTACAAGTTCGCCAGACCCAACAGTCAGAATATTCTTGTAATGGACCCCAATGCAAGAGGAACGATGCAGCGGATACAGACTGAAAAGCACCTCTTAGATGAACCAGACTCACCATTGGAGGTATAGCGAGCTTTAATAATGTAATGCTATGCGATGCTAATATTTCTTTATAGTGAGCTGTAACAACACAATTTCTTCTATTTGAAAACACTATGGTTTTTTATCACACTGATCAGGTTTAACGAAATAGCATATCATATGAGCAGTACCACCTTTGACAGTAATTTAGGGCTACGGTTATTTCAGCAATTGACGCATTTACATTTAATTTCTATGAACAAACTCTGACCATCCATCTCGTTCCTCTTTTTGTACTTTACATTTTAGATTTTTCGAATGGGCTAAGCCCTTCAGTTGTTATTATATATATGTGTAATATAAATAGTTATTAAAAGCTATTCAGCATGACCCCGTGGGCAAATTATATTTCCAGAACCTTGGACAGCGACACTTTTGGGCCACAGCCAAAATGTGTGTTGAAATGCGGTAGCATGCCCTGCCTCTAAACCTCAATTTTATATTCTCTTATATTCTCTATCTCTATTTTCTCTATATTCTCTCTTATATTCTCTTCTGTATAATATATGTTTCTATGTGAACATAATTTCAATTTTATTAGCATACCATGCATTTACCATTTTGAACAAGATTGATAAAAATCGTTCTTGTAATGTTCTCTGCCATATCGAGGTCTAATGCATTGAAAGGTGGCCCTTTTTGTGTAATATTGCACTCTAAACTCAGAGAGACGCTGTTGGTCTATTTCTTGACGTTTTCGAGACCATAGTTCCTCCTCTTTCATTTCGATTAGCTTGAGTGAGGAGGGGAAGACGCAGAACTAATAGTATCGCCTACAACGAGCACTTTGAGAGAAAATTACGAATTTGTATTACATATATATATTCGTGTTTGTTTGATCTTGGGATTTTTTGGTGGTTTATATTTAAACCTGAAACGTAATGGATTAAGTGCAACGATACGGATTTAAAACAAAATATATTTCCTTTTTCGATGAGATTGTTGTGCAGAACAATGGGATTACCAGCATTGGTTTTCATCTCAGTATTCTCTCTCAGTCCAGTTTTCGCACAGGTTAGTTACTCAATACCCGAGGAAATGGTAAAAGGTTCTTTAGTTGGTAACATTGCACAAGATTTAGGTTTAGTTGTGAAAAGATTAGTTTCAGGAAAAGCGCGTATTTATACCCGAGAGACTGCCGAATACATCGAACTGAATAGAGAAAGAGGAGTGCTTACAATCAAGGACAGAATAGATAGAGAGACGCTCTGCGGGCAGGCAACGCCTTGTGCTCTCCATTTTCAGATCATTTTAGAGAATCCAATTGAATTGTATAGTATCACTGTTGAAATAACAGATATAAACGATAACCCTCCAACGTTTGAAAAAGGCGAAGTGAATTTCAAGATCAGCGAGTCTGCAGTGAACGGAGCGAAATTTATATTAGATAGAGCAATTGATCTTGACGTCGGTATTAATGGTCTACAGAACTATGTGCTTAGACCAACTGACAATTTTGAACTGAAGCTTCACGACCAGATAGATGGAACCAAGCTTGTTGAGATGGTTTTACAGAAACCCCTAGATAGAGAAAAACAAGATCATATATCGTTAGTTTTGACGGCCATAGATGGAGGTGAGCCTCATATGTCCGGCACGATGCAGATTAGCATAACTGTGTTAGACGCCAATGACAATGCTCCTGTTTTTACACAGCCCGTATATAAAGCTACTGTGATCGAAAATGATCCAAAAGAAACCCTTGTGATCATGGTTAGTGCGTCAGATGCGGACGATGGCACCAATGGAAGAATAAAATATTCAATATCAAACAAATTGGATAGTGCCCATGGGATATTTGGTGTGAATCAGGAGAATGGTGAGATTAGATTAATAGGAAATGTTGATTATGAAAAAACGAGGCATTTTCAGATAAACTTAAGAGCTAGTGATGATGGAGGGCTGACAGATTCATGTAAAGTAATAGTTGACGTCATAGACATGAATGATAACAAACCAGATATTCAGATAATGTCTCAATCGAATGTGATATCGGAAGATGCACTACCCAACACTGTAGTGACGATGATTAATATCGAGGACCAAGACTCAGAGGAAAATGGAAAAGTCCAATGCACAATAAACGACAATATTCCTTTTATGATGAAGTCAACATCAAATAATTTCTTCAGCCTAGTGACTGATGGTGAATTGGACCGAGAGAGAGAATCTGAGTATATCATCAGCGTGAATTGTTTTGATAGAGGCTTGCCCTCGCTCTCCAGCAGCGTCACTCTAACTTTACAAATAGCAGATGTAAATGACAACGCACCTGTCTTTGATAAAAAATTGTATGAAGCACACATTATAGAAAACAATGCACCGGGCTCGTCTATTTTCACAATCAAAGCAAGAGACGGTGACTCAAAACAAAATGCCCGTGTTTCCTACCTACTGGAGGAGTCATTGGTTAATGGACTGCCCGTCTCCTCATATGTATCCATTAATGCTGATAATGGAGTAATCCATGCAGTGCGCTCGTACGACTACGAGCAGCTCAAGGATTTCCAGTTCCACATAAAATCGCAAGACGGAGGTTCTCCTCCACTCAGTAGCAATGTGACTGTGAAAATAATCATCCAGGACCAGAATGACAATGCACCTCAGGTTCTTTACCCTGTTCAGAGTGGTGGCTCTCTGGTTGCTGAAATGGTACCTCGTTCAGCAGATGTTGGCTATCTGGTCACCAAAGTGGTGGCAGTTGATGTGGACTCTGGACAGAATTCCTGGCTTTCCTATAAACTGCAGAAAGTGACAGACAGGGTGCTGTTTGAAGTGGGCTTACAGAATGGAGAAATTAGAACAGTACGGCAAGTCACTGATAAAGATGTAGTGAAACAAAGACTGACTGTTGTAGTGGAGGACAACGGACAGCCCTCTCGTTCAGCTACAGTCAATGTTAACGTGGTGGTGGCGGACAGCTTCCCTGAAGTGCTCTCAGAGTTCACTGACTTTATGAACGACAAGGAGTACAATGACAACCTGACTTTTTACTTAGTTTTGGCTTTGGCTGTGGTTTCATTTTTGTTCATGACTTGTCTGGTCGTTATTATATCCGTGAAAATATACAGATGGAGACAGTCACGCATCCTCTATCATTCCAATCTCCCTGTCATTCCATATTATCCTCCAAGATACTCGGACACTTTGGGAACGGGGACTGGGACTCTCCAGCACGTGTACAATTACGACGTGTACAGGACCACTGACTCCAGAAATAGTGACTACAAGTTCGTCAGACCCAACAGTCAGAATGTTTTGATTATGGACCCCAATTCAACAGGGACGATGCAGCGGATACAGACTGAAAAGCACCTCTTAGATGAACCAGACTCACCTATAGAGGTACTGTTTGTGTGTGTGTGTGTGTGTGTGTGTGTGTGTGTGTGTGTGTGTGTGTGTGTGTGCGTGTGTGTGTTTGCGTACGTGCGTGCGTGCGTGCGTGCGTGCGTGCGTGTGTGTGTGTGTGTGTGCAGCGGATACAGACTGAAAAGCACCTCTTAGATCAACCAGACTCACCTATAGAGGTACTGTTTGTTTGTGTGTGTGTATGTGCATGTGTGTGTGTGTGTGTGTGTGTGTGTGTGTGTGTGTGCGTGTGTGTGTGGTAAAGAAAAACCTTTTCAAGCAACCTATTACTGATGGAATTCAATTCAAACGTTTTTCAGCACCACGGTCAGCAACTCGTATGCGTTCTCTTTGTGCGAATCTTTCAACGATTGATTTTTGTTTCCCTCCATTTCGAATTCTGTTTTCAAGTATTATGACGTTACTTAAGTTTTACCCGGGTAATTTATTTAATTTTGCTCATGGCCCTTTAATGAATGGTATGAATATAACTTTAATGAGACCGCGAGTCTTTTTTTTTTGTTAGAGAATAGTTGGTGAACATGATCTGAACACACAAGTTAGCAAAGCAGTGGGTGTAGTGAAACATTTCAAACTCATAGGGCCGCTGTTGGCCAGCATGTAAACGTTTTAGGCTAGATTTGTGCCGATACCTCCCCCATTCTTCTTATTTTTTTGTGAGGTTAGGATAGACTCAGACACAGGGCGGACCGTGAAAGGAACAGACTGAACAATACAAACGGATTTGCCACAATTCCTTTGATTCTTACCTCAGAAAATGAGCAAGTTCGATTTGACGTTTGATCTTAAAATCTAAAGGAATATCACAAACAAGAGGATAAACAAATCTGCGCTGAACAGTGTCATTTAACGTTGCCGAGGAAAATGTCGGGCAGAACAATGGGCTGGCAAGTACAGTTGTTAATATCTGTCCTCTCT